>JBBDGP010002628.1:0-565966 GCA_037952835.1 Lithobates septentrionalis | reverse complement strand
TCTGGGTTGCGTTCTCAACCTAGTGAAGTCTCCCTTAAAACCGCTAAAAAAGCTGGAGTATTTGGGTCTGATCATAGATACAGCCCAGGAAAAGGGTGTTCTTGCCCAGGCAAAAAAACAAAAAAACAACTTGATAAGAGAGTTGGTGCAGATGGTCAGGTCAAAAGGAGATCCCTCCTTTTGCCTTTGCATGAGGTTGTTAGTTAGAAAGGATGGTGGCTTCATTTGAATCAGTTCCCTATACCCAGTTCCATTCGGGACTGTTGCAAAACAGTATTCTATCTGCTAACAAGATGATCCAAACTTTGGACTTGCCAAGGGTGTCCCAAAGCCTCAATTGGTTACTAACCAGAATCTGCTGAAGGGAAAATCCTTCAGACCTGTTATCTGGAAAGTTGTAACGAAGATGCCAGCCTCTCAGGCTGGGTAGCAGTACTAAAGAAGACAACTGTCCAAGGACAGTGGTCAAGAACCGGAAGAGCCTTGCCTGTCAACATCCTAGAGATTTGGGCAGTGCATCTGGCTCTAAAGACCTGGACTTCCAGGTTAAGGGATTGTCCTGTCGGGATCCAATCCGTCAATGCCACGGCTGTGGCCTATATCAATCGCCAAGGGGGCACCAAGAGTCTCTCAGCGCAGAGAGAGGTGAACCATATTCTAACTTGGGCAGAAAGAAATATTCCATGCCTCTCAGCAGTCTTCATTCCGGAATAGAGAATTGGCAGGCAAACTACTTTAAGTCGCCAGCAGTTATTCCCAGGGGAATAGTTTCTTCACCCCGACATATTCTCGGGCTGTTTGTCAAAGATGGGGGACTCTGGACGTAGATCTTCTAGCGTCCAGTTCAACATAAAGTTAGTTAACTTTATGTCCACAACAAAGGATCCATTCGCATGCAGAACAGATGCGTTGGTGATACCGTGAGATCAGTTTTCACTGATCTATGCATTTACCCCTATTCAATTGCTGCCTCAACTTCTTTGCAGGATCAAGCTGGAAAGAAAACCGGTAATTCTGGCAGCACCAGCATGGCCCAGAAGGTCATGGTATGCAGAAATCGTAAAGATGGCAGTGGAGGATCCACGGTCCCTTCCACTAAGGCCAGACCTACTCTCACAGGGGCTGATATTCCATCCTACTTTACAAACGCTAAATTTAACGGCCTGGCTATTGAAACCCACATTCTGAGTAAACACGGGCTTTCCGGGTCAGTCATCTCTACTTTAATACAAGGAAACCAACTTCCAGAACTATACATGATAGAGTTTCGAAGGCTTATGTTTCCTGGTATGAATCCAAGGGTTGACACCCTTGGAGATATATCATTGGCAGAATTCTTGCCTTTCTACAATTAGGCGTAGAGATGAAGTTGGCCTTGAGGGCCAAGTCTCAGCCTTATCGATTTTATTTCAAAAACCACATTCTTAGTCCGGGGTTTTATACAAGGGGTGATGTGGATTAGTCCACCAGTTAAATCACCTTAAGCCCTTGGGACTTGAATTTAGTTTTGTCAGTGTTACAAAAACAGCCATTTTAACTAATACAGCATATTCCCTTAGTCCTTCTGACAAGGAAGCTGGTATTTTTGGTTGCTATATCCTCAGCAAGGAGGTTTTCAGGATTGACTGCTCTTTCTTGTAAAGAGCCATATTTGGCTGTGGACAGCAAGATGGGTGTGTGCTGTTGCTACTGAGGTGGGGGAGGAGCACTATCATGGGTCCGGACTGAGTGAATGAGGGAGGCTCCGGGCGGATGAGCTGCAGCCAGTGATGTGAGAGGCCGGGACATGTGGCAGAGGTGAAAGCCCACTGCACCCCCAGAACATCACCAAGACAGCGAATGCTCGAATCGGCAGCTGGCTTGATGTTGGAGGAGGGACGGCAGCCCTGAGCACAGAAGAGAACACGGAGCAATACACCTGGAGGACCCCCTCTTACACACCCCCCCTTTGAGGCTTGGAAGGAACATACAGGGGGAGAGGTGAGCAGACAGTTGTGAGCTTTGTTGCGATCAGCCTATGCACTGCTAACTGAACATGAAACTTTGTTAAAGAGTGAAATTTTGCATTTGCATTTGAAAAACCTAATTGACTGAGAAGCCTTGCGTGTGTATTCCCCTGCCTGCACCTGTATGATCCTCTAATAGGGAATGCATATAAGGGAGCAAATGGATCAATAGATTTTGTGCAGTAAGCATTACCTTTATATGCTATACATGTAATCTACTCATGCTATGGTAATGGACTAGGAAACCCTGTTTAAATCCTGTTGAATGTGAAAAAACTGCATCTTCAACTGCAGTACCCTGCTGGCTGTGAAAACCTAATTTGTGCATTTTTTCACCTGGCCTAGTGCGAACCCCTAAATAAGAGAGGTAAGCAAACTGATAAACGGTCCGTGAGCAGGTGGTTTTATTTTCACGCAGGCTTTGCAAGAAATCTGTCATGGCAAGCAGACTGTGAAACTCTGAATGTGAAATCTATGTACTTGCACTTTGTAAACCTGGTTAAATGTGAAAATCTGGTATATGTATCCCTCTGCCTGTTCCAGTGTGACCCCCTAATGGAAGTATCTAGATGGGAACAGGCAAATGGACTGTGGAAAGCAAGAACTATTTTTTATATAAGCCATGCTCGCAATGTGCTGGTAATTGATGATGAAATTCTGTTGAAAGTGAAAATCCTGCACCCTGAACTTGCTTTTGCAAACCCTGCTAACGGTAAAAAAAAACGTATTTATACACCCTGTCATCTGTTACAGTGCGACCCCCAGATAGGAAATACCTATAAGGGAGCGGTGAGCAAACGGACTGTAAGCATCAAATAAACACCCTTAAATATATTTTGCACGAAAACTGCTAATGCACGGGTGATTTGAATGGGAAATCTTGTTAAATGGGAAAACCCTGCACCTGCCTATGGGCCGGCTATGGGCGGTGAAACCCTGTTAAATGTGAAAAATCTTGCATTTGCCTGTGCAAACTTTACTAACCGTGGGGCATTTGAGTGGCTGCCCCAGTGTACCCCCTGAAATCTGTTGATGTACGGCGAATTGACTGTGAAACCTTGCTGAATGGGAAAACCTTGCAGGTGCATTGGCAAACCCTGTTGACTGTGAAAATCCTGCATCAGTCTTCTTTCTTAGCTATATAAAACACTAGAATGGGAAGTAGAACTACAAAAGGAACCAAGCCTAAAACCCGAAAAAAAAGGGAAAGTTTGAACACTAGTATGATCCAAAAATATTTAACAAAAGAGGGAAATCAAAAAAGCCCTGTCTCTCAAAAACAAGAAGTGACAAAAGAAAAGAGTCTGCGAAAAAGAAAGGAGAAATACAGGAAAAAACGAAAGCAGACGCCAGGATGGAAAATGAAGCAGGCGCAGGAGAGCAAAGTACTTATGCCCAATTGCCAACCAAATCAGAAATAATAGAAATGTTTGAAAGATTAGAAAAAAGATTAGAACATTCTTTTACAATAGAAATCGCAACAATGGGAGCTGACTTGGGTCATCTCCTAAAAAGTGTAGAGGAAACTGAGGACAAGAACGAAAAGCAAGCCTCAGAAATACAAGAACCAAAAACACAAGTTAAAACACTGCAAACCAGTCAGAGGGAAATATTATACGGAATAGTAAATCAAGAAAACCAAAGCAGACGCCAGAATCTGAGCATAAGAGCACTTCCAGAAGAGCTGAAAAAAACTATGAAGGAAATATTTAACCCTCTACTGGACAGAGGAGAAGAGCAATAACTCAAAATAGACCGAGTGCATAGGATTAGGAAACCTACGTATCTAAATGCAGAAATACCCCGGATATCATAGTACGATTTCAGCTATATGAAGATAAGGCAGAGATATGGAAGAGCTTGAGAGATAGACCACCACTAAAATACAAGGGTGCAGAACTTCAAATCTTCACAGATCTATCAGTAGAAGACTTCTTAGGCCATTATTGGTTCAAATTAAATCGGCTAATATTAAATATAGCTGGGAGTTCCCGGCATCCCTAGTAGTCCAGAAAGTAGATAGATCTGTGAGACTAAAATATCCAGAGGATTTAGAAGATTTCTGTAAGGAAATAGGTGTTCCAAAGTTGGATATACCGGGATAGACAGAAGGATGAAGTCATGAAAGAGGAGGGAAAAGATAGCAGAAATTGTAGAAATCGCAAGAAGCACCAAATACAAAAAAAAAAAAAAAAAGAGGAGACTATTCAAGTGGATTCTAGGGTGGGGGTTTGGGGAGGAGGGGGATGGGGGGGTGATAGGAGTGGAGAAGCGGACTGAGCAGTTGGGAAGCCTGGAGCGCTCTGGGGAAGAGCGGGACCCCCCCCCCAGGGGCGGGGGAGGGGCGGGAAAACGGCCGCCCCGGTTGGTGTAACACCCCAAGGGTTGGAGACTCGTAGGATGGAAATGGGGAGGGACTCCATTTGCGAGTCAGGAGCCAGAGGGAGGCGGGAGAATGGGGGGGACTAAACTTAGACCCCATAAAGAATAATCGTAATCTCAGAAATAGATTACATCTATATGAAAATAGGATGCTAATAATCCATCTCTATGCAAAAAGGTTGCAAATAACTACATCATAACTACAGTTAATTTTTTGACCTACAATGACCTACAATGTGCGAGGGCTGAATACACCAACAAAAAGGCATAAAATCTCGAGCATCATGGGGCCGGGGTGGTCTTCCTACAGGAGACACACCTGTCCCATGAAACTAATGTAAGGTTGTATTCCCATCAGCTCCCAACTTGCTACTATGGCGACTCAATGACAAATGAGGCAAAAGGGCTTGCAAATGGAATAGGTAAGGGAGTTTGGTTCTCCTTGGAGGACAGATTAACTGACCCAGAGGGAAGATTTCTCTTCTTAAGGGGGAAGCTGTTGGGAATGGAATGCACATTGGCGAATATTTATTGCCCTAATAAAGGCCCACCCGTATATTTGGGGGGAGCCCTGGAAAAATTATCACAATTTAAAAAAAGGGAAAGTGTTCATGGCGGGGGACCTGAATTTTTGTATGGATCCAAAACAAGATAGTACGTCCCGTGTAAAGGGGACCAGGAACGTCCACTTGAAGGCGATTTTAACAGAAATTACACCACCATCAGTTAGTAGATATATGGAGAATACAAGATCCCAGGACAAAAGATTGTATGTTCTACTCCCATGTACACGGGACATACACTAGGATCGACTATTGGCTGATAGAACATAGAATGCTAGACTTGGTAGTCTCCACCAATATAGAAATAACTACACTATCTGACCATGCGCCAATGACCATAAAAAATAAAGATACCAGAAACTCAGATACAAGCTTATTCATGGAGGCTAAATGAAGATCTTCTAGGTAAAGAAGGAGATAATAAAAAAGAATTAGAGCAATATTTTAGCTTAAACGGAACCAGTGAGATTGTTTACAATACCCTGTGGGAGGCTTATAAAGCCTACATAAGGGGAATCCTGATCTCAATGGGAACTAGGAGAAAGAAGGAAAGAATAAAAAAGAGGACAAAATTGATGGAAGAATATACCTATTAGAGCAAAGACACAAAAAAGGGAGAGGGCAAGATCAGGAACTGTCACAAGAACTAGTAGTAAAAAGAGATGAATTAAAGGAACTATTATTACAGGAAATAAGGAAAACCTTCAATAAAATTTCAAAGGAAAGATATCAATGGGGGAATAAAAACAGCAATTGTCTCGCTAGGATGTTAATAAAAAAAAAATCAATTAACTTCATAGAAAAAATAAAAAAGGGGTTAATGATCTATAATACAAAGGACATAGCGATGGTATTCTGATACTTTTATCAACAACTATTCTCAGTAAACCAGAAAGGACAATGGGATGAGGGGAAAAAATAAAGAATAAAAGAATATCTAAAAAAAACAGCTAGGATCCCCTGGATAACGGAGGAAAGAGCAATATCCTTAGGAATACCAATAACGGTAGAGGAGATCAATCGGGCGTTAAAAGAATCAGCACCAGGAAAGTCCAGGGCCAGCTGGGTATATGACGTTATACTTAAAAAGGTTTAAAGAAATCCTGACCCCAAAACTGTGCACATATATGAATGGATTGGGAAGGAGGTACGTGATGAGTAAAGAGGCCCTGTTGGCATCAATTACCATTATAGCAAAAGAAGGCAAAGATAGTACTAAGTGTTCAAACTATAGACCTATATCATTGTTAAACGCGGACACAAAATTGTTCGTGAAAATATTAGCAACAAAGATGAAAGATTTCATGACGGAGCTGCTCCATTCCGATCAAGTGGGCTTTGTACTAGGGAGAGAGGGGAGGGCCAATGGGGTAAGAACACTTCTGTTACTTCAAAAAAATAAAAGAAGGAAGAGTCCCCGGTCTACTGTCGATAGATGCCGAAAAAGCATTTGACAGGGTAGACTGGGGATTCATGATGAGCACACTAGAGAGCATGGGGATAGGCCCAAGGATGATGCAGTGGATACAAGCATTATATAAAGGTCCTACACCCATGGTGAAAGTAAATGGAACATTGTCACCCCCCTATAGAATGAATAACTGGACGAGACAGGGATGTCCCCTGTCCCCGCTCCTGTTTGTGCTGGCGCTGGAACCTTTTCTGGTGACAATGCAGGGAAATGCAGACATAGGGGGGAGTTCGAAGTCAGAGAAGAGGATCATAAATTAGCTGCATTCACAGATGATATATTATTCTATATATCAAACCCCCGAATTACAATGCCCAATCTTTTGAAAGCACTAAAGAAATACGGAGATCTATCTAATTTTAAGATCAACCCAAGTAAATCAGAAATATTAAATATATATATGAAAATGAAAGAGGAACACAGTCTACAGCAAGAGTTTCCATTCCCTTGGAGGAGGACTGAAATAAAATATCTTGGTATTAAATTAATGGCATCGTCAGAGGAAATATATCAAGCAAACGTATATCCCATTATTAGAGGGGATAAAAATAGAAATAAAAAGAATAGCAGCACACCCCCTATCATGAATGGGCCGGATTAACGCCCTAAAGAGGATAATACTTCCGAAGATCATGTACAAGTTTCAGATGCTCCCCATATATATACCCCCAGCATACTTTAGAACTTTAAGAATTTTAATCACTAAATTAATATGGCACAATAAGAAACCTAGAATTTCTCTGGCAATTTTGAAGAAAGTAAAAAGCCAGGGGGGTTTAAATGTACCTGACTTTCAAAAATATTACGAGGCGGTTTTGTTAACACGCATGGTGGAATGGGCTAAATCAAACAATGAGAAAAGGTGGGTTAATATAGAACACATAATGGCTAGTACACAATTAGGAAGGAATATATGGATACCCCACATAATAGGACATTGGGAGAAAATGCACACACATTGACAAGTATAGTATTAAAAATTTGGGGTGCATTACACAAGAAATATATATGGAAATATAGAATAAAGAATACAATGAGCATTGATTATGTATAAAATACTGCCGACATCCTTACTTAAATATCAAAGACAAAATGTGCATAGAGTGCACACAGGGGTCGCCCCTTAGAACTTTAAAGGCAACAATGGAGTAATAGAGAGTAATTATATATAAAATGCACAGAAGTGCTGTTTTTATTAAATTCGTAGAAAAAATATAAAAAATACAAATATAGATGCAGTTAACAATATACATGTGCGTTTACAATACACATATCAAATAAAACAAAGTTGATATGTCAACCCAGTGCTTACACCCTGTAGCTTACATCTTAAAGGTCGAACGGATGATTTTACAGCACATATCCCGACATGTTTCGGAAATTGGTATGTATTATTCCTTCATCAAGGGATTTACAGTTGGGTGATCAATCTTTATCTGCAATATAGATTTAAACATAGTAAAATAGCAGCGTACTATATGAAGCTACTACAAAATATTGATTACTTCAAAACTCTTTTGAAATGCTTGGGCAGTTGTACTTACATGGAAATTAGGACATAGCAAAACAAAGCAAAGTTCCAGTTACTCAGCTGTATCAGTGACAGCTGTGAGTGGAGCTCACTCTCCAGCTGTCACTGATACAGCTGAGTAACTGGAGCACGGCTCTGATTGGCTGTTGCCTCATCAGAGCCACTCATAAGACGCAGACACTCACTGGGCATCTGTCAGTTGTGGAACTGCTGCCCAGAGGTCTGCGTCTTATCCATACATGTCAAGCATACAGGTAATTTGATTACTACCGCTACTGATCTTGATGGGATTTAATACCCTGTGTCCCTGTATTCCAGCTTGATTATTTTTCCTGCTGCATTCAGGATAAACTTATATACCCCCCTCTTTTTCTATCTTTTTTATTATGTAGACTTCTATCAGGTGCCTCTTGTGAATGTGTGTCAGCATTCAGCCCTGCACTCGAAGCTGCCCACCCCGCTTGTTTGTGGACTTTCCAGCCAGCCTGTTCCAAATCATTTGTTTGTTTTTTGCTTTGTTTTGCTATGTCCTAATTTCCATGAACCTTCTATGTAAGTACAACTGCCTAAACATTTCAAACGAGTTTTGAAGTAATCAATATTTTGTAGTAGCTTCATATAGTACGCTGCTATTTTACTATGTTTACCCACTTCAGCCCCGGAAGGATTTACCCCCTTCCTGACCAGAGCACTTTTTACAATTTGGAACTGCGTCGCTTTAACTGCTAATTGCGCAGTCATGCAATGCTGTACCCAAATGAAATTTGCGTCCTTTTCTTCCCACAAATAGAGCTTTCTTGTGATAGTATTTGATCACCTCTGCAGTTTTTATTTTTTGCGATATAAACGGAAAAAGACGGACAATTTGGGGAAAAAAATGATATTTTCTACTTTTTGTTATTAAAAAAATTCATTAAACTCAATTTTAGTCATACATTTAGGCCAAAATGTATTCGGCCACATGTCTTTGGTAAAAAAAATGTCAATAAGCGTATATTTATTGGTTTGCGCAAAAGTTATAGCGTCTACAAACTAGGGTACATTTTCTGGAATTTACACAGCTTTTAGTTTATGACTGCCTTTCTTGAGGTGCTAAAATGGCAGGGCAGTACAACCCCCCCCCCAATTGACCCCATTTTGGAAAGGAGACACCCCAAGGAAATTGCTGAGAGGCATGTTGAGCCCATTAAATATTTATTTTTTTTGTCCCAAGTGATTGAATAATGACAAAAAAAAAAAAAAAATTACAAAAAGTTGTCACTAAATGATATATTGCTCACGGTATCCCCGTACTCAGGAGAAGCAACAGAATTTATTTTGGGGTGTAATTTCACATATTCCCATGGCATGTTTGAGCAATATAACTTGTGTCACAATATAAAATATTCCATGGACTCGACATGCCTCTCAGCAAATAGCTTGGGGTGTCTACTTTCCAAAATGGGGTCATTTGGGTAGGTTTTGAACTGGCCTTGCATTTTATGCACAACATTTAGAAGCTTATGTCACATATCGCCCACTCTTCTAACCACTTGAAGACAAAGCCCTTTCTGACACTTTTTGTTTACATGAAAATTTTTTTTTTTTTTGCAAGAAAATTACTTTGAACCCCCAAACATTATATATATTTTTAAAGCAATTGCCCTACAGATTAAAATGGTGGGTGTTTCATTTTTTTTCACACAGTATTTGCGCAGCGATTTTTCAAACGCATTTTTTGGGGAAAAAACACACTTTTTTAAATTTTAATGCACTAAAACACACACTATATTGCCCAAATGTTTGATGAAATAAAAAAAGATGATCTTAGGCCAAATACATGGATACCAAACATGACATGCTTTAAAATTGCGCACAAACGTGCAGTGGCGACAAACTAAATACATTTTTAAAAGCCTTTACAGGTCACCACTTTAGATTTACAGAGGAGGTCTACTGCTAAAATTACTGCCCTCGATCTGACCTTCGCGGTGATACCTCGCATGCATGGTGCAATTGCTGTTTACATTTGACGCCAGACCGACGCTTGCGTTCGCCTTTGCGCGAGAGCAGATGGGGACAGGGGTGCTTTTTTTTTTTTTTCTTATTTTTTTGCTTTTTTATCTTATTTTTAAACTGTTCCTTTCATTTTTATTTTTTTTTAATCATTTTTATTATCTCAGGGAATGTAAATCTCCCCTATGATAGCAATAGGTAGTGACAGGTACTCTTTTTTTTAAATAAATTGGGGTCTATTAGACCCTAGATCTCACCTCTGCCCTCAAAGCATCTGACCACACCAAGGTCGGTGTGATGAAATGCTTTCCCAATTTCCCAATGGCGCTGTTTACATCCGGCGATATCTAAGTCATGAAATGCTCGTAGCTTCCGCTTTCTTAGGCCATAGAGATGTTTGGAGCCATTCTGGTCTCTGATCAGCTCTATGGTGAGCTGGCTAAATCACCGGCTGCATTTTCAGGTTCCCTGTTGGGACAGGAGAGCCAGAGAAAAACATGAAAGACAGTGGGGGGGGGCATTCCCTCCCACTGCTTGTAAAGGCAATCCAGAGGCTAATTAGCCACTAGGATTGCTTTTACATGAAAGCCGACCGCTGGCTGAAAAGAATGATACCTAAACCTGCAGGCATCATTCTGGTATAACCACTCAAAGTCCAGCAACATACCAGTATGTTGATTCATGGGAGGTGGGGCGTGACCGGATGTTGAGGTGAGGAGCGAGAGAGGACGCCGTGACTGAGCTCAGCCCTCTCCCCCCGCTCCATGCCCGGCGCCTGACAGTGCGGGACCTAGGAGGCTGCCTGGAGCGGTCAAACACAGCTGTCGCAGGGGATGTGACCGCCGCACGGAACCGGAGCCCAACTGCATAGCGCTCTGCTAGGAAATACATCGGCAGCGCCTGTCCCTGTGAGAGAGGGGGGCGCTGACACCTGGGATCGAGCGGAGCTGAGCAGTACTGGAAACCCCTGGAAGGACTAAGCAGCACAAAATCCCGGCCGGAGCACTGGAGGGGTGAGTTGCTGGCTGTGTGTGTATCCACAGCATAAAAAGCCTAGCCACGCAGAGACACTGACACTGATATCCTGGTAAGGAGATTGTGGCTGTATAGGCTTAGGTCGCAAGGCAGGGGACTAACACGGTGCTTGGCAAAGTAGCATATTATCAGGACACTATCGGGAATGTCTAAGAAGAAAGGGATGGAGGATGGGTCAGTCCAGCAAGGGACAGGGGGTCTCGGAACCCGCAGCGCTAAGGAGAAAGGGAACCAAGCAGCTACCAAACTGGAGCGCTTTGCGCACACCCCAAATCAAACCCCTAACAAATCCAGCAACTTAGGAGGGGGCCAACAGCAGATAGGTCACCCTGGGAGGAGAAGTCAGGCCCAGGAGAATGGGACTCTAGTAATTCCACCACCAGCTATCCAACTGGCAGGCTCAGCTTCAAGGGGGACCTCAGATAAACAGCAAAACTTGGGCCTAGAAGGAGCAATAGGGGGAGACCAGAGCAACTTGGGTGAGAGAGAGCCATCCCTGCAAGATATCCTTACTGCTGTCAATACCTGTAAGCAGTCAATCACTGAGCTGTCTGAGCAATTTAAAAGCATTAGAGATGATCTGCTTGTGGTTAAAGGGGAAGTGCGTACAGTCTGCACCCGCACAACAGCACTTGAGGAGAGATTCAGCCAAATGGAGGATGATGTATACCCATTAAAGCAAGAGGTGGCACTTATGAAAATCCAACTAAGGGATTGTCTACAGAAAATGGACAGTATGGAAAACAGGCTACGCAGAGAGAACCTGAGGGTACTAGGGCTCCCAGAAGGCTGCGAGGGGAATAACCCCATTCAATTCATGGAAGACTGGCTGAGAGAGAAGTTCGGCAGGGACTCTTTTTCTGCTACATTCGCTGTTGAGCGGGCACATAGAATAGGCCCCAAAATCTTAGCACCAGGAGGGCGTCCCAGACCCTTTATTTTTAAACTTTTATGCTTTCGGGACAAAATCACTATTTTACAGAAGGCAAGAGAGATAAGGAACATCCAGCATAATGGAGTCAGGATTTCAATTTACCCAGACTTCTCCCCTGAGCTGCAGAGGCAAAGAGCTAAATTTGGAGACTGTAAGCGTAAGCTTCAACAACTCAGAATCAACTACGCGCTTTTGTTCCCGGCGCGATTGCGGGTCTCAGCTCTAGGAGAAGTTAGGTTTTTTTCCACTCCCAACGAAGTGTCAACTTGGCTAGAGAGTATTGAGGAAAGAATTAAGAGAGGAGAGGGGAGCTAGGTGCCGTTTGGAACTCCATCCTGTTTCTTTTTTGAATTTTTTTTTCTTTTTTTTTGTGTAATATTTTTTGGTGCTTTTTTTCTTCCACTGGATTTCTTAGCTTTTTTATTGTATTATGTTATTGGTTGTTTTCTCACTGGATTTTTCTTTGTTAATGCAATAAATGGAGAGTGGAGCGGGGGAAGGGGGGAGGGGGGATTAAGCAAATATTAATATAATAACTTATAGGGAAAAAAAAAATGCACAAGGTAATAGCACAAAATATTTTCTTTTTTATTCTTAAAGGGGGAAAAAAGTCCCCCCCTACTGGACTTGGTTCACGGTTTTTGCCCTTTTTCTGTTTTCAAACCTCAAAAAAGTTTTCTGAAGGTCACAATAGGAGCCCGGGGGTTAGGCCCTAAGGTGGGCTTGGGGGTGGGGTGGGGGAGGGGGGGAGGAGGGGTCTGGAGAAGGGGGGATGCTGGGAGGGTGTGGGGGGGAGAAGGCACGTGTGTAATCAGAGGTGGAAGGCAGGGTGTGGTATGAGTGGACATGATTGGTTCCAGGCTGACGGATTAGAGGGATGGGTAAGAGATAGGGAGTTATGCTATGTATCCCCTTATTATACCTGTAATGGGAGTTGGTTAGTTCCGGCAGGAGATCAAAACATCGCAACGGTACTAGATAGAATGGCCCATTAGTATTAAAGGAGGGAGTGGTAAGATCCCGGATACGGGTACGGGTAAAAGGATCAATATATGCTCATGGAACGTAAGAGGAGTAAGGGATAAGGTTAAAAAACAAATAATTTTTTCAACAGCTAAAAAGGGGAACGTCAAGATACTTTGCCTACAGGAGACGCATCTGGTTAAAGCCACACTTGAAACTTTGAGTAATAAACAGTTCCAGATGCAGTATCACTCTACCCACTCATCATATTCGAGAGGGGTGAGTGTACTGATAAGCACAGATCTGGCCTTCTCCTGCGGGCAGAGTAGGTTAGACGATAAGGGAAGGTATATTTTTCTTTTTTGTTCAATAGAAAATAGAAGATATATATTAGCGAATGTGTATATTCCCCCCCCATTCTGTACAGAGGTAATGGAGGACTTAGCCAGGTTTGTAGCAGACTTCCCGGGGACACCGATAATAGCACTGGGAGATTTTAATATGACGATGGACAGGAGCATAGACAGGTTCCCGTCGAGGCCCGGAGCGGGAGAGACCAACAGGAGCCCCCTTTTGCAGTACTGTGATGAATTAGGATTGGTAGATATTTGGAGGAGGAGACACCCTGGAGTGAGGCAGTATTCGTGTCACTCCAGGACTCATGCTACCTTGTCCAGAATTGATCTCGTACTGGGGAATGAAGAGGCACTAAGTGTAGTGGAGAAGATAACATATGAGCCAAGGAGCGTCTCAGACCACACGCCAGTTATAGCCTCCGTGAGAGTGGGGGGACAGTATGGTAGGGGGAGCTGGAAGATTAGTCCCTTCTGGCTTGAACTTATAGGAGAAGAGGAGAAAATGATGGAGGGGTTGTCTGAATTTATTAGTATAAATCTAGGATCGGCCCCACTTGGGGTGGTCTGGGATGCCTTAAAGGCACATATCCGAGGTACTCTAATCCAGAGAATAGCGTATGTTAAAAAACAGTCACACGCTGAGGAAATGGAAGCTAAAGAAAATGCAAGATTGTCAGAGGCGCACTTCGTAGCAATACCATCCCAAGTGAATCACGAGCGCTGGGCGAGGAGGCAAGAAGAGTACAGTAGGGTACTTCGGGAAAAGGTAGAAAAGATCAGGTCCTTTCAGAGACTGGGCTTTTTTGGAGAGGGAGAAAAAATCGGAAAGGCCCTGTCTCTGATAATTAAGGCAAATGGTCCCCCAAGTGCAGTGCCGGCAATTAAAGGGAGGGAAGGTGAAATAAGAAAAGATACTCAGGACATAGTAAACGAATTTAAAATATATTTTGAGAAGCTATATAGTTCCTCTGGGGTAAATGTAGAAGGGGAAATGCAGGGTTTCTTTGAGGGACTAGAGATAACTCCGGTATCAGAGGAAGATCGGGAAATGCTGGATGCCCCATTGACCCTTAAAGAATTGCAGTGGGCTGTTGGAGATATGGCGGCCCAAAAATCCCCGGGCCCGGACGGCCTGCCTATAGAATTATATAAAAAAATACGGGGAGGTACTGTTACCCTTATTGCTGGAGGTATTTAATGGGGCCAGGGAGCAGGGGGCTCTACCTCCCTCAATGGCAGAAGCTATAGTAATACTTTTGTTAAAAGAGGGGAAGAACCCAATAGAGATGTCTTCATATAGGCCCATATCGCTTTTGTGCTCGGATGTGAAGATCCTTGCCAAAGTACTAGCTGCAAGGCTTAACAAAATAATCCCTAAACTAATACACCCGGATCAGTCTGGGTTTATCCCAGACAGATCCACAAGCACGAACATAAGGCGGGTATATCTTAATATGCAAATCCCCATAGAAAACAGCGGTAGGAGAGCAATTCTGTCGCTTGATGCGGCCAAGGCCTTCGATTCCCTGGAATGGCATTATCTATGGAAGATATTAGCGGAATATCAGCTTGGCCCTGGGTTTGTACGGTGGCTAAGGTTGCTGTATAGTGAGCCAAGGGCCAAGGTGAAAATCAACGGGCAATGCTCGGAGTGGTTTCAGCTGAGCAGGGGTACAAGACAGGGGTGCCCTCTGTCCCCACTGCTCTTTGCATTGGCAATTGAGCCCCTGGCGGCGGCTCTAAGGATGGCACAGGGCATACAGGGATTTAAGAGAAGTAGAGGGGAGGATAAAGTGGCCCTGTATGCCGATGATATTTTATTATTTTTGGCGGATACGCAGGAGTCACTGGAAACGGCTATAAGGATAGTGAGGGAGTTCGGAATTTTTTCTGGGCTACTGATCAATTGGGAGAAGTCAGTGATTCTGCCTATTGATACCCAGAGTGAGCCTCTCCCACACCAGGCATCCCAAGTCCAAGTGGTCAGGCAAATGAAATATCTAGGGATTAATATCACCAGAGACCCATGCCAGTACATATCTGGGAATTTAGTTCCATTGATGAAAAAGTTGAAGCAGAAATGTCAAGTATGGAGACGCCTGCCCCTCTCGGTCGCCGGGCGCTGTAATCTGATTAAAATGGTCTGGCTACCTCAAATCTTATATGTTTTGCAAAACTCTCCTGTTTGGATTCCCAAGCACTGGTTCAAAAAAATGGACAGCATATTCGGAGAACTAATCTGGAAGGAAAAGGTGGCTAGGATCGGGTTGGAGACGTTACGGCGACCAGAGGGGAAGGGGGGCCTGGCGGTACCAGATCCGCGGGGCTACTTCCTGGCAGCCCAACTGCAACAACTTGGGGGCAGCAATAGGCTAGGAGAAGTAGGAGCAGGGGGCAGCGTTTTATTGAACGACACTAGACACGATACAGTGGCGGAGGGATTAGAGGCAGACTCATTTTGTACCAAATGTCCTACCACCCGGATGATGTGTAAAGTTTGGGCGCAAGCTAAAAGAACCTTGGGATATGCCGGTTTTGCGGAATTTTCGCCACTTTGGGACAACAATAGCCTCATGGAGCTTAAAAAAATAGGGCGCGTAGAGGAATGGGACCGGTTGGGTATTCACTACCTTGCACAGGTATATAGGGCAGGGAAATTAAAGTCCTTTCGGGAACTGGTAGAGGAGTATGCGATCTCCAACAGGTCATTTTATAGATATCTGCAACTCAGGCATGCCCTGGAGGCACAATTTGGGAAGGAGGCACCAGTGTGGTGCGAAATGACCTCTTTGAGAAAGCTGATCGATGCGGGTTCCACAAAGGGGCTGATCTCAGATATGTATGGCTGTTTGAAAGCAGTAGCTCAAGAAGGTCTGGTTGTAAATAAAAACAGGGCTAGATGGGAAAAGGATGTGGGAACAATGTCCGACGATCAATGGGATCAAGTTTTGGCGCTGGGTCTCCTTCACAAGTGATGTCTCATTTGTATCTGTTATATAGAGCATACTATACACCCCTGAAACTATTCAAGTGGGGCAAGAGACCTGATGCGAAATGTCAAAGATGTGCAGGGGGGCATGGGGACTTGATCCACATGTTCTGGCGCTGCCCCAAGCTGCACAGATATTGGGTAGGAATAGTGGGGAAAATAAACTTAGTGTTTGGGACATCACTGAGGGTGGAGGCGGGAGAGTGCCTGTTGGGTCTGAAGGGGGAAGGAGGAATCTCAAAGGACATACAGACGGCAAGAGACAGATGCTTGTTCCAGGGAAAAAAGCTTATTGCGCAGCATTGGCAGAGGAGGGAGGCCCCGACACTGACAGAATGGGAAAACGCAGTAAGGGAAGTGATATGTAGGGAAAAATATATCTACAAGAAAAGGGGTAACTATAAGAAATTTAAGAAAATATGGAAAGCATGGTTGGATTGGGAGTGAGTTGAATGAGAGGTTGATATAGGATGAGAGGAATGCAGAGTATGTGTGAGGATGTAGGTCAGGTGAGGGGGGGTAATGGGGAGGGGAGGGTAAGGGAAAAAAACAGGGGAAAATGAAGAAATTGTTCCTATATTTCCCTTTTGTAAGATACAGTCTATGGATATGTCTATATCGGTATATACTGGATGCAGAGGAATCTAGGGGAATAACGGATGACTCCACTGAGCTGGCGATTTTAATGGCAGTCACTATTTGTATATCTTTCTCTTTTTTTCTTTGCCTTCTTTTTTCTTTTTTTCTTGATGTATTTGTTGTACATGATGTATCGGATAACTTTTTCAAATAAAGAGATTAAAAAAAAAACATACCAGTACGTTGCTGGTCCTTGTTGGGCATATATTGTAAACTTTTTTTTTTTTTTTTTCACAATCAAAGTTTTATTGAAAACTTATTGTGATACAAAATTGCAATCAATATAAATTGAACATATTAATCCATACAATGAAAAGGATTACATATAAATAACATTTGGTGTTTATAAGGATTGTTATAAGTATTTTCAGGTAGTAATTGTAATAGAGAAAGGGGTAAGGGGAGGAATAGGGGGTAAGGATCTGGAATGGGTAAAGGATGGAAGAGGTTGGGGGGGGGGGGGGGGTCTAGGGTAGAAATAAGGAGTACAATTGTAAGTGTCCCACCAAGAGAAGGTATGCATGAGAATAATTATATTTTGCATAAGAGGATATTATCATAATCAATATCATTACCAGATAATAGAGAAAAGCTTGAGTTACAACCAGTAAAGGGTATTAAGTTATTTCATTTCTTATTGACTTTGTGATGATACAACCCTTTTTTTTTATCTATGGAATATTAATGAGTGAATCATAAACAGAGGAGTGTATAAACAGCCAAGGTTGCCAGGTCTGGTTAAAGTGTGTGCTATTTTCTCTCTTCATGGTGGAAATTTCTTCCATTTTGTAGATGTAGCTTACTCTTTCTAACCAATCTTTTATGTTAGGAATGTGTGTGGTTTTCCAATGAAGGGGTATGAGTGTTTTAGCCGCTAAAAGTAAATGTCTAGACAGAGATTTCTTATATTAACTTATGGTAAGATTATTCACATTTATCAGACATGTGGCAGCAGTAAATTCTATTGTGGTTTCTGTAATAAATTTAGTCCACTTTATAACTGCTTCCCAGAAGACTTTGAGTACTGGGCAGTCCCACCATATGTGGAAGAAGCTGCCCACATCCTCTCCACAACACCAACATGTGTCCGAAACTGTGGGGGACCACCTCCTGGCTTTGTGGGGCGTAACGTACCATTGGGTAAGGATTTTATAAGATGTTTCCTGATATTTAGTGCTCAGAGAGCTCTTATGTGTCATAATGCATGCATTCTCCCACTGTTTTGCAGTAATCTTAATATTTAAGTCTTTTTCCTACTTTTCTTTGTGCTGTGAGACATCCTTGTGTTGAGTTTGGTTGAGACAGCAATAAGCCAAAGATGTGGTGTTAGTAATTGGTGATCTATTGTAGCAAATATTTTCTATGGGGAGTAATGGTAGGCAATACGACATTTTATATTTACTGTTCATCAGGAAGTCTTTAAGCTGCATGTATAACCACGGGCCAGGAGGTGATCCATCCCACTCTGCTTGTAGAATGTCAAGTGATTTGATCTTAGAATTTATTAAGCATTGAGAGGCAGTGCGGGTCGGCGAGTTTTTCAGGTGTAATCCAGGCATAAAATTGGGATTATTTGTAACAGATGTCAGTGGGCCAGGAATTGAGGCTAATTTGTGGGTTCCAACTACTTTGTGCCAAATGTCTAGTGTGTTTGTGATTAGAGGGTGATTGAGTTTTCTATCTGTTTTGGAGTGTAGTGTCCAAGGATAAAAGGTTAGATTGAACGGAGTTAGCGCTTGTTCTAACTGGATCCAATCCTTGTTAGTACTATGGCAGTGCCAGTCAATCATTCTAGTAATGTGTGAAGCTTGATGATATTTTTTAAAATTCGGGAGGCCTATACCCCCTTTATGTTTAGGTAGGAATAGTGAGGAGAGTTTTATTCTCGGTTTTCTGTCAGCCCAAATAAACCGTCTTTGTGCTCTAAGGAGACTGGTGAAGAAAGATTCCGGGATCTTGATGGGTAGTGTGTTAAAAAGGTAGAGAAGTCTTGGTATTGTCATTTTTAGAATAGAGGCTCTACCGAACCAGGAAAAGTTTTTTGAGGTCCATTTTTGGAGGTCTCTGGTCAAATTGTTAAGGAGGGGTTTGTAATTGTTGGAATAAAGGGTGTCTATGTTACTAGTTAGTTTTATCCCTAGGTATTTCAAGGTACTTTGTTCCCATGTATAGTTATGGTTGTCTTTCAACAGTTTAAGTTGATCTGGTGATAAGTTAATATTTAATGCCTCTGACTTCGGATTTATCTCCAATTTTAAAATGAACAAATCAAAGATTTCAAATTGTTTTTCAAGGTTTGGGATAGAGATATGTGGGCGTGTCAGAAATAATAAAAGATCGTCTGCATAAGCAGCTATTTTATATTCTCTGTTCCGGACCTTAAATCCTTTTATATCTTCAGATAGGTTAATTTTTCTAATTAGGGGCTCTAAGGAGATGATAAAAAGAAGGGGTGAAAGGGGACATCCCTGTCGTGTTCCATTTCTTATTTTTATTGGGTCTGATAGCAAGTTGTTAACTTTAATTTTGGCCTGGGGATTCCAATAGAGTGCTGAGATCCACGAGAGCATATTCTCATTTAGACCAATATGAGAGCATGTAGACATCATGTAGTCCCAAGACACTCTATTGAATGCCTTTTCGGCGTCGGTTGAAAGAATAAGTCCTTTTGTCTTGGAGTTGTGGGCATAATGAATTAAGTTGATAGCTTTGATTGTATTATCAGGTGCCTCCCTACCTTGCATGAATCCTACTTGTTCTGGACCTTTGATCTTTGGTAATAGGGTTTTCAGTCTATTGGCTAGAATTTTGGCTAATATTTTTAGATCTGTATTCAATAAAGATATGGGTCTGTAGCTAGAGCATTCAGATTGGTCCTTATCAGGTTTTGGAATCACCGCAATATGGGCCATAAGAAACGAGTCATGGTCATGTTTGTGTTTGGCCAGAAAATTAAAGGCAGATAGAAGGGGTCTAGTCGGAGTATTTGTGTATGTCTTGTAATATTGTGAGGTGAACCCGTCAGGGCCTGGGCTCTTTCCTGTTTTTAGATTTTTAATAGCGTCTATGAGTTCATTGTCTGAGATCTTCTAATTTGTTTGTGTCTTCTTGGGAAAGAGAGGGTAGTTTACTATCTTTTAAGAATTGGTGTATTGTTTCTTGTTTCGTCATGTTGATGTGTGGTGGTTTATTCTGTTCAGGGAGGTTATATAGACTCGAGTAAAATTTGTAGAAAAGGTCTGCAATATCAGTAGGTTTGTGTCTAAGTATTCCTTCTTTGTCCCTTATGGCGTGTACCTTGTTTGCCTGCATCATATCTTTGAGAGCTTTGGCCAGTAATTTTCCGCTTTTGTCTCCATGTTCAAAATTTATTTTTATTTTTTTTTTAAAAAGAGAGCTTTTTTAATCTTTAGGTCGAGAATTGATTTAAGGGAATTCCTACATCTGGTCAGCTCCTCTTCCACTAGAATTGAGAGTGACTGTTTGTTTCGCTCTTTTTTCGGGTATGTTCAAACCATTGACATTGTGAGAGATTAAAGTTGGGGCCCTTGGCAAATGGTATTTACCTAGTAACTGTTTCTTGTGTGAGATAAGTCAAGCTTCCAGTGTACTCCAGATAAAAGGTGGTGAAGAGGGTAGTGAATGGGATGGGGTAGGGTAGGGAAATTTAAGTAGGGGTGGTTGAGTGTGTGCTCAAATCTCACCTAAGAGGTGAGGAGCTATTTAGTAACCTAAACAAACTAGGTACTAGTATTTACTCTGAGGGGTTGGTGGAAGGCGCGTTAGTGTCGCCACTGGTTATATATTATATGTAGTTTTGGGGGTTTTTTCTGTCCCGCGAGACACTGCGAGACCCGGGTATAACATATATATAACCTGGAAAATAGATCTTAAACCGTCTGTTTTATGAAAAAACATAGCTTCCTATTGTCCATGTAACAGTGTAAAATGATAACTGACATATGTATACACATATGGGTGATGTATGTCTGTTGCTTGTTAAGTAAAGAGCAACAATCTCTATAACTCATCTGTTCACCAGTTGTTAAAACTGTGTTGAATTAGTTTATATCAAGTAGCAATAAGAAAAACAATACAACAAAAAACAAGAATCAAAAATAAAAGGCATAAAAAATTAATGCCCTCTAAACCAGATAACCTTGTGCAATCAATTCCCTGGTTGAGACAGAGAGAACTCTTTGATCATGTTCTGTAATATAATGATCAAATAGGCTTAAACAATCTTATTCTATAGTAAAGCAGTCTCTGAGACCTAGGATTCATTTAGCATTGAATAAGTACAGAGCCTGGCGTTTAAAAGACCCTCTGTACGAAAATCAGTCCAGGACCCCTTCATACTGATATCATAAAAAGGGTAGGTCCAAGTAGTAGAGGTCCCTGGTGTTTGATTCTCATCCAAATTGGCGATAATGGGTGTAGCCAAGGAAAGGGAGGATAGTTATTGTCAGTCAATAGACAACATGGTAAGTTCAGGTACTCACTATTTCGCCTGTGATGCCGTATGTGGTCTGTCCATTTATACTTGAGACCAGGGATCTCGATTACTGAGTGAGAACTGGATGTGTTTCATCGATCTGTACTTAGCAGTAAGGTACATCTGAGTTGTAAAATTTGTACCGATATCAATGGTATTATGTGCTTACATCTGTATATCTTGCAGTACCATAAAAAGAGGGAAACAAAAGAAGGGGTTATACAACCAGAAAGAAAAAAAAAAAAAAAACAATAAAAAAAACCACAGAAAAAGGAAAACACGTAAGGTATACCATGGTGTTAATATAGCCCTATCTGTAGTTAGATGGAGCAGATTGTCTCCTAGTGTTCAGCAGGAGATTTTGATTTCTGTATTTGAGTTTCTGCAAGATAGGAATAATTAGTGCGTGGAATCATCCTGGTCTGAAGTAAAATCCTCCTCAGCTTGGCAATAACAGCCTGACTTGGGAAGCACAGTTCAGAGGAGGTATAACTAGTATGCATTGAGCACATTTAATACCTGATCTAGGCCTTTCAGAATGAGAGTGTGCATTATGTAAAAAGTTGTAGAAGGCTGCCCTCTAGTGGGAATTTCTAGTATAGGTTTTGCAGTTTTCTTATTGATCTCCTCCATGTCTTAGCCAAATTAAAAGGCTTGATGTTGGAAAACAAAAAGGGAAAAAAAAATTTTTTTTTGAAAAAACAAAGCAAAAAAAAAAGGGGGAGACAATCAATCCATGTGAGAACTTTAGAGTCGGAGAAAGCTATCAGAAAATTTAGTAGCCTTTTATAGGTGACAGACAAAGGGATTCCTTAGAATCTGCGCTTTATATAAGACCTGGATTATATAATCATTTAAGTCTTTGACTTTTGGCACTTTTAGAGGACGAGGGGGAATCGTAGTTGTGTCCAATTATTAATATTTCTGCGGTTTTTCCCCTGTTGTGAGGGTGAGTGGAATACGTTAGCTTCACAATTGGATGTTGGTTTGTGAACTTCAGGTGGTAACAAGAACTCTGAATACCAATCAGGTAATTCCACTGGTGGGATGTGTAGGTTTTCACAGAATCTGTTCAGTTCATTAGGGGTTCTGAGCAAATATTGTTTGCCCATGTAGGCAGCTTGAAGTGCAAAAGGGAATTTCCACCTGTAATTTATGTTTCTTTCCTTTAGAACCTCCAGGAGGGGTTTTAGTGCCCTTCTATTCTTCAATGTAATAGGTGATAAATCTTGGAACAATTGAACTGTATTCTCGTTAAACAGGATCTGGTCATTTGCTCTTGCTTTTTGCAGCACCTCTTCCTTCACACCAAAATTGGGTAGGCAGCAAATAATGTCCCTGGGAGGGTTGTCATCAGGTGCTCTAGGCCTGAGGGCCCTGTGAGCTCTATCAAACTCTATGGGTGAGTGTTAAGGCCTATCTAGGAGGCCATTGAATACAGAGGTCAGAGCGGGTTTAATTTGATCTGGGGCAACAGATTCTGGTATCCCATGTACTCTTATATTATGTCGTCTTCCGCGTTTGTCCAAGTCCTCTAAATGTCTATTCATATCAATTAAGTGTTGATTATGTGCAGTAGTGATGTCGTCTAGTCTGGTTAGCGCTTTGTCTCTTCTCCTCCCAGCACGCTCAGAAACAGCAATCTGTTCAGAGAGCTTCAGTAACTGTTTTTATGTCAGTGATAGCTGATGTGAAGGACCTTTTAATGTCTGCAGCTATATCGGACATGGTAGCATAGGTCAGAGGTTTCTTTGTCAAAATTACCTGCTACTGAGTCTTCAGATGCTGGCAGGGACACCTCGTCATCCTCTGTTTTCCTCCATGCTGTGTCTGCGTGTCGGCGCCATCTTAGCTGATCTTCTTCCTCCACTATATCTGTATTTGCTAAGATTCACGGCTGAGATCCTCTTTTTAGGAGTGGTTAGGGAGCGTAGAGTGTCCGTGTGTCACCCTTTTCAGTTGTGTGGACATATTCGGTGTACAGGCGGCAAATATCAGGACCCGGGCTCACAGTCTCCTGGAGCTCAGTCACGGAGCGGCCGTCCACATTGCGCGCCAAGCCACGTCCCCCAACTTTTTTTTCATGCAGCCTGTGGGCTGAACGAAAAAAAGATATTGATCGGTGGGTATGCCCACCATTAGAATACCTCCCTTCATCCACCCACTTCTAATGATGGGGATACATGCACCGTGTATATATATGCCGAAGCATGGGGGCATCCTCCCGCAAAAGGCAGGAGCAAATCGCTCCTCCACCCACTGCTGCCCCCACGCTTCGGCATATATGCTTAAGTATGTAACTGTGGTGGTGAAATCACCTCCGACAGCACTGGAGTCACGGCTTTATGTATCGTGGGAGCAAACGCTGTTGCTGTCAAGATATATAAATCCGCTCTGCAGCTGAATGGCGTACCTGAAAACAAAAAAGTGGTTAACAATAAAAAAAAACAAAGTATAAAAAAATTGCATACCTATAAAGCAAACATGATAAAAACATAACAATAAAACATTGCAGTATAGAATACAATAAAGAGCAGACCAATAGAGAATAGAGAGAGAACAATAAAACAACAACTATTTTTGGTTTTTTTATTTTATATATTTTTTTGTGGTATTTTTTCTTTTTTTTTTTTTGTAACTTTAACTTTTTTTAACTGGTACCAGGTTTGGGTCTCTCAAAATGCGATGGCATCTTGGGAGACCCTGTGAAAGTGTGTCCTAGTCTGTGCAGTGCTGTACCCTACGCTAATACTCAACTAGTGTATGGTAGCATTCAAAACATTCACCAATGCAAAGACCAGGATTGTCAGGACAGAAGGGACAAAAATACCGGGTGTCACGCCCAAATCCGCGCTTGCTGCAGACATGACATCTTTTTTGGGGGGCTCGTTGGGTAGGGGTACTCGGGAGGACATATAGAAAATGCCTCTCATGCAGCCGGCTTACTGCATTTGGTTGGGGATGGTGAAATGGAGCACCGTCTGGAAATAAAAGTGCTCTGACGATCTCTTCCTGGAATTTAAGGAAGGATCCAGTCTGTCCTGAAGCTCTGTATAGCACATAAGCATTCAGCAAAGCCAATTGAAATAAATAAACAAAAACTTTTTTGTACCAGCGTCTGGCCTTATGGGCAACTAGGTACGACGCCAACAACTGGTCGTTGAGGTCCACCCCTCCCATATTTTGGTTATATTCGTGGACACAGAGGGGTTTCTCCACAACACCAGTCGCCGTAGTAATTTGGACCGTCGTGTCTGCATGAAGGGAGGTAAGAACAAAAACATTCTTATTGTCCCTCCACTTCATAGCGAGCAAGTTATTAAACTGCAAGCAGGCTCTCTCCCCCAGCCTAAGACGGGAATCTACAAGCCGCTGGGGAAAGCCCCGGCGATTAGGTCGCATGGTGCCACATGCTCTAATCTGATGATCAAAAAGGTGGCTAAAAAGTGGCACGCTCGTGTAATAATAGTCCACGTACAAGTGGTACCCCTTTCCGAATAAGGGGGACACCAAGTCCCACACTATCTTGCCAGCGCTTCCTGTGTAATCAGGGCAGTTTGTCGGCTGTACGTGACTATCTTTGCCCTCGTAAACCATAAAACTAGATGTATAGCCTGTGGCCCTGTCACAGAGCTTCTACATCTTGACCCCGTATCTGGCACGCTTGCTGAGAAGGTACTGTTTGAATGACAAGCGGCCAGAAAATTTAATCAGGGACTCATCAACGCAGACAACTTGATTGGAAGTAAACAAGTCTGCAAAACGTTGGTTGAAGTGGTTTACGAGGGGCCGAATTTTGTAGAGCCGATCGTATCCAGGGTCTCCACGAGGATGACAGAGTTCATTGTCATTGAAGTGCATAAACCGCAAAATCTGCTCGTATCGTGCCCTGGCCATGGAGGCAGAGAACACGGGCATATGGTAAATTGGGTCAGTGGACCAATATGACCGCAACTCACTCTTTTTATTTATGCCCATGTTGAGGGAAAGGCCCAGAAAGAGCTTAAATTCGGAAACCGTAATTGGTTTCCAATCTCTGGCAAGGGAGGACTGAGTAATATTGGCGATGTGTTGACCAGCGTACAAATTGCTTTGGTCCACAGTAGATCTATAGAGATCTTCGGTGAAAAACAGCGAATAAAAATCCAGTGGCGTAAAATCAACTGTTTCCACCTGAATTCCGGGTTGGCCAGTGAATGGGGGAAGAACGGGTGCTGCAGTTGGTTCCCAATTCGGATTGGCGAATGCAGCAGGAAGGGCACTATGGGCACGACGGGCCTGTGTTCGTCTTCTTGGTGGCAGCGGGACACTACTTGTGCTTGCCACCTCGCCAGCTTGAACTGCACTTATGGGACTCGCCACGTCACCAAGTGTTACTGCAGTGCTGGATGTACGACCAGGGTGTACTAGGCCGCTGGTGCTTGCCAGTTCACCAGAAGGAATAGCGGCGCTAGTACTTCTCTGCTCCATACGAGGGACCTGCGGTTCTTGCACTTCAAGGACAGAAGAAGATTGACTCCGTCGTCAGAGCTATCTGTCATGGAGCCGCTGTCCTCTACAGGATCGTATTCTGAGCCTGAATCTGACAGATGAGTGACTTCCTCTTCACTATCTATCATACTCAGAAACGTGTAGGCCTCTTCACTAGTGTACCTTCGATTTGCCATTTTGGGCTCTAAATTTAGGGGTAAACTAGTGAGACTCACAGGCAAAAAAGCTCCTGACTGTTAGCGACTGTATCAAAACGCTACCAAAAAAACTGTTAGCGATCGCAGGGATCAGGCCTGACTCTGCGAACGCTGCAGTTATGTGTGCTTAGTGTTTTGTAAGTGACAGTTATTGATTGATACTGCACTTGGAAGGGCTGGGCCGAGGGGCAAAACGCAGGTGCTAGCAGGTATCTAGGCTGATCCCGCTAACACTGCGTTTTTGGGAACCCTAAACTGCTGGGGATGCTAGTATAGATCTGATCGGATCAAATATTGATCCGTTCAGATACTATAGCACTAAGGGAGGTGTATGCTGCTTGCGTGGGTGTTAGCGGTACTGGCGCTAACCTGACGCTGCCTGGGGCGACGCAGACCTTATCTGATCCTAAAAAACGTAACTTATATCACCGCCGGGCAATTAGGGGGTTAAACCTTTATAAGGTAATAAACGGCGGGTGCCCTGAAACTATAATAAACTATAAAAAAAACAAAGTAACTAGCCAGCGTCACCCTTAACAGTTATACGGTGATCGCTGGTGAAAGGAATAACTAGGGGGCAATGAGGGGGTTAAAACCTTTTAGTAGGTAGTATATGGGGGTCCCTGTCGCTATAAAACACTGACGGCGAACCTATATACTTACCTCCCTAACTAGCCTCACCTGTGTCACTAATACAGCGATCAGAAAAACGATCGCTTAGTGACACTGGCGACGGGGGGTGATCAAGGGGTTAAAACTTTATTAGGGGGGTACCCTAGACCTAAAGGGGGCTAATACTAACTGCCCTACCACTTATAACTGTCACAAACTGACACCAATGCAAAAAAAAAAAAAACTGCTATTGGTGTCACTGTGACGGGGGGGGGGGGTGATTGGGGGGGGGGGTGAAAAGTGTGCCTAGTGTGTTCTACTGTAAGTGTAGTGTTGGTGCACTTACTTGGATGCCTTCTCTCCTCGGCGCTGGAACGGAAAGACTGACACGAGGAGATGTGACAAAATTTCCTCTGCTGCTGTTTACATTACAGCGGCAGAGGAAGAATTTCATTTGTGGCGAGCGATCGCGAGGGGGGAGCCACAAATGAGTGGCCTCCCCCTCTGCCTGTATCGCTTCCCCAACGAAGCCGACCGCCTCAGGCACCGGGGGGGATGCGCCCCCAGCCCGCAAAAGACAGATCACGTACCAGGTGCGTGATTTTGCCTGTCCGTGCCATTCTGCCGCAGTATATCTGCGTTAGGCGGTCGGCAAGTGGTTAAATCTATATTGCAGATAAAGATTGATCACCCAACTGTAAATCCCTTGATGAAGGAATAATACATACCAATTTCTGAAACATGTCGGGGTATGTGCTGTAAAATCATCCGTTCGACCTTTAAGATATAGGCTACAGGGTGTAAGCACTGGGTTGACATATTGACTTTGTTTAATTTGATATGTGTATTTGTAAAAGCACATGTATATTGTTAACTGCATCTATATTTGTATTTTTTATATTTTTTCTATGAGGTAATTAAAAACAGCACTTCTGTGCATTTTATATATAATTACTCTCTATTACTCCATTGTTGCCTTTAAAGTCCTAAGGGGCGGGGGGGCGTGGCCAAGATGGCGCTGTGAGCGGTTGCTTCTTTAGTGAGCTCCACTAGTCTATCAGCAAAATCCGGATCCATCGGCTCCAATACCCCAGTAATTGCATCCCAGCTGCCAAGGGGGGACTCAGGGACTCCCTACCTGTTAAATACCGAGGAAATTTTTTGACTTCTGGCCCGAGTTTGGGACTAGGCCGAAGCCGTGGCCTTTCCTGTCGGCCCGCGCGGCGGACCGGGAGGCCTCTGCCGTGATCAGATCTTTTTCTGGGCCTCGTCGGATGCCGCAGACTGTGGATGGAGGCGGATGAGCTGACTCTGGAAGGTAGATAGCCCGTGCTCTGGCCCTGACCTTCCCTCCTCTCCTCCCCACGTTTTACTAGGCCGCGGCCTAGTCTGGAGCTCCGAGCCACTAGTTTGTCTGAAGGACCGTCGGATCCTCCTGCCCTGATAGAGGATACCCTGGGGCGGCTGGGGAGGATTGCCTGTTAACAAGACCAGATCCTACAGCGCCCACATCCCTCCCATCCCGGCTGTGCAGGGGGGTGGATGGGCTGATCATCCCTGTTGGACTGTGTTGGCCTGCACTAGTCAGCTCCTGCACCATACACTTGCAGGAGGGGAGAGAACTACTAAAGGGGACATTCACTTTACCCTATCTATTGCCTGAGTACCCCTCACTCTGCGGACAGGTTCCCACAGCCAATTGTCGATAATTGCCCAGACCTGGGCCACTGTCACCTGAATGAGGCGCAGGAATTCCAGCGCAAAATATAACAAAGGGGGCAAGAAGCTGACCTTCCCGCCACAACCGGACTCTCCTCAGACGCTCAACTGTCCCCCCCCCCCCGGAGACCCCCCATACACGCAGCACCCAAAGGGCTCCGGAGACAAACGCTATGGAGTCGGATGACTCTCGGCCCCCCTGGTTGGCGGATGTTATGGCGGCCATTGCCACTTGCCAATCCACGCTAACAACAACGATTGAAGCAGTCCAGCTGGATATGGGTCTAATTCGCCAAGATATTGATAAAATCAGAACGCGAGTCGCTGAGACGGAGCAAAGACTGAGTACCTCTGAAGACATCATTGCGGAACATGCAGCATCACTCCGTACGCTTCAAACCAAAGTAAAGGCCCTTGAGTACAGAGCCGAGGATGCGGAGAACAGAAACTGGCGTAATAATCTTTGCATTGTTGGATTACCGGAGGGGGCGAAGGGAAACAACCCTACCTCCTTTATAGAGGGTCTACTTCATGATCTCTTACCCGAGGCCCGCTGGTCACCTTACTTCATGGTGGAGAGGGCCCACCGCATCCCGCCTAAGCCGGGGCCTCCTGGGTCCCCCTCCGTCTCTTTAATTTCAGAGACAGAGACGAAGTCCTCCGCGCCTCTAGAAACGTAGGGGACCTCAAATTCCAGAACACGAAGTTGATGATCTTCCCTGACTATTCTGTAGAGACCCAGAAACTCAGGAAATCCTTTGACCAAGTTAAAGCGGCTCTGCGATCACGCAGCATTCGCTACAGTGTACTCTTTCCAGCTCGCCTAAGAGTCCAGGACGGTGAGACAACTCGCTTCTTCACCACTCAGAGAGAGGCTTCTGCCTGGCTGGACTCGCTACCACAGTTTCGCTGAAGATCTACCTGGTATGTACTGTGTAACCCCTTTTGTTGTTTACCATAGCCTGGGCCCAGGTCTGCGTTATCACACGAACTTCCACATGGATGACTTACTATGTTGCACAAGTTATGCCCAGTTCAATCCATGGTGTCGGCAGACTTGTGGGGGGATAATCCCTACCAGGAAAATACTAAGATAGCGCCCCTGCCAAAGAACTTGGTCAGGAGACCGTTGAAGTATATAGCTTCTTCTAAATATGCTTGTTTCCTTGAGGAATGCTGGACTTCTGGTTTGGTATCTTCATCCAAAAGATGGATCGAATTCACCGTGGGGTCGCATTATGGGTTACTTCCCATCGTTTTACTTTCTAAGTCCTCACAGCCTGTTGTATCACAAGTGGAGTTCTCACGTACATAAGCCGCTTGGACTACTACTTCCCCCCCCCCCCCCTGTGTGAAGTCTCGGGGGGGGGGGGGGTAAGTTCGCCTCTTCCACGGACCCCCGGTTGCAGCCGGCGAGCTGAATAATTTGGGGATTGAAACCCGTCTCATTTCTGGGGGGTTGGGTGGGGTGGGGGGTGGGGTAAGTTCCCCTAAGGGGGCTAGTTTCATCTTCATTAGATTTTGTCATCCTTTATCTGTTTCTTAGTTTGGTTTTGTTTTTGTTTGACTTTTGTATTAAAAACATTGACTCATCAGCATTGCACTATTTACAGATGTGTCCACTTCGAGGGGCGGGGTCCAGTCCAGGAGCCGTGAATTCTATTGATCCTTACACTCTTCATATCCCTGGTGGCCATGTCCTCCCTTAACATTATCTCCTGGAACACCAGGGGACAGAACTCCCCGGTCAAGCGCTCCCTGGTGTTCCATTTCATTAAAACCTATAACCCACATATATGTGTGCTCCAAGAGACACACCTAACAGGACGCAGGGTTCTGGCCCTAAAAAAACCATGGGTGGGACATCACTACCACTCCATGCACTCCTCATTCTCTAGAGGTGTTACTATACTGGTGTTGAAGTCACTTCCATTTCGGCTCTTGGATTTGGCCCTGGACCCTGATGGTCGGTATGTAATTATTCACGCTAAAATATATTCTCTAACGTGGACCATTGTGGGCTTATATTTGCCTCCCCCGGCCTCCTTGCTGGTACTCAATCAGATCACCGGCAGGATGGCCGACTTTGCATCAGACAACAATGTTATATTGGGTGATTTTAATCTGGTCCCTGACCCGGACCTTGACAGGCTGACTCCTGCGGGACATCATTGCTCTGGGTTGGCTGAGTGGGCGGACACCTATGGCCTGACTGATGTCTGGAGGTGGCGACACCCCCAGACCAGGGCATACACATGCCACTCGGCCTCTCATAGAACGTTTTCCCGCATAGACTTGGTCTTCGCAGGAAGTCAGGTCCTCCCATGGGTCACAGATATACAAATACTGCCTAGGGGAATTTCCGACCATGCACCCTTGTTGTTGTCATTGGACCTTTCCCTTGGCTCAGTAGAAAGGATATGGAGGCTCTCCAGATTTTGGATTTCAGACACTGCAGTAGACTCCCAATTTAGAACGGAAATGCTTGATTTTTGGGCTATAAACGAGGGCTCGCTGACCGACCCCGTAGTTGTGTGGGATGCCTTTAAAGCCACGGCGAGGGGATGTTACCAGACCATCATTGCCAGAGTCCAACGTGAGCGTAGGGCAGACTTGGTTAAGGCTGAGGGGGAGGCGAGTAGTGCAGAGGCTCTTTTGGTTCGTACCCGGGACCCTGTGCACTATTCGCATCTACAACTCATGACCAAGGAGGTGGTACGTCTCCGTACTTCTCTTACCCAGAAGAAAATGCTGGCTCAATCCCAACGGATTTTTGAGCAGGGAGAGCGGTCGGGTCGCCTGTTGGCCTGGCTTTCCAGGGAACAGGCAGGCGGGATGAGCATCTCACATATTGGGGACTCCTCGGGACAGTTGATCCATACCCCGGAGGGGATTAACCGCTGTTTTGCGGAGTACTACGAATCCCTCTATGGGTCCAGGGTGGACTATAAATTGGAGGATCTGGTGGCGTACCTAGACGACCTTGATATCCCAACCCTTACTGTAACATATTGTGACAAGCTTGATGCTCCAATCACCTCCTTAGAGATATTACAGGCTCTTAAATCAATGCAGACAGGGAAAACTCCGGGACCCGATGGCGTCCCTGTGGAGTTTTATAAACAATATGCTACGGAATTAGTTGATAAACTTCAGGGCCTCTTCTCTGCATCGTCGCATCTCGGAAAGCTCCCAGACACTATGAGCGAAGCAATCATAGTGGTGACCCCCAAGTCTGGGAAGGACCCCACGTTGTGCTCCTCGTATCGCCCTATATCCCTTCTGAATGTGAATGCAAAGGTACTGGCAAAAAGTACTGGCCAACAGGCTTAACCTGGTAATTACTGCTCTCATCCACAGGGATCAAACAGGCTTCATGCCCGGGAGAGGAACTGATATTAATATCAGACGCCTCCATACACACATAGACAGGGCGGACGAGGCGGCTAATGGAACGGTGGCCTCACTCGACGCGGAGAAGGCTTTCGACTCCGTCGAGTGGGGCTACCTATGGGAAGTGCTCTCAAGATTCGGGTTCGGCCCGGGTTTCACGAAATGGCTCTGCATGTTATATCATTGTCCTTCAGCGAGAATACGTACCAACGGAAGCCTCTCGGGAAAATTCCAATTGTTTTGAGGCACGCGACAGGGGTGTCCCCTCTCCCCGGGTCTATTTGCTCTGGCGATGGAGCCCCTGGCTATATTGTTGAGGGCCGACCATGGGGTGAGGGGACTCCAGGTGGGTCCCATTGAGGAGAAGTTATCACTATACGCGGATGACGCTCTGCTTTATTTAGCGGATGCGTCGTCCTCTTTGCACACTGCACTAGAACTGATTAACCGATTTGGTGGGTACTCGGGGATTCGCATTAATTGGGACAAGTCTGTTCTTTTCCCACTTCATCCCTCGACCCCTAGAATACCTCACCCACAGCTAAAATGGGTAGATGACTTCAAATACCTGGGGATAAAAATTAGTGGTAAAGTCCAAGACTACATCGATGACAATCTGCGTCCACTCATGGCACAGCTTACGGCTAGGTGTGCGGCTTGGCGTTCCCTTCCACTGACCCCTGTTTGCAGAGTCAATTTATTAAAAATGATTTACCTCCCGAAATATCTATACTTCTTCCGCAACACACCCATACCCATCCCTAAGATTTTTTTTCAAAGGCTGGAGAGTCTGTTGATACACTTTGTCTGGGCTGGGAGGCCACCTAGGGTGGCCAAGCAGATCTTATATCTCCCACTTTCGGGGGGAGGACTGGTGTTACCGAATTTTCAAATCTACTACTGGGCAGCTGTTTTGGTCACGATTCGGTGGTGGTTCTCCCAGCCCACGCAGAATCCGGCGGTTACTCTGGAGGCAGCCATTCTGGGTTCCTTTGCTGCCCTGAGCAATCTCCCGTTTTGCGGTCTTAGGGCCAGTTTGTCCATGACAACTCCGATGCGAACCACTGTGAAGGTATGGCAGGAGGCTAGGAAAATCTATAGGAAGCCTAACTACATTTCACCCCACATGACCCTTTGGGGTAATCCTCTGCTATCCCACTTTTACACTATACCAGACCCCTCTCTCTGGGCAAAAAAGGGAATCCTTACATTAAAACATATAGTTAAAGATGGCAGGCTTATGACTTTCCAAGCACTGAGGCAATCCTTTGCTATCCCAAACTCCTTCCAATTCAGATACTGGCAGCTGAAGCACGCCTTTGAGGCTCAGTTCCCTGCCCCTCTCACTCTGGAACCGGACTCCATTGAAAGGCTCCTGACCTCCAGCGTGATGGGGAAACCTCTCTCAACACTATATCTATACCTTACGGTGGAGTATGATGCAAAATTAACTAAAACCTGGGAAAAGTGGAGGGTTGATATCCCCTCTTTAGATGAGGAAGAGTGGAAGGAGTGTTTAATCTCTCACATTCCTTCCATGATCGCTGCAAGGGATAGGTTCATAAAATTCAAGTTCCTACACAGAGCGTATTTCACCCCACAAAGATTGGCGCGCATATACCACCAAAGAGATCCCAACTGTCAGAGATGCAGTCAGGAAGTGGGTACTTTCTGGCACATGGTCTGGTCTTGTCCCAAACTAAGACCCTTTTGGTCAGCAGTGGCCTCCACACTGGGGAATGTCATAGGCTCAGACTTACCGGTTGATCCCCAAATACTATTGCTCAATCATCTGGAGGATGTTGAGGGTGATAGATATGATAAATTGTGTCTAACCTTCACATTGTACTATGCTAGGCGGGAAATTCTACTGCGATGGGAAATGGGGGAGCCTCCTACCCTGGCCTCGTGGATAAGGTCGGTGAACAAGGTACTCCCCCTGTATAGACTGACGTACGAAAGTAGGCAATGTCCGGGGAAGTTTGACAAAATTTGGTCGTCCTGGATGGACGCTTCTGGGGACCTTGAACCCCCTACCCCATAAGTAAGATGTGGAAAATAGTAGAGGACGTCCTGCATCTCAAGTCTATTCCTGTTATGCCCGTTTCCCTTCTTCCCCTTCCTTTTCTTTCCTTTCCCTATCCCCCCCCTGCCTTCCTTCCTCTTCCCCCCCCCCCCTCTTTTTTTTTTTTTTCTTCTCCCCCCTGCCGCCCCTAATAGGCTTGATTGAATACTGGGTTATTTACTTTATATTATCTAAGAAATTTAAGATGATATGAGCCATGAGAAGTATGGTTAAGTGAAAAAGTTCTGTTGTGTGAACATCTGGAACACCTGATAAACAGAAGTTATTGTTTTAGAGTAAATCTCACTGTTATTCTTATCGCAATGACTGTACTAATTTCTTGTACTGTAATGCTGATTTGTTTAATGAAAATTTTCTGTTAAAAAAAAAAAAAGTCCTAAGGGGCGGCCCCTATGTGCACTCTATGCACATTTTGTCTTTGATATATATGGAAATATAATTCACCATTGATGGCACTAAAGGAAAATAATTTATTTGCACCGGGGAAAAGTTTGATAGGGGGGAATTTGATTAAAAAAGAAAACGCACAATTATGTGATAGCATACAAGGGGGAAAAAATTTGCACTTTACAAGAATTTAAAATAAAAAAAATATATATACTGGAGATTAATGAATGGAGGTATTTTCAGCTCAGACACTTCATAGCAGCACTTCATCTAAGAAAAGGAGAATCAATTACAGCGATTATGTACCATCGAAAAAAACAAGTGGGAATTTATATATATGGATATATAAAACCTTGATAGAAGGAGAAGATCTGGAAATTCCAATATTTATAAAAAATTGGGAGAAGGAATTGGGGAAACGAGGAAGGAATCAAGAAGTGGGAAAAATTCTGAAACTGGTACATGGATCATCAGTAAATAATGGGATGGTGGAAATGAATTATAAGTGCGTAACCCGGTGGTATAGAACCCCAGAAATACTAGGGAAATATCAAATAGGACTAACAACGGAGTGTTGGCAGGGCTGTAAACAAACAGGAAACATGGCCCATATATGGTGAGGGTCACAAGAAAAGGCAAATCACCGCGCTATACCTTAACTGAATTGGTGCATAGAAACATATTGAAAACAAAAATTGAAAACAATCTAATGTGACAAATCAGTGATGAAAAAATCAGCATAAAGCAGCCGCTAGAACGTGAGATACACACATAACAAAATAGATACAAGAGGAGCAGCGCTGTGATAAAGAAGTTCTATATGATAAAACCAGAACAAAAATGTGAAAATATTACGCCCAAAATTGGGATAGGCTCCAAGTTCATAAAGTACATAAACAGCTGGACCGTCCTATTCAAAAACCAATCAAGGATGGTAAATAGAGGAAACGTGGATAAATGGAAATCAATGAGTCCTTCACCACACCACTGTGATAGTAAAAATGCGTGCTTACCAAACGGCAAGCTTGGAAGAGCTTGCGACCTTAACCCGGTCGGGGCCTTTCAGAGTGGAACCATCAAGGAGAGGCACGCCACTTTGGCTTGGATTAAGCACGCTGTTCTTCCAATTACCACTCTATGTGGAGATGTGACCCCTGGCTAGGGCTAAACCTCCGGGGAGGTATACACTTAGTCAAAGTTCCAGCAAGCAAAAAGTGCAAGTTCAAGGATAAGCACCTCTGCACAGAGCGTCCTTGGTTCCTCCCACGCGTTACATCACAGTCACGTGACTTTTTCAAGGATAATACAAGCTCTGACGGACTCAGCTTTATAGCACAACAGCAGAGTGGTTGCCATGGCTACAGCATGAGTTTGTCATCATAGTGCTTCCTGCATAGACTCCAATCCTGTTAAAACCTACTTTTATTAGACATGTAATTCATATGAATATCGTTGGTTTATCAAAACCACGATTCCATGTGTAAAAAACGCAGTGTGTAAAAAGTAAAAAATATATATATTGATATCTCTAATCACGTTTACTTCTTCAACTCCCTCCAGTGGTCACAATTGGTATAACATCTCACAGAGGGAGTATATGGCAAAGCATTGTCTCTAATGGTTTTGATAATTGACCAGTGCCCCATGATATTACAAAAATGGGGTATCCACATGCTCTGCTCATAAATGTATGGAAAACGGAGTAAACAAGATGACATGATATATATATATATATATATATATATATATATATATATATATATATATAATAAAATATAAATATATAAAATTAAAATAAGATATGCTATAAGAAATAGGGAAATAATATTAAAATATAAAATTAAAATCTAAAAATTCCATGATAGAATATTGCAAAAATGGATGATGACCATTATTTATATGCTAGAACTGAACCAAATATTGCCACTCAGAAAAAACTGGTATTGGACAAATAATGAGAATATTGGACCAAAAAATAAACATAAGATATAAAAAATAAAATATATATACTATATATATATATATATATATATATATATATATATATATATATATATATATATATATATATATATATATATATATATATATATATAATAAATATATATATATATATATATATATATATATATATATATATATATATATATCTCTGAAAAACCTCTAAAAATCAGAAATAAAACAATTCAGGTTGAATTCAATGTTCAAACCATGGGGTTCTAATGTACCCATCTGGAATATCCATTTGGATTCATTCTTGCTGAGTTCCCTCACTTTATGGGAACCCCTCCAATGAGCCTTATACTTTTGAATAGCCCAGAATTGGAGACCCTTAGGGTCTCTGTTATGATACCTATCAAAATGTTTTGAAACACTGTGTTTTGGATAGCCTTTTCTAATGTTCTGGATATGCTCTCTTATTCTCTTCCACATTGGTCGCTTCGTTCTGCCAATGTATTGGAGGGAGCAGGAGCACTGTAAAGCATATACCACCCCCTCAGTCCTGCAAGATATAAAATCTTTTATTTCAAATTCTTGTCCAGTATTTGTTGAAGAAAATTTCTGACATTTGTATTCATTTTGATTAGTATTTATGCAGGCATAACACCTTTTACAGGGATAGAATCCTTTACCCTGAAAAAAGGTTAAATCAGTTCTTCTCTTGGGTGGGTTGGGTACATTTTTAGCTATGATGTCCCTTAGAGTTGGAGCTCGTCTATAAATGAATCTCGGTTTTTCTGGGAGTATATTTGCCAAAGTAGTATCAGTTTTTAAACTAGACCAATGTCTTTTTATAATCCTCTCCATCCTCCTGTGTTGTACACTGAAGTCCATTATCAGAGGTATGTCATCTGTTTTGTAATTTACCTTGATTTTATCTTGGATCAGCGCTTCTCTTGAGGTTTGATTGACTTCTGTTATTTTTTCTTCTATAAAACATTTATTGTACCCTTTTTCTTCAAACCTCTTACCTATCCACTGAGCTTGTTTAAGATAGTCATTATTTTCTGAACAATTTCTCCGTAAGCGAATAAACTGGCCCTTCGGAATGTTGATTAACCATGGCTCATAGTGGCAACTCGTTACTGGTATATAGCTGTTCCTTTCCACCGGTTTGAAGAAAGTTTTTGTGCTGATGATATTGGCTGTTAGTTCTATTTCAAGATCAAGGAACTGGATTTTAGTCTCACTAATTTGATGTTCAAGTTTAATATTTTTTTGGTTCATATTCAAATGTTGGAAAAAGGATCTTAAACTCAGTTCATCACCCTTCCAAATAATAATACAATCGTCTATGAATCTTTTATATAGAACCAGTTCCTTTGGAGTATTTAAAAAGATGGCATCCTCCTCCCATTTTGCCATGAATATGTTGGCTACACTTGGGGCATATTTAGCTCCCATCCCAATACCCGTTAGTTGTCGAAAATAATTGTCATTATACCAGAAGTAGTTATGTTGAATACCAAAGGCCAGGCTTCTAAGAAGAAATCTTTTCTGTTTAGAAATGAGATGGCTGAATGAATCCATAGCCCATTTAGATGCTTCTATTGCATCGCTATGTTCAATTATTGTGTACAGTGAAGCAACATCAGCAGTTGCTAACAGATATCTTCCATTAGGGTCCAGGGTCAGAGATTTTAATATTTGTAATAAATGTTTGGTATCGCGTAGATAAGCTTTAGTGTTAGGTACTAGGGGTTGCAAGAATTTGTCCACATATTCCCCTAGTCTTGCATTGATCGATTGAATCCCATTAATGATGGGTCCTTCTGGTGGTGCCTCAGCATTCTTATGGATCTTCGGGATGGTGTAAATGATTGGAACTCTACATGTATCCGGTACTAAATATCTAGATTCTTTTTTGGATAGAATATTTTTGTTGATTCCTTTTTGAATCAAAGAGGACAGATCTCGTTTGTATTCTCTAGTAGGATTGCTACTGAGTTTCAGATATGTGTTATTATCATTAAGTTGTCCCATCAGTTCCTGGTTGTAGTATTCCTTAGTTAGTACTACAATGGCGCCCCCTTTGTCTTCCGGTCTAATTATAATATCTTTATTTGCTTCCAATTGTTTTATACCTTGTTGTATATGCTGGGATTCCGAGATTCTACTGAACTTGAGTTGTTCCAGGTCTTTGATCACCATTTTTTTAAACACCTCAATATGTTCATTATTTGTAGAGGGTGGATTGAATAGTGACTTATTTCTTAAATCACTATGCTGTACTCCTCTGCCAAGTTCCACTCCTTTATTCAATGTAGATGTTGGTCTGGATAATAAGTATTTCTTGATATTCAATTTCCTGGTGTATTTTTGTATGTCAATATACATCTGGAATTTGTCCAGATTCTTTTTTGGTGCATATTTAAGGCCTTTGTCCAGTGTGATTAATTCCGCTCGTGTGAGCTCTTTGCCGCTGAGGTTGTAGATGCCTTCCCCTAGTACTCTCTTTTTCTTTTGGGTTTGCCATCCTGCTCTGCATCCCCTTTTATGGTGTTTGGACTTCTTTCTCTGTTTGTATATTCCTGTAGGGGTGGGGGATCTTCGTTTCTGTGGAAATCTAAAAAAGATCTTGACTGTTCTGTAATTTCTAAGAGGCTCGTATCTATTGGTGGTAGGCAATGGGCTCCTCCTATCAGGATATCTGTATTGGTCGTATTCTCTGGTCCCATTCCTATTACCATTGGACTGGTGGTCTCGAGATTCACCATTGCTCTGTTGATGGTCCCTATGATCTCTCCTATCCTGATCATACCGATAATCCCTTGGCTGATCCCTATGAGGTTGTTGGTAGGAGTTTCTGGGGTCATTTCTGGAATTATATTGATTTTCTCTTGGTTCAGTTCTAGTTGAATGTTGATAGTATCCTTGTTCCCCATACCTGGGGTACCTGCCATTTTCCACCTGATCATATTGCGATTCATTACCTGATTGGTGCGATCTTGATTGATTGTAGGGTGGATAGTGGGGTTTGTTTGGTCTTTTATTGGCATTATTTTTCCAGTAAGGTCTTCTTGGTGATTTATTTTTTGTTTTGTTCCTCCACCATTGTTTTGGTGTTCTTGATCCATTGTCATGTGCAGGGCTCGACAAAACCCGGGCGCCAGGTCGCATTTGCGACTAGAATTAGCGACCTGGCGCCTGGGGCAGCACAGCTGGGGGTATCCTGTCTCTGTGCGGACATAGACCCCCCCCCCCCCGTGCGATTGCGTCGGGCCGCGCCGGCCGGTAATTGAGGCCCCGGCTTTGCGGCCTTCTTCGGTAGTTCTGGAGTCCTTCTGAAATCTGGCGCCATCTTGTGGTGGCCGTTGGTATTGCAACCAGCAATGCTAATGCAATGCTAATGCGAAATACCTGCCTGTTTTCACTGCCCATCTCCTTCCCAAAGTGGAGAAGAGAAGGAAGTGAATGTGGGGATAGCCTTTTTTTTTTTTCGTAATAGATTTTATTTATTTATATTTATATAAAAACTGTTTATTTATTTTTTTCCTAATTAAAATTAATTTATTTGTTATCTCCCTGCTTGGCCCCTTTCACACGGGCTGTCTGATCAGGTTCGCCTGTCTGTTTTTCAGGCGGACCTGATCGGACCCTTAGAGCCCTTTCACACCGAGCCGCGGGGGGGCGTTGGCGGTAAAGCGGCGCTATTTTTAGCGCCGCTTTACCGTAGTTTTAGTGACGCTATTCGGGCCTCTAGCGGGGCGGTCTTTTTCTGTGTAAATTTAAGATTAGTTATTTTTTATATTGAAAATAAAGCTATGTCGGTCGTTTAAAAAAAACCTGGCTCCTAACTTTTTTAGCTGGCTCCTAGATTCCAAGCAAATTTGTCAAGCCCTGGTCATGTGTGTTACTTTGTTCCCATTGTTTCTGTTGGTTATATCTTGGGGTTTCTGGTGTCCTGGATCTCCTTTCTGGAGTCCTATAATATGTATTTCTCCTGGGGCTAACTATCCTCACCTCTCTATCTGGTGATGAGGCTATAGACCCAGTTTTACCTTGTTTGGCATTGATTTGCCAATTGAAAACCTGTTCTAACTGATAATCATTGGTATCTCTGAGGTATTTTCTCTTTTTCCTTTGTTTCAATTCAACATCTTTCTGTTCTAACACTTTATTCAGTTGTTGAGTTAGTGATGAAAAAGGTGCTGTCTCTTTAAAAGGGTGCCAAGGTGCCTGTGTACCTTGGTATCCTAACTATTGCACAATGATTGTTTTTTTCTCTTATCTGCCGGTTTATGATTCTCAAATTGGTTGTGAATAGAAGCAAAAAACATATTGGTACTATAAAGATTAATGATCACCTTAATTAAGCAAGTGTTTTTAAACAGCTTTGCTAGTGATCAAAAGCTCTATACAAATCAGGATTCTACACCTGTATAATTGAACCTTCTGAATACATCCCTATATATTTATTTTTATGTGGATTTTTTATGTGAATTTTTTACACATTTGGTGTCACTAATTTTTTATAATTTTACACTATTTTGATTGCTGGATTTTTTAGGAATTTTTACTCACCACTGGATTTATTTGACTATTTATATTTATTCTTATATATTCATTTTCATGCACATTGTGAAGCGCTTCAAATATCATTATTTATTCTTTTTAAGTGACTCTGAAAACACTCTTGATAGCAGCCTCACTTGGTTTTATGTGTAATTATCAGCTATTTAGCATCACAGCGCTTTGTGTTTTATATATATTTTTTCCAATGGTGTGTCATAAATATCCTAGTAGTGTGTGTACTGATAGGATGTCATAACTTGGGGCTATGAAGCCAAAATTGTCATCCGTAAATAATTTATAAAGTGCCAAGTGCATGAAATATATAATGAAACTTAAATTTACTACTAATTGTGAAACAAGTGACAGAGTGTCAACCTCTTCAGTGCAAACCCTAGTGTCTTAAAACGGGGGAAAAAAAATAAAAAATTTTTTATAACAGCATAAGTAAAGTATTTGGTGGTGATATATTCATCTAATAGAAATATAATTCAACTGGTGAAAAAAAAAAAAAAAAATGCAATACTAGGAATGTTGCAATCATGTGTATCGTGCACAAATAGGGATAAATTGTGATCTCAATGTGTCCGTGTAAAGATCACACAGTGACAAAATTTATACAACTAGGAAGGGTGCATTATATACATAAGAAAGTGAACAATATAGTGCCTAGTGAAAGTAAATAAAAATAGGTGACAAAAATGTTAGTCCATAGTGAAACAATAACGCATCCAGTGATTTCACTCCAAACAAACAAAAAATGAATTGCAGGACTTGTAGTGGGTGTATTAAAGCGGGGGTTCACCCACACCACCAAAAAAAAAAAAAAAAAATTAAAAGCCAGCAGCTACAAAAACTGCAGCTGCTGACTTTTAATACATGGCCACTTACCTGTCCCAGGGTCCAGCGATGTCGGCAGGGGACGCCGAGAACCCGCTCAGTTCTCGGCAGCTGGGTGAGGGAATCAGGAAGTGAAGCATTGCGGCTTCACTTCCCGGTTCCCTACTGCGCATGCGCGAGTCGCGCTGCGCGTCCCTAGTGGTCCCCGCTCTCTCCTGAGAGCTGTGTGTTCCCAGCAGACAGCGCGGTGGGGACGGGAAGAGGCATAGACTCCCATGGGAGTCTATGCTGGAACTGGGTGCAAATACCTGTCTTAGACAGGTATCTGCACCCCCTTCCCCCCTGAAAGGTGCCAAATGTGACACCGGAGGGGGGAGGGTTCCGAAAAGCGGAAGTTCCATTTTTGTGTGGAACTCCGCTTTAACCAGGGAAACAACACCGTGACTTCTCTTTGTGACAGAAAAAAATCTATAATTCAAACTTATAAATAAGGGGTAAGATCCCTCTTTTCAAGTTAAGGCGTACTCTACCAGGGCAGTTAGTGCTTCTTGGGCAGTGTGTCACCAGGCCTCTATGGCTCAGATCTGTAAGGCCGCAACTTGGTCTTCAGTGCATACGTTCACAAAAATGTTATCAGGTGGATGTAAGGAGGAGTGAGGATATCGCCTTTGGGCGCAGTATGCTGCAGGCAGCAGTATAAGTCCTCAAGTCTGGGGGTACCCTGCGGGTTGTCTCTCCCTCCCCTCAAGTAGCATCGCTATGGGACGTCCCTTTAAGTAATTACTTAAGGCCCTGTGTCCCATGATGTACGATAAAGAAAATAGGATTTTTATTACAGCTTACCTGTAAAATCCTTTTCTTGGAGTACATCATGGGGCACAGAGGTCCCTCCCCTCCTTTGGGATTTAGGTATATTGCTTTGCTACAAAAACTGATGTGCTCCTGGAAGGAGGAGGGGTTATATAGGGAGTGAACTTCCTTGATTGGGTATACCAGTGTCAACACCTGAAGGTGATCCATAACCCATTAAGTAATTACTTAAGGCTCTGTGTCCCATGATGTACTCCAAGAAAAGGATTTTACAGGTAAGCTGTAATAAAAATCCTATTATTTGAAAATAATCCAAATCCGTGTGTAATTAGTCTGTAGGAACGTTGGAGTCCACACACTGTTGTATATGTATCAGAAAATCGATCGATCCTGATGTACTGACAGCCTATAATTTCTTGAGGCATGAAAATGCAGTACAAGACAGTACAAATATACCCCACATTACCCCTTTTTGGAAGGTATACAAGGTTAAAAAATGACTTTAAAAAACTTGCCATGCCTCTTACTAATGTAAGAGGCATGGACATTTTTTCAAAGTAATTTTTTGGTCACAATTTTTTGGAAAATGAAGAAATTAAATTTTTCACATTTTTACATTCTGTCACCAGTGCAGTACCGTGTCGTCAATTAACTTGTGTGGCGGGGATCAGGGACACTGGTGACAGTATGTGTATTAAAAAAAAAAAAATCTTTCAATATTTTTTATTACATATGTTTCTTTTGTTTTTACATACAGTGACCAGAGCAATACAGTTAAGGCAGTTACAATACAGTTTAAGGCAGTTACAGTTAATAATTTTTTCAATTATTCGGAAAAAACCCTCAAAAAAGTGTGGTGTAGAATTTATGTTATGTAAAGTTTAAAAAAGAAAATGTATTCTTGAGAAGCTATATGCAAAGAAAAAAAACAATTAAAGACCTAAAACACTTTTGCAGATTTTCAGATAGGCTTGCATTATAATATTATGCATGACAGACTCCCTTGTCATAGACAGGTAGCTTAATACAAGCTACCTGCTACTGCTTGTCACTAAGGCCTCATGCACACTGAAGAAACTGCTCCTACAGGCTTTTGAGCTCTCTTTTTTTTTTTTTTGCCTGGAAACTCCCCTCCATGTTAGCCAATGTGTCCATGCACACTATGGCTTTTTCAGGGGTTTACAGGAAGAAAACCTGTAATACCGCGTACACACGATCGAAAATTACGCCAGCAAATGTCGGATGTGAGCTTTTGGTCTGAAATTCCGACTGTGTGTATTCTCCATCGGACTTTTGCAGGCAGAAATCCAGCCAGCAAAAGATTGAGAGCAGGTTCTCTATTTTTCAGTCGGAAAAAGTTCCTATCCGAAAATGCGTTTGTATGCAATTCGGACGCGCAAAAAATCACGCATGCTTGGAAACAATTTGACGAATGCTCGGAAGCATTGAACTTCATTTTCTTGGCTCGTCGTAGTGTTGTATGTCACTGCGTTCTTGACAGTCGAAAGTTCAGAGAACTTTTGTGTGACCATGTGTATGCAAGGCAAGCTTGAGCGGAATTCTGTCGGGGAAAAAACATCCAAGTTTTTTTCTGCCGGAAATTCCGCTCGTGTGTGTACGCGGCATTAGAGCCCGTTTGTGGAAAAAACACGTATGCTCAAAAAAGCTCAAACGTGCAAAAAAGCGCAAGCTTTTAGGTAGAGAAATAAAAACTCAAATGCCTGTAAAAGCAGCTTTTTTTTTTTTTTTTTTTTTTTTTTTTTTTTTTTTTGAGCTTCAGTGTGCATGAGGCCTAAGACATTTAGTAGCAGCAGCATGCTTTTTGTAGCACCTGTCATGATGGGTTTAAAAATACAAAAAAAAGCCCTTTATAGTACAAAAACAGTGAAAGTAATAAAGAAAATTGTTCACGGGCGGGCCTCGACTTTACCATCACTCATGGACACCAGGGATCCACAACTCTCTAACACCAGACCTATCCCTGACACACCCCCCCCCCCCCCCCGCCGGATTATACGGTCGAGAAGGCGCAGGCCCTCTACTATAGCTTCATAGTTATACGTATTTTGTTGGTCACCTAATGGTTTATTTATATCTGTAGATTATGTTGGACAGTTGTGTCCTTTGCCTCCAGCTGTGGTTCTAGATGCTCACTTTAACCTGCACTGTATAATTTTTACTAGCTGTATCCCAATTATTTCACCTTACATTACCCTACTCCCAATGGGCCTCCCTCATGCTCTTTCTATACGGGAGCACACTATATATATTATTATTATTATATATATCCCACAGTGACCCACCAACAGAGTATCTGGAACCACTGTGAGCTACTCAATGTTGAGATTTGTTTGTATTTGCATCGTTTGACCTCTATGACACACTTTTATTGGCTGTTGCAGTCCCGGAGACTACTCACTGTCCCCCCCCCCCCCCCCCTTAGTCCTCCATTACCCCTCCCTATATTTTTGGTGTACTTTATCAATTGTATAGGGAGGGACACCAATTGTGTCCCTCCCTCCACCAATTGGACCTTGCCTCCTTTGGCGCATTACTCTTCACTAAACCTCCCACTACTTTTCTACCCACCCTTCTCTTAGCCCCTGACCCTTCCCCCTCCTGCACCCTCCCTAGAGGGCAATCTCCAACCCTTGCAAGCCAGTCTCATCACCCTTTAAACCTTCTCAACGTCTAATTATTGCAAGTTTAAATGTTCAAACTCTTAATGTTCAGGGCCTCAACTCCCCCACCAAACGTTCCAAAACTTTTCAATCATTCTCCACTGTCAACCTATGTGGTTTGCTTACAGGAGAGACACTTCTCAACCCAATCTTCACCGTGATTTTTTTGCAAGCAATACCCACAAGTGTACACAGCCTCGGCTTCTACTAAGCAACGGGGTGTGTTGATAGCATTCCACTTTACCACTCCATTTACTCTCCAGGCGGAGACCATAGACCCAGAGGGTTGCTACCTTACACTCACTGGCCATCTACTAGACAGTGAAGTCACAATCGTCTAATATTATGCTCCCAACAAGAAACCAATGTCATTTCTCTCCCCCTTACTGTCTGTTGTTTTATATATAAAATATATACTCTTCTAAATCTGTAGAGACTACAACCAGGTTATTTATCCTTTCCTGGATAAATCCCCGGTCCCTTCCACCACCCAACACTTTTCCTATGAACAGATTCTAAATCACACTCCCTACTAGACACCTTGCGAGAACAGAATCCCGCTAAGCGACAATACACCCACTACTCTCATCCCCACAAACCATTCTCTTGCATTGACCATATCCTGGTCAGCGTTGGCATATTGACCTCCGATATCATACCATGCGCCTGGTCTGACCACAATGCGGTCATTACCTCTTTTGCCTCTCTGGTCCCTAGACCAAATCACCATTCCTGGAACATCAATGACGGCCTACTAGCTAACCCATCCTATGGAAACAGCAGAAGCCATTAAGGACTACCTAACAACACATCTTCGGATGTTTCTCCCCTGACAATAGGGGAAGCGCACAAACCAGTTATCAGGGCAGTCTGTATAAGTCAGGCTTCCCACCAATGCAGGGAGAAACGTCTTCTACAAAAGGGACGTTTTAGAGGGTTTTTTTTTATAAAACCTCTAAGGCCTTCCAAACCTCACCGTCTCAGTCGACCAAACGAGACTTTCGAAAAAGCTTGCTTAGAACTTGACCTCTTTCTCTCAAAATCAGCGAAAAAACTACTTTGCAGATCACGACACAGTCTTTATGTGAAAGCTAACAAACGGGACACATTCCTTGCTCTGGCACTCCCCAAAGCAGACTACACTCCTGAACCAATACGACTGAAGCTAGCCAAGAATACATATTCCAGTAATCCCCAAAAAATACTACAATAATTTTGCAGGCGACTATCTGATGTCTACAAAAACCCCAATACCTTTGACCAATCCTGCATGGATAACTACTCTACTATCCACCTTCCTAAGCTTTCTTCCTCTCACAGAGCAACATTGGAAAAACCCATCACAGCTGAGGAAATCCAATTTGCAATAAAATCACTGAAACCACACAAACGCCTGGATCCTGACGGCTTCTCTGCAACATACTACATATGGTTCGCGGCCCTCTCTTAAAGGCCATTCTTTCCATACGGAATTTCTTACAGCAGCTATTTGAATGATACCTAAACCGAATACTGATGACACCACCTGGTCTAACTATAGGCCGATATCCATACTCAATCTAGATATAAAACTCTTAGCCAAAGTCCTGTCAAGTCGTCTAAACCCTATCATTGGTTCCTTCGTTCACAAAGAAAAAACAGGGTTCATTCCCTCCCATCAAGCAGGTGACAACATACGAAGAGCTACACTACTAGCTCTCACTACCCCCACTTGTCGAATACCATCTTTCATCTTTTTTGATATATGAAAGGCATTTGATACCCTCTCATGGTCTTATCTCACTTCCATCCTTCAACGATGGGGATTTGGCGCACACTTTTTGCACAGGGTTTCTGCCCTTTACAAAAACCTGAAAGCCTTTGTGTGCTACTCAGGCTTCCGCTCCGAGCACCCCATAGAACGAGGCACCCGTCAGGGCTGTCCTCTTTCACCACTCCTCTTCACCCTGGCTGTTGAGCCACTGGTGCTCCTGGTTCAATCCAACTCATATATCCAAAGCCTAGAATTAGGTGGGCATCAGCACAAACTACTGTATGCCTCTTTGCAGACGACATCCTAATATTCTTGACTTCACCCTTAATCTCTTCCCCTAACCTGCTAGATACCCTATCCCATTTTGGATGGGTATCTGATCTTATGAATCCACAAAAGTCGACAGCCCTAAATATCTCCTTGCTGACCAGTCTATAGGCTCAACTGGGTGAAATTCTTCCGTTCCCGTGGCCTACATCTCATACTTGGGTATCAAGTTTTCGGCCAACCCTAAAGACCTCTATGCTGCAAACTACCCTCCTATGCTTTCTCACCATACCAATCTCATGTCCAAGTGGTCTACTTTACCCCTGGCATGGATGAGCAGAATCACAATAGTTAAGATGTCTATCCATGCTAAAATCCTCTACCTCTGCAGGGTACTCCCCATACAAGTCCCATCCTTTTACGTGTGCATTCTACAACGCAGAACTTTGAACTACATCTGGAGTAAACTCAAACCCCGTCTGCCTAAGCCTACTCTCTATACTCCCCATATCAGAGGTGGGCTTGGCGTACCCCACTACGTGGCACAGCTAGCTCAACTCCCCAAATACCACTCTACTAAAGAGATCCTGCTGTGGGAGCACTAGAATCGGTTGATAGTGACCTTCTTTCCACAGCAAATCTCCTATGGCCATCGCCCTTGCAACGTCGATCCATTACTAACCCTGACACTAAACACAGTCTAACCATTTGAGACAGACTAAAAGTCTGTTTTGGCCTCCAATCCTCTCAAAATCCCCTCCTCCTTTCCTTTCTCCATAACCCCTTCTTCTACCCGGCCTGCTCTGCACCATCCTCCTTTTCTGCTTGGTCTAATGCAGGGTTGATCTGAGCCCACCACTTCATTACTTCAAGATCCATCACACCCTTCCTGACACTTTGTGAATCGCACAACCTTCCCCTATTGGAACTCTTTAGATCAGGGGTCGTCAACCACTGAGCCATGGCCTTTCTGCAGCCGGGCCGCGGGTGCGGGCGGCATTAAAGAGCCCGGCGGCCGGCATTAGACAGCCAAGTGGCCGGCATATGAGAGCTGGGTGGATGGAAGAAGCGAGCGGACGGGCAAGCAGAGATGACACCTCTCTCCGCCCCCCTGTATCACCGATCTTCCGCCTTCATTCGGAACCCACCACTGCACAGAGGCCTGCCTCTGTGCTAAATGGACCAGTGCTGCCACCAATGCAGTGGTGGCAGGCAGCGTGGCAAGTGACATTCCGCATTTGGTGACAGGCAAAATGACAAGTGACAGTCCACATCTGGTGGCAGGCAGCATGGCAAGTGACATTCTACATCTGGTGACAGGCAGCATTGCAGGTGACATGACAAGTGACAATCCACATCTGGTGACGGGCAGCGTGGCAAGTGACATTCCGCATCTAGTGGCAAGTGACACGCTCAGGGCTCCCACTGATTCTGCATTATGGTGAGTTAAACTATTTAATTTATTACTACAATGTAATAATAGAAATAATGTGCTTCAATCGCCTTGACACCATATCAAGCATGGTGCCCTGATGATTGAAGAGCTAACACCAGCCATTGCCCGTGAAAAGTAGTAGTAGCTAGCACAGGTCACAGGCCTCCCTCTTTCGCCTCATATTTTATTTCCTTTCGAAGGTTAGTGTAGTAGAAGGGGTACTCTATCCACCCACCGACCTTCTCCCTGATGATTGATTGCATACAGCATTGGGGAAAAGGCCATACTACACCCAAGCTGCACCATACAATGGAGCCCCTCTGACCAATTTCTGGTGAGTGTTCTCCGGACAAGTTACCTTGCTGTTATATTTAAATGTTAAACCCTCCTGCGGTCCTTCACTGACCAACAACAAACCGCAGGCTTTAACATACCATTCATTTAAACTTTTACTCTTTTTGTCACCACAGCAGCTAAACAAACCATAGCAAAAGCATGGAAATCCACCTCCTTATGTATGCTGGCTATGAAACATAGAATCACTCTAGCCATGATCCACGCCAAAACTGAAGCAGTCATACTAGACAAAGTACCCGTCTATGAAAGACTCTGAAGGCCTTGGATCACCCACTTTTTGCCCCCAGACTTAGATGATTCCCATATACTACCTTAGGGGTTATACTACACCCCTCCCATCCAAGACTAAAGTACACACGTGGCCGCATGGGTTGAGATCCTCTCTAGGGAACCCCCCCATCACCCCCGCCCCTTCCCCTCAGGTGTTTCTCTACCATTCATGTTCTCTCTCCTTCTTTTTAGAACTATTTTGATATTCCCTAATCTTCAACTCGTTCTCCACTTGGGGTCTATATAGCCCCCCTGTTATTTGACCTAAGCTATCACAGGTCAAAGGCCTCCCTCTTTCTCCTCATATTTTATTTCCGTTCGAAGGTTAGTGTGGTAGAAGGGGTACTCTATCCACCCACCGACCTTCTCCCTGATGATTGATTGCATACAGCATTGGGGAAAAGGCCAGACTACACCCAAGCTGCTCCATACAGAGGAGTCCCTCTGACCAATTTCTGGTGAATGTTCTCCAGGCAAGTTACCTTGCTGTTACATTAAATGATAAACCCCCCTGCGGTCCTTCACTGACCACATGCGCCAGGGGCCTGCCTTTTTTTAAGATCTAGGCCCCCTAAGACCTACTGTTCCCCCTATCTGAAGATCACGGACTGTTGCATGTTATTGACTTACTTATTATATTATAATTATACAACTCATTTGCTGTATTGTACTGTATTCTACATGTTCAAATAAAATAGAAGGAAAAAATAAAGAAACTATATGAAGGGTGGAGGGGGATATAAAGCTGTTATATTAAAGTAGTACTAATGGCTGAGACGTGATTGCATGGATATATTAATTTTAACTACTTGCCGACCAGCCAGTTATACGGCGGCAGGTCTGCTCTCCTACGCGAATTGCCGAAGCTGTACGGTGTAGTGGCCGGCACGTGCCCGCTGCGGAAGTATGCCCGTGGGTTGAGCGGACTTGATGTACGCCGGCGACCCACGATCACCTAGTACAGAGGCAGAACGGGGATCTGCCTTTGTAAACGAGGCAAATCCCTGTTCTGACAGGGGACATGACAGAGATCTACTGTTCCCAGTCATCAGGAACAGTGATCTCTGTCATGTCCCTAGCAGCCCATCCCCCCTACAGTTAGAACACACCTAGGGAACACAGTTAACCCCTTGATCGTCCCTTAGTGTTAACCCCTTCCCTGCCAGTGTCATTTTTACATTGATCAGTGCATTTTTATAGTACTAATCAATATAATAATGTCACTGGTCCCCAAAAAGTGTCATTTGGGGTCAGATTTGTCCGCCGCAGTGTCGCACTCCCGCTAAAAATCGCAGATCGCTGCCATTACTAGTCAAAACAAAAATAAATAAAAGTTCCTAAATCTATCCCATAGTTTGTAGACGTGATAACTTTTGCACAAACCAATCAATATACGCCTATTGGTATTTTTTTTTTACCTAAAATATGTAGAAGAATATACAGTTGTGCTCATAAGTTTACATACCCTGGCAGAATTTGATTTCTTGGCCATTTTTCTGAGAATATGAATGATAACGCAAAAACATTTCTTTCACTCATGATTAGTGTTTGGCTGAAGCCATTTATTATCAATTAACGGTGTTTACTCTTTTTAAATCATAATGGCAACAGAAACTACCCAAATGACCCTGATCAAAAGTTTACATACCCCAGTTCAATGACAGCTTGAAGTCTTTCGTGGTATTTGTGTATGAGGCTCTTTATCTTTAAAGCTGCCCATTCCTCTTGGCAAAAAGCCTCCAGTTCCTGTAAATTCTTGGGCTGTCTTGCATGAACTGCACATTTGAGATCTCCCCAGAGTGGCTCAATGATATTGAGGTCAGAAGACTGAGATGGCCACTCCAGAACCTTCACTTTTTTCTGCTGTAGCCAATGACAGGTCATCTTGGCCTTTGTGTTTTGGATCATTGTCATGTTGTACATTCCATGCACAGCTTCCTGGCTGATGAATGCAAATGTTCCTCTAGTATTTTTTTAAACATACTGCATTTATCTTGCCAACAATTTTGATCACATTTCCTGTGCCTTTTGTAGCTCACACATCCCCAAAACATCAGCGATCCACCTCTGTACATTTCATCATAGGCCTTGTTGACTCCTCTCCAAATGTAGGGTTTATGGTTGTAGCCCAAAAGCTAAATTTTAGTCTCATCACTCAAGGTTTGAGGCTTGCCTCTGTGCTGTTTGGCATATTGTAAGCGGGATACTTTGTGGCATTTGCATAGTAATGGCTTTCTTCTGGCGACTCGACCTTGCAGCCCATCTCTTTGAGTACCTCCTTATTGTGATTCTTGAAACAGCTACACCACATGTTTTCAGAGAGTCCTGTATTTCACTTGAAGTTGTTTGTGGGTTTTTCTTTGAATTCGGAACAATTTTCCTGGCAGTTGTGGCTGAAATTTTAGTTGGTCTACCTGACCGTGGTTTGGTTTCAACACAACCCCTCATTTTCCACTTCTTGATTAGAGTTTGAACACTGCTGATTGGCATTCTCAATTCCTTGGATATCTTTGTATATCCCTTTCCTGTTTTATACAGTTCAACTACCTTTTTCCCACAATTCCTTTGACAATTCTTTTGCTTTCCCCATGACTCAGAATCCAGAAACGTCAGTGCAGTACTGGATAAAATATACAAGGGTCTGTCAGGAGTCCAGAAACTTACCTTTTATACACACAATAATTACAAGCAAACCGATCACAGGTGAGGATGGTTAACTTTATTAGCCATTTAAACCCCTTTGTGTCAACCTGTGTGCATGTTATCAGGCAAAAATCACAAGGGTATGTAAACTTTTGATCAGGATCAAGGAGTGGAGATGGGGGACTCAGGTACATAAAGAGTAAACCTACTAGAATCTAAAAGTTAAATTATTTATTTCCAAAAAAATGTTTTTATAAAAAGTGAAGAGTACAGTGTATAACAGTCATAGGTACATACATTTGCCTATTCAGTGTCAGCGAAACAGACTGTAATCACATACAAATAAGTAGATATTATGTCCACAATTTTCAACATGTTTCGCCGATGTGGCTTCATCAGGTAAGGGACATAGTACTTTATTTGATAACCATAAAAACATACCGTATATACTCGAGTATAAGTCGTTCCGAGTATAAGTCGAGGCCCTAATTTACCACAAAAAAATGGGAAAAACGTATTGACCCGAGTATAAGACGAGGGTGAGAAATGCGCAGCTACTGTAAGTGGAAAAGAGGGTCAACAATGCCCATTTGCAGCATCACTGTTCCCATTTGCATGCCTTACTGTGCCCATTTGCAGCCATAGGTCCCCTGAACTTCAAACTCGGTAGTTAAGGGTTCCTAGATGCCCCCTAGCTGCAGCCAAAATTTGGGGTCTCTGAACCCAAAGGGTCCCGAAATGACATTGCTGCAGATGGACACAGTTGACTGAATGTGGGGCCCCATATCTCGGGGCCACTTAGTGCTAAGAACCCCAAATTTGGTTTGAAAACCCAGTGGAACTAGCACCATAACATTCCCAAAGCTGGGGTTTCTATCACCAAGTGGCTCTGAGATACAGGGCCCCAAAAATCAGTTCAGAAAAAGTCAAGCACTTTTTTGCAGCAGAGAATGACATTTTCCGAACCGGTTTTGGGGCCCCGTATCTCAGGGCTACTTGGTGCTAGGAACTCCAGCTTTGGATATGTTATGGTACCAGTTCCACTGGGTTTGCACACCAAATTTGGGGTTCCTAGCACCAAGTGGCCCTGAGATATGGGGCCCCAAAATCGGTTCAGAAAATGTCAAGCTCTTTTCTGCAGCAGAGAATGACATTTTCCGAACCGATTTTGGGGCCCGTATCTTGGGGCCACTTAGTGCTAGGAACTTCATCTTTGGATATGTTATGGTACCAGTTCCACTGGGTTTGCACACCAAATTTGGGGTTCCTAGCACTAAGTGGCCCTGAGATACGGGGCCCCAAAGTCGGTTCGGAAAATGAATTTTTTTGCTGCAGAAACTTGACTCGAGTATAAGTCGAGGGGGGCACTTTCAGCACAAAAAAATGTGCTGAAAAATTTGACTTATACTCGAGTATATACGGTATATCTTCCAGCTCTTGGTGTATGAAAAGGGAAGACAAGAGTATAAAGTTAATGAATAATGTCTTTGTTCTTTATTATTTACACACACATAACAAAAAGAAGAAAAAGAAGAAGAAAAAAAAAAACAAGACGAGGGCAATCCACCTCCCATACTTTGAAGGGCGTGAGGGTGTGCTCAAATGATGTTGCTCACAGGTGATTTGACATTGCTTGTCCACACCTTGGTCCCAAGGTGGCCAGATCTCCCGTATCGGGGATGTTGTTTATATCCAAAATCACATAATGGTGCCTATAACACATAACGTGTATTCAATATTTATAGGGTTTAGAAAGGAGGTGGGCATATTCAAAACTGGCTACAATTGAACATGAACTCACCTCCAGAGTAGAATAGTCTTAGATTGAATATTTGCTGGGAGCTCAGTATGGGCGGGATGAAAGGATTATCCCGAAATTAATATGGCTGCATGAAAATTGCACTTGTATTGAAAATATGCAAAACTGGTGATACCCACTTTTCAAATGCCCTGAATGCCAAGCGATCATAAAGAACCGCAAGGCAGTAGAGGTATATACAGCAGAGCGAAAAAAATGGTCAGCTAGCACAGCCAATAGCCGAGGAATGCAGCCTCCAGATAAAGCCTATCAGAAAGCAACAGCAAACAGAAAAAAAAAGGAAAATTACAATACTATCATTAAATAAAAACTCAGCCATGGTGTTAAGACTTTTTCTATATTCAAGGGAATTGGCATATTAGTGACTAAAGCGTTTTATTACCTGTAGCAGCCGCCCATAGTACACGAGCTCCCAGAGACTCCCAACATGGCAAACGCCATGATGGGTTTAAGTATCCCCCACCGTTGGCGCCAAATCCCGGCGCGTGACGTCACACTGTGATGACGCCAACGCGGACGCTATGGTGAGGGTGCGCGAGACACAGAAGGAAACCTGGAGGTCGGAAGTGACGAACCGCCGACACGCCACAAGACCCTACCCCCCACATGCAGTGCAGACACTGCCCCGAGATGGAACTTCCCCTCTGTGAGTGGGCATGTCTGTAGGCTGTGTTGATTGATGTGTTCACGGGATGCTGTGTCCCATAGGCACCCACAAGGCGGGCATGCAGTAGAATATGGAAACTCCATAGAGGGGAGTACCAATCCCGTTGCACACCCTCGGGCATCCGTACGGGGATCCATGGCCGAAAAAAGGGGGAAATAATATTACCTTCGTGCTGTTTGAGCGCGGATTCTGCTGGTTTCTATTACAAATTTGCTTTGAAAATCCTGAGTGCCGAGAGGACACATAATGTGAGTGAATATTTGGGGGGGGGGGGGGGGGCTATTATTTATACAGAGGATTCATGAGTAATACATGTTTCCACAATGAGTTTCTCTGTGGTTTCTTGATATACTGTATGCTACTAATCCATCTGGGGCTGGATTTCTTGAAATTGAGCAAAGGGACCAGAGGCAAAGGTTTTGGAGACATCATACCCAAAATGAAAATGATTTAGAACCCATCACTTGGGGTCATAAATTTCTGATGAGTGCATGGTGTTAAGGAGGGAGTGTGAATGTGTGAGCAATGCCTCTTGGGACCTGTAGTCCTGGGCAGGAGAAGCAAATTATTTAAAGTGTTTCCAAAGGCAGAAGTTTTCCCTATTTTGTCTTTCAGGACAGCACCTTTGAGAGACCTTGGCTCCTCCCTTCTCAGGAAACACCGCCTCCACCAGATCTTTAAACCACTCCTTCCCTCCAGCCCGTCAGTTTTCAGTGTTTCCTCCAGCGAGGAGACATCACTAGGAACCTGGGCCCTTTCAGCTGGGGCCAGTGTTGTCCTAGAAGGGAGAGACAGAGGTCTCTCATGCAGGGCTGGGGAGTCCGTACCTGTAGTGCTATATTGCACCCTGTCCGTCCTTGGGGAAAGTGGAGGCCTGGGTGCTCCTTTTCCACTGCCTGGGGAAGGTGATGGCGGATGTGTCCCGAGTTCCCCTCACTCTTGGGCGGCCAGCATGGAGCTCAAGGCTGGGTCGGATGGCGACTGATGTCATTTCCGACGGGGGAGGACACTTCCGGTTGACCCGCGGCTTCTGGTTCCGGCGGCGGGACGTGAAACGAACGACGCAAACGGCTGGTGTGGGCTCCATTGCAGCTGTAGTGACAGCTAGGGAAGCAGCCTGAGGCGGACCACTCTACTTTTCTAGCCTGAGGGATGTCAGAGACTGACGGTTCCTGTTCTGTGCCGGGTGACGCCAGCATCAGCCACCCTAAGGTAAGTGGAACCCTGGGGTGGTGTTCCCTTACCATCTTCCCATCTAGCTCCACGGGTGAACCCCCCTCTTTGTGGTCAGAGGGGAGGAGGTGTACGTCTGGGACCCTGGTGGTGGTCGGTCCTGGGGGGTGCACTCCTGGTGTCGGTCTGGTATCTTATTTTTACACTAGCAAATGCTGATGCTGTGCTGGGTTTTGTCGTTTCCAGGGCAAGTTCACTGAAAAATTCAAGCCCTCACATATTTCCAAGAAAAAATGCCCATCGTGTAGGAGTACTTTAGGGGAATCCTGGGGCAAATTTTTGTGCAGGATTTGCATTGAGGGTTTAGTTGAACATTCGACTCAACAAAGTTCTGACCTGGCGGCATCTGTTAAAGAGCTTTCCAGCACTTTTCAGTCTTTTAAAGCGTCGTTTGAAAACTTTCAACCTATGCAAGCCCAAGCTAGTCCTCTGCCAGCGTAACAAGATGTCGCACCTGGTCCATTGGTAGGTCCCTCCGTCAGTGAAGGGTTACCTGGGGGCACCAGAGAGGCATTTGAGGATGATCCTGACAGCGCACCCTCAGACTCCTCAAGGGAGTTAGACTGAGAGAAGGTGGATGGCGAGTCCTCCAGAACCTCTGATTCAAACTCTGCTTGGAGGAAGTGGAAGAGCTTTTGGGAGCCATCCACACCACTATAGGTATCCAAGAGGAGAAAAAAATCACTGTCTCCATGACCAGATGTACGAAGGTCTTGGAGAGCAGAAGAGGAGGGTTTTTCCGGGCCATGAGGTCCTGGTTGACGCCATTAAAAAGGAATGGCGAAACCCGGAAAGGAAGCCTTTCTCTTTTTTTTTTTTTTTTTTTTTTTTTTTTTTTTATTTATATCAGGAAACACTAATATATTTAAAAGAATATCACTACAAAGACATAATATATAAATAAAGGTACATGTACATAGATATAGTTACGTTGGTAGAACCTCAGCCTTTACCTGTAATGGCGGGTATTGGGAGTCCTAATGTATGGCTGGCTTCCTTAGTCATGTCTAACTTTAATGTTATATCTATAGATTCCTGGTTCAGGATCCCATGAATATGGGATTATTTCAATTTCCTGGTTGCAGTGGGTAAAGTCCTCATAGACCCGGGAGTCCAGCTTCCTGTCTTTTTCTAAATATTGAGAAATAGAAGAGAGTAGTAGTAGTTTGAAATGAGGCAGTGCTCTTAGAGAGCGAGAGAAGAGAAGGAGGAGGAAGATGGGGGGGTATAAGTGAGTGGTGGAAGCCTTTCTTTTCCAAAGCATTAAAACACAGATTCCATTTTGCAGAGCATGCGGCGGCTGTGTGGAACAAATCGCCTAGATTGGATGCATCTTTTTCTAGAGTATCCAGAAAGACAGACTTGGCTTTTGAAGATATGAATGTGCTAGCAGATCCCATTGACAAAAGGATGGACTCCCTCCTCAAGAAGACTTGGGATTCCTATCTAGGCAATCTTAAGCGTGCCATGACTGTCACAGTGGTGGCGCGTAACATGGAATACTGGCTAACACATATAAAAGACCATATTGAGGCTGGGACCGCAAAAGAGACGATTCCCTCCTCCCTCCCAATGCTTTTAAAAGGGGTTGCATACATTGTGGATGCCTCAGCAGAGTTGGTCTGCATGTCTGCTAGATCCTCTGCTTTGGCCAATTCAGCCAGGAGAGCTCTTTGGCTAAAAACTTGGCAAGGGGACAATGCTTCAAAGATCAAGCTTTGCGGAGACCCTTTCATGGGGGATTTACTGTCCGGACTTGGAGGCTGTCCTGGATCGAATAGCCGATAAAAAGAAGGCCTTTCCCTTAATCACTTGCCAACCAGCTCACGCCGATATATGTCAGCAGAAGGGCACGTACAGGCATACTACCGTAACCGTACGTTGCCCTTTAAAAAGCAGTTAGTGGGCGCGCGTGCCCGCCGCAAACTCCGTGAGTGTGATTGCGGGTCCCGCAGACTCGATGTCCGCTGGGCTACCCGCGATTGTCTCACGGAGAGTTAGAACAGGAAAATGCTGATGTAAACAAGCATTTCCCTGTTCTGCCTAGTGACAGGACACTGATCATAGCTCCCTGTAAACGGGAGCGGTGATCAGTGTCATGTCACACATGGCCATGCCCCCCCCCCCCACAGTTAGAATTACTCCCTAGGACACACTTAATCCCCTCACTGCCTAGTGGTTAACCCCTTCACGGCCAGTTACATTTACACAGTAATCAATGCATTTTTAATCGCAATGATCGCTGTATAAATGTGAATGGTCCCAAAATAATGCAAAAAGTGTCCGATCTGTCCACCATAATATCACAGTCACGATAAAAATGATAAATGATAAAAACGCTGATCACCGCCATTACTAGTAAAAAAAAAAAATATTAATAAAAATGCAATAAAACTATCCCCTATTTTGTAGACGCTATAACTTTTGCACAAACCAATCATACGCTTATTGCGTTTTTTTTTTTTTTTTTTTTTTTTTTTTTTTACCAAAAATATTTAGAAGAATACGTATCGGTCTAAATTGAGGGGGAAAAAATGTTTTTTTATATATATTTTTTGGGGTTATTATAGCAAAAAGTAAAAAAAAATTAAGCTTTTTTTTCAAAATTGTCTCTCTTTTTTTGTTTATAGCGCAAAAAATAAAAATCGCAGAGGTGATCAAATACCACCAAAAGAGAGCTCTATTTGTGGTGAAAAAAGGACATCAATTTTGTTTGGGAGCCATGTCGCACGACCGCATAATTCTCAGTTAAAGCGATGCAGTGCCGAATTGCAAAAAGTGCTCTGGTTTTTTGCCAGCCAAATGGTCCGGGGCTTAAGTGGTTAAAGAAAAAGTTTAGGGAACAGTCTAAAAAGAAGTAGTTTAATTTTCCGAGGGCGGAGTCTCAGAAAAAAAGTTTGGACAAACAAGGGCAGAGGGCGTGCGGGAGCTATTTTTCGCCCTCCTGAACAGCCCCGAAAGTCCCAATGACAGATTAAAGTGGAGTTCCACCCACTTTTACAACTCTTCAGCATCCCTCACTAAACTGTGCACTGTAAACGAATTGGATATTTTTTTATTTTTCTTCTCAGCACCTGCTGTATTCACTTTTCACTTCCTCCTCCCTGGCCGCGGCCCATCGCATCATTTCCTGTTTGCAATGCCTTCTGGGAAGGGTCGGCAACTTCCTCTGACACTGCCGTTGCTATGGAAACCTGACCTGAAACCTATTACACTGCTTGTGCTGCACTGAGCATGTGCAAGATCAGCAAGGATGAGATCCAGGAAGAAATACAGTCTGGCTTCAGATGCCCACACTTAAGATGGCCACGGCCTGCTGTAAGTTTATAAAATAACAAACTACTGCTATAAACTAACAAAACAGACCTTAGTTTACAGACTAACGTTACTAGAATACATTAAGCTTGTATACTATAGGGGTATTTTTATTTAAAAAGTATAATTTCGGCCGAAACACCACTTTAACACCGGTGGTAGGAACACTGGGGGCTTTCCTCCCACAGTGGGAGTAGGTTACCTCTAATCTGTTCATACTAGGGATTGTATGGAGGGGGTACAGACTAGAATTCTCAAGCCCCCCCCCCCCCCCCACAGGCTTCTAGTTACAGACTTGCCAATGTGTGCGGAAAAAGCGGTAGCATTGCTGGCCTCATTGGAAGAACTGGAACAGCAGGATGTAGTATCACGGGTCCCACCTGGGGAGATGGGCAGAGGATTCTATTCCCACATCTTTGTGGTTCGGAAGCCCTCAGGGAAGTACAGGCTCATCCTGAACCTGAAACCTCTGAATCGATCAATCTCCTACCAAAGATTCCGGATGGATTCCATTTTTTCAGTGAAAACGCTGCTTCCCCCGAATTGCTACATGGCGTCCATAGATCTAAGGGACGCCTATCTGCACATTCCGATCGCAGAGGACAGTCAGAGGTTCCTCAGACTGGCAGTAAGGTCCAGGGAGGAAACGGTTGATCTTCAGTTTCGGACTAGCCTCTTCTCCCCGGATATTCAGTAAAGTTATGGTGGAGACCCTGGCCTTTCTGCGACTAAGGGGAATTTCAGTGATCGCATACCTAGACGACCTGCTCCTCTTTTGCTCCTTCGCCAGAGCAGCTGGTCCAGGATTTGCAGGTACCAAGGAGTGTGTTGGAGCATCTAGGATGGCTCTTAAATTTGGAGAAATACAACCTGGTTCCATCCCAGAGGGTTATCTTCTTAGGTTACATTCTGGACTCAACCCAGTGGAGAGTTTTTTTTCTTCCAGAAGAAAAAATTCTGAAAGTAGACAAAGCCTTGGCAGTTCTACAAAGCAATCAACAAATCTCCATAAGAAAGGCCATGTCGGCTTTGGGATTACTGGCGGCTGCCCTCCCAGCTGTAAGGTAGGTGGGATTGGACTTCCGCCCTTTGCAGTTGTTCATTCTGAAAGTCTGGGACCACACTCAAAGGTCCTTGGGCTCAACGGTTCTCATTTCAATTTGGGTGAAGAGGTCCTTCTGGTGGTTGAGAAAGGCAGCAAATCTATCCCCGGGTCTGGAATGGTTACTGCCAGTGTCCAAGATCATCGCAAGCAGCACGGGTTGGGGAGCACACCTCGAGGTGAGTCTGGTGCAGGGATCCTGGAGAGTCGAGGAAGTCCTCGAACTGGAGAGAGCTGAAAGCCATTTCCCTGGCTCTCAGAGCCTTCCAACAGCTCCGGGGACATCACGTCCAGGTCCGCTCAGGCAATTCCTCAGCAGTTGCTTACATCAACCGACAGGGGGTCACCAGAAGCAGTTCCCTTTGGGCTCTGACGGAAACAATATTCAACTGGGCCCAGGTCACGGTGCTCTCACTATCTGCAATACACCTAAAAAGGGAGTTAAACCAGATGGCAGACTTCCTCAGTCGGAGGAAGTTGAGGGAGAGCGACTGGGTCCTGAGTCAAGTAATCTACAGGATGATTATCCAGAAGTGGGGGGTTCCATGTGTGGACCTTTTCGCTTCAAGGGAGAACGCAAAAACTCCCCTCTTCTCTCTGAACCGGTGAGATGGGGCAATAGGGGTGGACGCTCTTTCTCAGAGCTGGCATTTTTCCAAGTGCTATGCCTCCCTCGCCCCTGTACTGTTGCCCGCAGTCCTGAGGAAATTCTAGTCAGAGGACACGATCCTGATCTTGATAGTGCCACACTAGCCCAGGCGGCCATGGTTTTCTGTCCTAAAGGAGCTGGCGGTGGAACCGCCTTAGATATTACTGGTCAGGGAAGACCTCCTCTATCAAGGCCCAATCTGCTGCCCCCAGGTGGAGAGGTGGAATCTGGCAGCCTGGCTATTGAGGAGGAAATGCTGGGAAATAAGGGGTTCTCCGAAAGGTTGGTAGTGACTCTTCTAAATTGTAGGAAAGAAGCGACTCGCAAGATTTATCTGAAGGTCTGGAAGAAGTTCAATTCTTGGTGCACAGAGAGCTCCTTTAACATTTGCAGCCTAGTAGCAGTGCTGGAGTTCCTATATAGTTAGACAGATAAGGGACAGGCCCTTAGAACTCTCAAAGGTCAAGTTTCTGCTTTAAGTGTGTTCCTTGAACAAAAACTCGCAGGGAATCCTTGGATATCCAGGTTCTTTTAAGCTTTAGGTAGGCAGAGACCAGTCAGCTCCCATCCTTTTCCTGTATGGTATCTCTCCCTATTGTTGCAGGCTCTTACAGGGGATCCTTTTGAGCCCATTGAGTCTTGCACTGTAAAATTTTTAACCCTCAAGACTGTTTTTTTGTGGCAATCACTACCGCAAGGAGGGTTAGTGAGCTAGAAGCCCTCTCGAGGAGGGCACCTTTCCTTCAAGTTACATAGTTACATAGTAAGGTTGAATAAAGACACCAGTCCATTGAGTTCAACCTGAGTGAGTGTGGGTGCATGTCTACAATTATCCCTATATTTAATTAAGGTACCCATATATCGCTGTGTCAATTTTTACGCAGCGCTCCACACATATATCGCACACTCACATTGGTCCCTACCCTCAAGGAGCCCACAATCCAAGGTCCCTAACATTCATACTAGGGCCAATTTTTTTTGGACAGAAGCCAATTAACCTACCAGCATGTCTTTGGAGTGTGGGAGGAAACTGGAGTACCCGGAGGAAACCCACGCAGGCACAGGGAGAACATGCAAACTCCAGGCAGGTAGTGTCATGGTTGGTATTTGAACCAGCAACCCTTTTTACTGCTAGGCGAGAGTGCTACTCACTACACCACTGTGTCTTTCTAGATCGGATTATTTTTAAAACCGATCCGGTCTTTTTGCCAAAGGTGGCTTCTAATTTTTATAGAAGCCAGGAAATCTGTTTGCCCACTTTTTGTTCAAATCCTGTGAGGGAACAGGAGCATATCTTCCACAGGTTAGATGTCAGGAGATGTGTACTAAAATACCTGGAGATTATGGAACAGTTTAAGAAATCCGATTATTTTTTTCTTTTCTTTTCAGGGGCTAGGAAGGGGTCCAAAGCCTCTAGACATACTATAGCCAGATGGTTGAGGTTGGCTATCAGTAAGGCCTATATAGCAAAAGGGGTGGAGGTCCCGGAAGGTATTAGGGCCCATTCCACTAGGGCCATGGCAACGTCACAAGCTGAGTGGGCTGGTGCTACACCCAAATAGATCTGCAGAGCAGCAACATGGTCAAGTTTTAAGACTTTTGTTAAGTGCTACAGACTGGATTTGTTGTCTGCCCAGGAACAGGCCTTTGTGCGTAAAGTCCTGCAAGCAGTAGTCCCACCCTAGGGTAAGTGCTCGCTTAACCTCTCAAAGGGGCTGTCCTGAAAGACAAAATAGGGAAAATCGAAGTTACTTACCGGTAACGTTTTTTCCAAGAGTCCTGAAGGACAGCACCGGTACCCACTCAAATAATATCTTGCCACTAGGACATGAGAGAATCAGGAGTATGAAGGTTGGTATGATTTGTTCTTATGTCTCCCTAGACTGGCCAGAGGTTTTAGTGGAAAAACTGACGGACTGGAGGGAAGGAGTGGTTTAAAGATCTGGTGGAGGCGGTGCTTCCTGATGAGGCAGGAGCCGAGGTCCTGAAAGACTCTTGGAAAAATTGTTACCGGTAAGTAACTTTGATTTTTTTCACCCATCAGGGCGCTCTGAAGGCAGGCGGAGTCTGAAGCAATGGCGGGGAACCACAGCAGAGGAGGATCTGGGCTGCTCTGTGCAAAAGCATTGCAGTGAGCAGGTAAGTATGACATGTTTGTTATTTAACCACTTGCCGACCGCCTTATTGCAGCAAGGCGGCTCGGCTGCGCAAACCGATGTATTTGTATGTCGGTGTGTGCATTTGGTACTGTGGGTGTGCAAGGGAACTCGCCCTAGTGATCAGGAACAATGATGACGCACTACCGCGCTTTTTGAAAACTACTCGTATATGCTCTTAGTTAATCAAACACACTTCTCTTCACAAAATTCTCCTCTATTTCCAATACTGGGAAGCCCAGGTCTTCATGACACAACCTTTTAGACCTTGCGCGTCTCTGGACACTTCCAAGCCTCACATTTTTCCTCAATGGGCACCTGGCCTTTTTTGTCCTTATTACGCAGTACTACTGGCCCTTTCCACCTGGACTTCTGGAGAGCCCTCCAACTACATCATTACTTAGATTCCCGCCCAGATCAATTTTCAGCTTTCAGCGCTCTCACATTTTGAATGACAATTACTCGGTCATGCTACACTGTATCCAAACAAAATTTTTATAATTTTCGTCTCACAAATAGAGCTTTCTTTTGGTGGTATTTAATCACCGCTGGGTTTTTTTATTTTTTGTGATATAAGCAAAAAAACTGCGAAAATTTTGAAAAAAACACACTTTTTTTGTTTTGTAAAATTTTGCAAATAAGTAATTTTTCTTCATAAATTTGTGGCAAAATTTATACTGCTACATATCTTTGGTAAAAATAACCCAAATTAGTGTATATTATTTGGTCTTTGTGAACGTTATAGAGTCTACAAACTATGGTGCCAATCACTGAAAATTGATCACACCTGATGTACTGAAGGCCTATCTCATTTCTTGAGACACTAACAAGCCAGGAAAGTACAAATACCCCCCAAATGACCCCTTTTTGGAAAGTAGACAGACATATATATATATATTTTTTTACACAAACTGGTCATATTAACAGGTTATTTCTCTCACACAGCATATGCATACTTGCAATTACACCCCAAAATACATTCTGCTACTCCTCCCGAGTATGGCAATACTACATGTGAGACTTTTACACAGCCTGGCCACATACAGAGGCCCAATATTGAAGTAGCACCTTTTGGGCAGTCTACAAGCATAAATTGCACATATCCTTTCTCAACCACCTACTACACTTTTGAAGGCCCTGGAGCACCAGGACTAGGGATGAGCCGAACACCCCCCTGTTCGGTTCGCACCAGAACATGCGAACAGGAAAAAAGTTTGTTCGAACATGCGAACACCGTTAAAGTCTATGGGACACGAACATGAATAATCAAAAGTGCTAATTTTAAAGGCTTATATGCAAGTTATTGTCATAAAAACGGCCTTTTTTTCAGGAGCAGTGATTTTAATAATGCTTAAAGTCAAACAATAAAAGTGTAATATCCCTTTAAATTTCGTAGCTGGGGGGTGTCTATAGTATGCCTGTAAAGGGGCGCATGTTTCCTGTGTTTAGAACAGTCTGACAGCAAAATGACATTTCGAAGGAAAAAAAATATTTAAAACTACTCGCGGCTATTGCATTGCCGGTCCGACAATACACATAGAAGTTCATTGATAAAAACGGCATGGGAACTCCCCACAGGGGAACCCCGAACCAAAATTTTTAAAAAAAATGACGTGGGGGTCCCCCTAAATTCCATACCAGGCCCTTATCCGAGCACGCAACCTGGCAGGCCGCAGGTGAAGAGGGGGGGACGAGAGAGCGCCCCCCCTCCTGAACCGTACCAGGCCACATGCCCTCAACATTGGGAGGGTGCTTTGGGGTAGCCCCCCAAAACACCTTGTCCCCATGTTGATGAGGACAAGGGCCTCATCCCCACAACCCTGGCCGGTGGTTGTGGGGGTCTGCGGGCGGGGGGCTTATCGGAATCTGGAAGCCCCCTTTAACATGGGGACCCCCAGATCCCAGGCCCTCCCCCTTGTGTGAAATGGTAAGGGGGTACTTACCCCTACCATTTTACTAAAAAACTGTCAAAAATGTTAAAAAGGACAAGAGACAGTTTTTGACAATTCCTTTATTTAAATGCTTCTTCTTTCTTCTATCTTCCTTCATCTTCTTCTTCTGGTTCTTCCTTCGGTGTTCTCGTCCAGCATCTCCATTAATATTCGATGGAGGGACATTGGGGACAATAATAGCTGGTATCTCTTCTTACTCCTCCTCTGCTGCATACATGGCATTTCTTTTGGCGTCGTCTTCCAGATTCTGTGGGGGGAATGTGATAGGGAAAGTGTTGCTCGTGAAGTCGACTCAAGCTATCAGAGCAAATGCTTCCTGGGGCGGGACCTTGTTGGTAAATGAGGGCAGTGACGATATCTTCAATATACTTGAGGTAGGTGATTTGTTGGTTTTGAGTTGCTTTTTAGTAGCAGACAAACTAATTAAAAAGGGCCATGTGAAACAGGTGAAACGCAACTTTCTCGTACCAATAACGGGACTTTCTGGTTGATAAATCTGATCGTTTAAATCCACCCCCCCCCCATGTAAGTATTGTAATCGTGGACACATTCGGGCTTTACAATGGTGCTGCGTCTTCTTTGGATCTCCACCACAGTGTCATTGTGGATGGTAGAGAGGATGTGAACATCTTTCTTGTCCCTCCACTTCATGGCCAACACCTCGTTCCTCATGAATGCAGATTCTCCGTTTTTCAATTTTTTTGTCCACAGATTTTGTGGGAATCCCTTACGTTTTTTTTTTTTTTTTTTTTTTAAGTACTGCAGGCTGGGTTTTTTTTACTATAAAGGTGACGAAAAAGGGGCAGGCTGGTATAATAATTGTCGACATATAAATGGTATCCTTTGTCGAACAGGGGGTATGCCAGCTCCCAGACAATTTTCCCACTGGTTCCAATATATGTGGGGCAATCATGGGGCTGGAGCTGAGAGTCTGTGCCTTCATAGATCCAGAATGTGAAGACATATCCAGTGGCTCGATCACATAATTTATTTAATTTCAGCCCATACCTGGCTCTCTCGCTTGGTATATACTGCTTGCAGTGCAGTCAGCCAGTGAAATGTATGAGGGACTCGTCCACACAATTTTTTTGGTCTGGGATAAAAACATCTCTATATCGCTGGGAAAAGGAATTGATTAGGGGGCGTATCTTGTACAATTTATTGTGGTTGGGATGATCTCAGGGAGGGCACTGTGAATTGTCATTGAAGTGGAGAAAATGCATAATCATGTCGTATCTTGTCCTGGACATGACAGCGGAATATATGGCCATATGATGGATAGGGTTGGTGGACCAATATGCATGGACTTCATTCTTTTTTGTAAGCCCAATATTAAACGTAAGGCCCAAAAACAAATTCGTCCAGTATTAGGCGTCGCCACTGGAACATGCGGGCATAGGAAGAATTGGGGTTGGCAGCAATAAATTGGGATGCATACAGGTTAGTTTGATCCACCATATTCTGCAGCAAATCTTATGGGAAAAATAAAGAAAAATAATCAAATTGAGTAAAATAAGTAGTGTCCCGCTGTACACCTGGCTGTGCAGTGAAAGGGGGGATGATAGCGGATCCTGAGTTGGCAGGCAACCATAAGGGGTTTGCCAGGGCATCGGGAAGGTAGGACTGGGGCTGGGTTCTTCGGTTTGGGCGTGTGATTTCAGTACTTGTACTGGGCTCCTCTTTCTGGGGTCTGGCGCTGCTGGTGGTGGGCAGATCTCCTGATCTTAGTCCTGATCTCATTCTTTTGGGAGGGACGATTGCCTCTGAGGACTCGGACTCTGATCTGCTATCCTCCACTGGCTCGTATTCTGAACCAGAATCGGATGATGGGAGCTCCCCGCTGCTTTCATCATCTGACATGGTAAGAAGGGCATATGCCTCCTCAGGTGTGTAAACCCTTTGCGACATTATGGTAGTGCTTTTTGGCGGGCCTATGTAATAGTACTGCTGGTGGTAGTGGTGGTACCGATGTATTAGTGGTGGCACCGATGGCGCTACAGGTGGTAGTGGTGGTACTGATGTATTAGTGGCGAGCCTGTGTGGTGGTACCGATGGCAGTACGGGTGGTGGTACCGATGGCGGTACAGGTGGTACCGATGTATTAGTGGCGGACCTGTGTGGTGGTACCAATGGCGGTACAGGTGGTAGTGGTGGTACCGATGTATTAGTGGCGGGCCTGTGTGGTGGTACCGATAGCAGTACAGGTGGTGGTGGTACCGATGGCGGTACAGGTGGTAGTGGCGGGCCTGTGTGGTGGTACTGATGGCAGTACGGGTGGTGGTGGTACCAATGATGGTACGGGTGGTGATGGCGGTACTGGTGGCGATACTGGTAGCAGGCCTGTGTGGTGGTATAGATGGTGGGCCTGACGGCGGTACCGATGGCGGAACTGGCAGTGATACCGATGGGGGTACTGGTAGCCTGTGTGGCGGTACTGATGGCGGTGGGCTTGTGACAGATAATTGACAGATGGGTTAATTGATTCACAGATGGGTTGATTGATTCACGGATGGGTTGATTGATTCACGGATGGGTTGATTGATTCACGGATGGGTTGATTGATTCACGGATGGGTTGATTGATTCACGGATGGGTTGATTGATTCACGGATGGGTTGATTGATTCACGGATGGGCTGATTGATTCACGGATGGGCTGATTGATTCACGGATGGGCTGATTGATTCACGGATGGGCTGATTGATTCACGGATGGGCTGATTGGACGGATGGGCTGATTGGACGGATGGGCTGATTGGACGGATGGGCTGATTGGACGGATGGGCTGATTGGACGGATGGGCTGATTGGACGGATGGGCTGATTGGACGGATGGGCTGATTGGACGGATGGGCTGATTGGACGGATGGGCTGATTGCTGGGCTGTGTGACAGGTCCACTTTATTGGGGGGGGGGTCGTGTTGTGCACAGTATACAGACAGAACACTGATATCTCACTTACTGATCTTTGATCTCTCCTCACACGATCAGTGTGTGAGGAGAGATCAGATAGTAACTGCTCTTGTGTTGACATTTGTGACCGGCTGTGATTGGACACAGCCGGTCACGTGGTAAACAGCCAATTTCATTGGCTGTTTACACTGATCGGGGAAGCGCTGTGTCCAACAGACACCGGCCTTCCTCGATCCCTGCCCTGCACTCCTCCAGCGGCGTGCTCCGCCGAGTTTGTTGTGACAAGTGATTTTTTTATAACAACAAAAAGCAGCCTCTCTTTTTTTTGTGTCAACAAAAAAAAGCAGCCAAATCCTCTGGGGCTAAAGTGGTTAACCACTTCCTGCCCGGCCTATAGCAGATTGCCGGCGGGGTGGTGGTTGTGTTATCCTGACTGGGCGTCATATGACGTCCAGCAGGATAACACCCTAGCACGCGCCCAGCGCGGCGATCGGGGACGGCGTGTGTCCCTCAGGCACAGCGCTTCCCCGATCACGGTAAATAGCCAATGAATGACCGGAGCATTTTTTACAATTTGGCACTGCTCTGCTTTAACTGGTAAATGCGCGGTCATGCAATGCTGTACCCAAATGCAATTTGCGTCCTTTTTTTCCACACAAATAGAGCATTCTTTTGATGGTATTCGATTGCCTCTGCCTTCGATTGCCTCTGCGATTTTTTATTTTTTGCAATATAAATGGAAAAAGACCAAAAATTTTGAAAAAAGTACATATTTTCTACTTTTTGTTATAAAAAAATCCACTAAACTCAATTTTAGTCATACATTTAGGCCAAAATGTATTCAGGCACATGTCAAAAAAAATGTTAATAAGCACTTATTGGTTTGCGCAAAAGTTATAGCGTCTACAAACTAATTTACATTTTCTGGAATTTATGCAGCTTTTAGTTTCACTGACGATCTCATTTCTTGAGGTGCTAAAATAGCAGGGCAGTACACCCCCCCCCCCCCAAATGACCCCATTTTGGAAAGTAGACACCCCAAGGAAATTGCTGAGAGGCATGTTGAGCCCATTGAATATTTTATTTTTTTGTCACTGTGATTGAAAAATGACAAAAAAAGAAAACATTATACAAATACTAAATTATATATTGCTCAAACATGCCATGGGCATATGTGAAAGTACACCCCAAAATACATTCTGCTGCTTCTCCTGAGTACGGGGATACCACATGTGTGAGACTTTTTGGGAGTCTAGCCGTGTACAGGACCCCGAAACCAATCGCCGCCTTCAGCACTTTCTAAGGGTGTAAAATGGCGATTTCACTTCCTCACTTCGTATCACAGTTTCAGAGGCCCTGAAATGTTATTTGCTGAGTTGCATGTTGAGTCCATGGAATGTTTGCTTTTTTGCTACAAATTACAATTTAATTTTTTTAGTTAATTTGTTTACACAAAGTTGTCACTAAATCATATATTGTTCAAACATGGCATGGTTATATGTGGAATTACACCCCAAAATACAATCTGCTGGGATACCACATGTGTGAGACTTTTTCGCAGATCTCGCTTTATATTACAATGTTTTGAAAATTGAAAAAAAAAAATTCTCTTTTCTTAGTTTTCAAAAATAAATGAGAGCTGCAAAATACTCACCATGCCTCTTAGCAAATACCTTGGGGTGTCTACTTTCCAAAATGGGGTCATTTGCTATCTGGACATGTCAGGTAGTGAGGCGTAAAATCACAATTTTTACGCCTTTAGAAAGCCTGAAGGCGGTGCTTGGTTTTTGGGGTCCTGTACGCGGCTAGGCTCCCAAAAAGTCTCACACATGTGGTATCCCCGTACTCAGGAGAAGCAGCAGATTGTATTTTGGGGTGTAATTCCACATATAACCATGCCATGTTTGACCAATATATCATTTAGTGACAACTTTGTGTAAAGTAATTAAATTTAAAAAAAAAAAATTGTAATTTGTGGCAAAATATCAAATATTCCATGGATTCATCATGCCTCTCAGCAAATAGCTTGAAGTGTCTTCTTTCCAAAATGGGTTCATTTGGGGAGGTTTTTGTGCGATTTTGACATTTCATGGCCTCCGAAACTGTGATGGGTAGTGAGGAAGTGAAGTCACCATTTTACGGCCTTAGAAAGCCTGAAAGGCTCCCAAAAAGTCTCACACATGTGGTTTTCCCATAGCAGAATGTATTTTGGGGTGTAATTCCACATATGCCCATGGCATGTTTGAACAAGATATCATTTAGTGACAACTTTGTGCAAAAGAAAAAAAAAAGTTTGTAATTTTCCCAAAACGTGTGGCAAAATATAAAATATTCCATGGACTCAACACGTCTATCGGCAAATAGTTTGGGGTGTCTACTTTCCAAAAAGGGGTCATTTGGGGGAGTTTTAAACTGTTCTGGCATTTTATGCACAACATTTAGAAGCTTATGTCACACATCACCCACTCTTCTAACCACTTGAAGACAAAGCCCTTTCTGGCACTTTTTGTTTACATGAAAAAATATTTTTTTTTGCTAGAAAATTACTTTGAACCCCCATACATTATACATTTTTTTTTAAAGCAAAATATTTTTTTTTGCTAGAAAATTACTTTGAACCCCCATACATTATACATTTTTTTTTAAAGCAAAGGCCCTACAGATTAAAATGGTGGGTATTTTTTTTTCTCACAGTATTTGTGCAGCGATTTTTCAAACGCATTTTTTTGGGGGGAAAAAATAAATGTTTTTAATGCACTAAAACACACTATATTGCCCAAATGTTTGATGAAATAAAAAAGATGATCTTATGCCGAGTACATAGATGCCAAACATGACATGCTTTAAAATTGCGCACAAACGTGCAGCAGTGACAAACTACATACATTTTTTAAAAGCTTTTAAAAACCTTTACAGGTTTACTTTAGATTTACAGAGGAGGTCTACTGCTAAAATTACTGCCCTCGATCTGACCTTTCGCGGTGATACTTCACATGCATGGCGCAATTGCTGTTGACATATGACACCAGACCAACGCTTGCATTCGCCTTTGCACGGGGGTCAGGGGTGCTTTTTTTTTTTTTTTTTTTTTTTTTTTTTTTTATATTTATTTTGCTTTTTTGTTATATTTTTAAACTGTTCCTTACTGGTTTTTTTTATCATTTTTATTGTTATCTCAGGGAATCCCCCATGATAGCAATAGGTAGTGACAGGTACTCTTTTAAAAAAAAAGAAAAAAAATTGGGGTCGATTAGACCCTAGATCTCTCCTCTGCCCTCAAAGCATCTGACCACACCAAGATCGGTGTGATTATATGCTTTCCCAATGGTGCTGTTTGTATCCAACGAAACCTAAGTCATGAATTGCTCGTTGCTTCCTGTTTCTTAGGCCATAGAGATGATTGGAGCTGTTCTGGTCTCCCATCAACTCTATGGTCAACTGGCGGAACCACCGGCTGCATTCTCGGGTTCCCTGTTGGGACAGGAGAGCCTGAGAAATCCATGGAAGATGGTGGGAGAGGGCGGGGGGTTCCCTTCCATTGCTTGTAAAAGCAGTCTAGAGCCTAATTAGCCGCTAGGATTGCTTTTACATGAAAGCCGACCGCTGGCTGAAAAGAATGATACCAAGATGATCATTCTAGTATAACCATTTAAAGTCCAGCAACATACTAGTACGTTGCTGGTCCTTGTTGGGCATATAGTGTAATGTTCTTTTTTTCATGCAGCCTGTGGGCTGAAAGAAAGTAACATTGATCAGTGGGTATGCCCACCATTAGAATACCGCTTTTCATCCACCCACTTTTAATGATGGGCATACATGCACCATTTTCTTTTAACTGTGGTGGTGAAATCACCTCCTACAGCGCTGGAGTCACTGATTTACGTATCGTGGGAGCAAACGCGGTTGCTGTCAAGATGGGTAAATCAGTGCTGCAGCTGAATAACGTACCTGCTAAGCAAATGATGGTTAACAATAAAACAAAGTAACATTACAGTATAACAGTAAGACTTACCATACCTGCAATGCAAATACATTAAAAAATAGTAAAAATAAAACATTTTTTAATGCAATCTGTGCCTAAAAATATATGCCGAAGCATGGGGGCAATCCGCCCCTAATATTAGGAGCAAATTGCTCCTCCACCCCTGCCTCCATGCTTCGGCATATATGCTCTTTTTTTTTTTTTTTTTAACTATGGTGGTGAAATCACCTCCTGCAGCGATGGAGTCGCGGCTTTATGTTTAGTGGGAGCAAACGCTGTTGCTGTCAGAATAAATAAACCCGTGCTGCAGCTGAATGGCATACCTGCTAAGCAAATGATGGTTAACAATAACAGTATTCAAATCTGCTACTACAGACGAAGTTGCTAAACTCCTTTCTATCGCCCACCTAACCACCTGTCCCCTGGACCCTATTCCCTCTCATATGCTACGGTCGCCCTCTGACTCCATCCTACACTCTCTAACCCACATCTTCAATCTCTCCCTCACCTCTGGCATCTTCCCCAATGCTCTAAAACATGCACTGATCACCCCCATACTTAAAAAGCCTGCTTGGACCCTACCAATCTTAACAACCTACGCCCTATCTCCTTGCTCCCCTTTTCCTCTAAACTCCTTGAACGCCTGGTTTACAACCAACTGAGTGACCACCTCATTAAAAACAACCTTCTTGATCCCCTTCAATCTGGATTTCGCCCTCAACACTCCACAGAAACTGCTTTTAAAACTCACAAATGACCTACTAACTGCAAAAACCAACGAACACTATTCTGTAATCCTACTTCTGGATCTTTCAGCTGCCTTTGACACGGTTGACCACCCCCTCCTCCTCAAAAAACTTTACTCCCTCGGTCTCCGTGACTGTGCTCTTTAGTGGCTCTCATCCTACCTATCCAAACGCACCTTCAGTGTCACTTACAATTCTACTTACTCCACTCCTCTTCCCTTCTCTGTTGGGGTCCCCCAAGGTTCTGTTCTTGGCCCTCTTTTATTTTCAATCTACACCTCTTCCCTGGGTCAGCTGATAGCCTCTCACGGCTTTCAATATCATTTCTACGCTGACGACACACAAATCTATCTCTCCACCCCTCAACTCACTCCATCAGTCTCCTCACGCATCACTAACTTACTAACTGACATATCTGTATGGATGTCACACCACTTCCTCAAACTCAACTTGTCCAAAACCGAGCTTATAATATTTCCTCCCCCACGTGCCTCTTCCCCTGACTTGTCTGTCAAGAGCAATGGCACAACCATCCATCCGTCCCCACATGTCAGGGTACTAGGTGTTATCCTGGATTCTGAACTCTCCTTTCGGGCCCACATCCAGTCACTTTACAAAGCTTGCCGCCTCAACATCCGCAACATCTCTAAACTACGTCCCTTTCTAACCAATGATACCACAAAGCTCCTGATTCACTCCCTGGTTATCTCTCGCCTCGACTACTGCAACTCCCTCCTCATTGGCTTACCTTTAAATAGACTATCCACCTTCAGTCCTTCATGAATGCTGCTGCCAGACTCCTCCACCTTACAAACCGCTCAGTGTCTGCTGCCCCTCTCTGCCAATCCCTCCATTGGCTGCCCCTCGCCCAACGAATTAAATTCAAAATACTAACAATAAGTTACAAAGCCATCCACAACTCTGCCCCCAGCTACATCACTAGCCTAGTCTCAAAATACCAACCTAATCGCCCTCTCCGTTCCTCCCAGGACCTCCTGCTCTCTAGCTCCCTCATCACCTCCTCCCATATCCGCCTCCAGGACTTCTGAGCCTCGCCCATCCTCTGGAATTCTCTACCCCAATCTGTCAGACTGTCTTTAAATTTATCCACTTTTAGGCGATCCCTGAAAATTTTCCTCTTCAGAGAAGCCTATCCTGCCTCCATCTAACAACTGCACTATTTTCTCCATTAGCTCATCCCCCACAGCTATTACCCTTTTGTATAACTTGACCCTCCCTCCTAGATTGTAAGCTCTAACAAGCAGGGCCCTCTGATTCCTCCTGTATTGAATTGTATTGTACTTGTACTGTCCTCCCTAATGTTGTAAAGGGCTGTGTAAACTGCTGGCGCTATATAAATCCTGTATAATAATAATAACAGTATAACAGTAAGACTTGCCATACTTGCAAAGCAAATACAATAAAACAATACAGTTCTAAAATACAGTAACAAAAGAGAGAGAACAATAGAGCAGACAATAGAGAGTGAACGTAATAGAGAGAAGAAAAATAAAACCAACTATTTTTGGCTTTTTTATTTTCTATTTTTTTATTTTTTTTTGGACTTTTATATAAACTGTTAACGTTCCAGATTAGGGTCTCTCAAAATGTGATGGCCATCACATCTTTCGAGACCCTGTGTTAGTATGCCTAGGACTGTGCAATGCTGTACCCTACACTGATACCAATGCACCCTACACTGTACCCTACACTGATACCAATGCAAAGACCAGGTTGGTCAGGACAGGAGGAACAATATAAAAGAGGGTGTCACACCTATATCCTCACTTTCTACAGACGCATCTTCTTTGGGGGTTTCTTTGGGTAGGGGTACCAGAGATGGCACGCGGAAAATGGAAACAGTCTGGAAACAGAAGGGCTGTAATGATCTCTTCCTGGAATTTAAGGAAGGATCCAGTTAATCCTGAAGCTTTGTATAGCACATAAGCATTCAGCAGAGCCAATTGAAATAAGTATACAGACACTTTTTTGTACCAGCATCTGGCCTTACGGATAATTGGGTACGCCGCCAACAACTGGTCGTTGAGGTCCACCACTCCCATATTAATGTTATATTCGTGGACACAGAGGGGTTTCTCCAACACCAGTCGCCATAGGAATTTGGACCGTCGTGTCTGCGTGAAGGGAGGACAGACTGAAAACATTCTTATCCCTCCATGTCACAGCGAGCAAATTATTACATCTCAAGCAGGCTATCTCCCCCAACCTAAGATGGGAATCTACAAGCCGCTGGGGTAAGCCCCTGCTATTAGATCGCACTGTGCCACATGCGCCAATTCTGTGATCAAACAAGTGACTAGAAAGTGGCACGCTTCTGTAATAATTGTCCACATACAAGTGGTACCCCTTTTCGAATAAGGGTTACACCAAGTCCCACACAATCTTACCAGCGCTCCCTATGTAGTCTGGGCAGTTCTCCGGCTCTACGTAACTATCTCTTCCCTCGTAAACCATAAAACTATATGTATAGCCTGTGGCCTGTCACAGAGCTTATACATCTTGACCCCATATCTGCACGCTTGCTGGGAAGATACTGTTTGAATGACAAGCGGACAGAAAACGTAATCAGGGACTCATCAACGCAGACAACTTGATCGAGAGTAAACAAGGCTGCAAAGTGTTGGTTGAAGTGGTTTACGATGGGCCAAATTTTGTAGAGCCAATCAAATTCAGGGTCACCCTGAGGATGACAGAGTTCATTATCATTTAGGTGCATGAAACGCAAGATCTGCTTGTATCGTGTCCTGGTCATGGAGGCAGAGAACATGGGCATATGGTGAATTGGGTCAGTGGACCAATATGACCACAACTCACTCTTTTTAGTTATGCCCATGGGGAGGGATAGGCCCAGAAAGTTCTTAAATTCGGAAACCGTACTTGGTTTCCATTCTCTGGTAAGGGTCAGCTGGGGATTAGCGGCGATGAATTGACCAGCTTATAAATTGCTTTGGTCCACACTAGATCTATAGAGATCTTCCGTAAAAAACAGCGAATAAAAATCAAGTGACGTAAAATCAACTGTTTCCACCTGAATTCCGGGTTGGCCAGTGAATGGGGGAAGTACGGGTGCTGCAGAAGTGGTGGGTTCCCAATTAGGATTGGCAAATGCAGCAGGAAGGGCACTATGGGCTCGACGGGCCTGTCTTTGTCTTCTTGGTGGCTGCGGGACTCTACTCGTGCTAGCCACCTCGCCAGCTTGAACTGCACTTATAGGACTCTCCACGTCACCACATGATACTGCAGTGCTGGATGTATGACCAGGATGTACTAGGCTGCTGGTGCTTGCCAGTTCACCAGAAGGATGAGCGGCACTAGTACTGGCTCTCTGCTACATACGAGAGCCCTGCGGTTCTTGCACCCCAACGACAGCAGAAGAATGGGGTCTGGTACGCCTGCCCTTGGCAGGGACCACAACTCCGTCGTCAGAGCTATCTGTCAGGGTGCCGCTGCTGTCTACTGGTTCATATTCTGAGCCTGAATCTGACAGATGAGTGACTTCCTCTTCACTTCTCTGTCATGCTCAGAAACGTGTAGGCCTATTCACTACTGTACCTTCGATTTGATATTTTGGTCTCTAAATTTACTGGTACAGTAATGAGACTCACAGGAAAAAAAGCTCCTGACTGTCAGCGACTGATTCAAACGCTACCAAAAAACTGTTAGCGTTCGCAGGGATCAGGCCTGACTTTGCGAACGCTGCAGTTATGTGTGTGGTGTTTTTGTAAGTGACAGTGATCGATTGATACTGCACTTGGGTGGCTGGGCAGAGGGGCTAAACGCAGGTGCTAGCAGGTATCTGGGCTTATCCCACTAACACTGCCTTTTTGGGAACCCTAAATTGCTGGGGACGCTAATATAGTTCTGATCAGATATTGATCTGTTCAGACACTATACTACTAATGGAGGTGTATGGTGCGTGCGTGGGTGTTAGCGGTACTGGTTCTAATCTGATGCTGCCTGGGGTGATGCAGACCCTATCTGACACTAAAACCTAACTGATATCACCCGCTGGTTGATCAGGGGGTTAAACCATTTTTTAGGTAAAATATGGCGGGTGCCCTGACGCTATAAAAAATAAACTAGCTGACCAGCTTCACCCGTGACACTTATACAACGATCACTGGTGACGGGGTGATCAAGAGGTTAAACCTTTGTTAGGGGGGGGGTGTGTCCCTAGACCTATCTGGGCCTAATACTAATTACCCAAACGTTGATTTTTGTCAACTGGAATTATTGACAAACAGAATGACACCAGTACAGTGATCAAAAAAAAATATGAACACTGCACTGGGTGACAGGGGTGAAGGGGTTAACTGGGGGGGGGTGGCAAGTGTACCTACGTGGACTGGTGTCAGTGTAGTGTTGGTGCAACTTACTCTGGGATGTCTCCTCTCCTCGAAAGGAGAAAAAAGAAACGAAAAGACCGACATGAGGGAGCGATGACATCACTTCCCCTGCTGTGTTTACACCTACACATGCAGGGGAAGGATCTCATTCGCCAGGAGCGATCACCAGGTCCAGGACAGAATTCATTGGCCTGAGCCTGGGGTTTGATCGGTTCTGGATCGAATCCAATCGTCGCGCCCGACGTAACATGTAAAACTGCGGAGGCTGGTCGGGAAGTGGTTAAGGACCGGAAGATTTTCCCCCTTAACTAGCAGGCCAAAGACCGACAATTTTGACAATTTTTTGAAAAAAACCACTATTTTTTACTTTTTGCTATAACAATAAATATCCCCAAAAAATGTAAAAAAAAAAACAAAACAATTTCTTCATCAGTTTAGGCCAATATGTATTTTACATATTTTTGGTAAAAAAAAAATTGCAATAAGCGGTTGGTTATATTGGTTTGCGCAAAAGTTATAGTGTCAGGATTAGTGGGGGGAGGAGCTGCTGACCAAGATGGCCGCTTAGGTAGATCGTGGACTGACATGCTGCAAACACTGGGCGTCTGACGTCTATGCAGCCGGTGCATGCTTTGGATATGCCGCCGGCTTCCCTTTGAGTAATCCCTCTCTTACCCATCCAGCTGAATTGCAACAGAACAGGGGTGGCAGCGGGAGCGGTAGTGGCGGCATTCGTGATTGAAAGGAGCGGAGGTCTGCGAGAGATCCGACGGGAGACAAGCCTGTGGAGTGCCGGGAGTTCCCCGAGGACGGGGTCAGGGGACAGCGGACGCGGGGAGGCGGGAGCCTCTGTAGGTCTGCGGAAGCGGACGGCAGTGGTCCTCGCTTGAGAGCATCCTCTCCGGGAGAGTCATCGGGAGCGGAACGGCAGAGAACAGACGGACCCGGGATCTCCAAAGCGAAACTCAACAGACTAAAGGTCAGCCGCCCTAACTACTAAATTACTAAAATACTAAATGTCCCAGCACACAGATCGGAGCAGCAGGCAGGATACGGGAGTGGCATAAAATCCTGTTTCTCTTGTCTCTTATGTCATCTTTTGAAATATTCTGATGTTTTGTAATCCTTGAAACACACCAAGGACCCAAAGGATATAGCTCTTAAAATAAATAAAATACAAAGGAGAGGAGGAAGGGGAAAGGAAAGAGGAGAAAAAGGAAAAAAAAAAACTGGACAGCTTTTTGTACAAATTGATACATATATTAGAGGTAAATAAATATGAACTGCTGAAATAAAGGGACCACAAAGCAACAGGCAGCAGGATTCCTTAAATAAGGGAAGAAGGAAGAAGTGAAGGAGGGGAAGAGAAAGCAGAAATATGGCCCCTAAGAGCATTAAGACCCTGCAATCTCAAAGGGGTAAAAAGGATAAAACAGAAGGTATTAACAAAAGCACTACAGGGGTACAACCAACACAAACAACTGATATTAGGATTTTTTTCAGCAGTTGCAGTCACAGCTACAGTCCCCTCATGTAACTCAGATACTACAAACATCACATGATCTGTCAAACATAGTGGAATCAACGGAAACATCTAGATCATCAGGGGAAGAGCAAATAAATCATCCCAGAAATAGTTCACTAATGGACACAACAGGGTCATTAAATGAACAAAAGGAGGAAGATAAAGAAAAATGGGATATAAGAGCATACATCCGTTCGCTCCCAACTAGGGCAGATATGGATCAGTATGTGCATAGGCTGGAAAAATCATACAAAGAGGAGATTCAAGAGCTTAAAATATCTACAAAAAATACACAAAGGACAGACATAATAGATAAGAGAGTTTTAAAAACGGAACAGGAATTGTTGAAGATAAAGGAAAAAATGCAGAAGCAAGGAATTCAACTAAAGCAAGTAATAAACAACTTAGACGAGCAAGAGAATAGAAATAGAAGATCCAACATAGGAATTAGAGGTTTAAAGGAGACAGTGGGCCCAAAAGAGCTTATAACAACATTACAAAAAATATTCCAGGAAATTACCCAGGACATTGACATAAAAGATTTAATTATTGACCGAGCGCATAGGGTAGCAGGAATAAGGAAACAAGACATAAACAAACCTCAAGACGTTATTTGCAAAATGCACTATGCTCATATGCTTGCAGCCCGTCAAAGTAAGAATATCCAATTTGAAGGAGACCCTCTTCTGCTCTTTCAAGATATATCAAAATATACATTGGATCGCAGAAGAGCGCTAAGGCCCCTTGTGGAGCAATTAATAAAAAACAACATTCAATATAGATGGAAATTTCCATTTCAGTTGCAAATTCAAAAGGAAGGACAGACTTTATCATTCAGAGATCTGGAGGACTTACCGGAATTTTTAGCGGTTCTAAAAATTTCAGAACTAGCATTACCGGATTGGCCCATAAAGTATATGCAAACATTCAAGAAATTATAAGAGGGCCCACGATTGGGGAGGGGGGGAAGGGGGATAAGATGGGAGGATGGGGAAGCGGGGTATAGTAATTGGGTAATCCGGAAATTGAAGTAAATTGAAATGTCGTTTGGTTTTATTTTTTTTTTTTATTTTTTTTTTTTAATAACACAAAGGAAATAATATATTATACACGTTGTTTGCACTAAAATATATATTTTTTTTTATTTATTTATTTTTTTTACACAACACAGAGGAGATATTTATTTTTATGTTATAGGCAGTTGTTCGCACGAGGAGATAATGATATTTATAAGTTATATGCACCAAATGATATGAAAGGGAAAATATGAATTCAGAGGGTATACAGTATATAGAAGCACGGGATGGGTTGTTTTTTTTTTTTTTTTTCACAGAGGAGATATTTTATACGTGTTTGCACCAAGATTTATAAGTGAAATATAACTTTTCCCCCCTTTTTTTTTTTTTCTTCGATTAATAATATAGAGGAGATACACATTTATGTTGTATGCACGATGTTCACACTAGGAGATAATATTTATATTTACGTCATATTACACTGGGATATACAAAATGAGGTTAGAGGAGATGATATCTGTAAGTTTTATTATTTGTAATAATGAAATGTGTAAGATTTATGCACAAGGTGATACGAAAAGGAAAAAATGAATTAAAGGAGGAGTATAGGATGGTAGGATGGGTCATTCTTTTTTTTTTTTTCCAAGTACTGAGGAGATAATTATAACTATATTTGTACGTGTCCCCTCTGACAAAAATTTATATTTTGAAACAAAAAGGTTAAAAGGATTAATATCGTATTTTGGAAATATAATGGAGTCCCCCCCTTACACCCTTCCCCAAGGAAAGAGAGAAAGAAGGGAAAGAGAGAGCTAAAGAAAACAGAGACGAAAGAGATCCAAAAGAAGAGAAAAGAGATGGTAAAATGCAGCAGGAGGTTAGCGATCGAGAGGCGACCCTTGGTCATCAGACTCAAAACCCCCCATAGTAGGGAACTTACTTTAGATAGTAAGACTTTTTTTTTTTTTTAGTCAAATAGATATAGGGTAGATTGTGAGTGTGGGTTGTTTTTTTTTTTTTTTTTGGTTGTCCCTACTGGTCTCAAGATATGAAAATATGCTCTTATAATATCAGAGGTCTTAACTCGGCAACAAAAAGGTCACAGGTTCTGTGTTCTCTTCATAAGCAAAAAGTGGGGGTAATCTTTTTCCAGGAGATGCATTTCCGTACGGACCACGTCCCGAATTTACAAAATAGATTCTACACTACTTGGTATCACGACTCCTTTATGTACTCAAAATCAAAAGGCGTCTCTCTAGCAATACATAAAACAATACCACACCAGGTGCTGGAGGAATGGCATAATAAGGATAGAAGAGCAATACTACTCAAACTTATTATATATGGCAAAAAATATACGTTTATTAATATATATTTACCTAATCAAGGTCAACATAAAGTAGGAGCACAAATGTTGAAACAGCTTATGGAAAAAGCTGAGGAGATAATAATAATTGGAGGAGACTTTAATTTTGTCCTTGCTAAAGAGATGGATACTACAGTACTTTCATTAATACAGATGGGCAGGGAGAATCATTTTTTTTCTAGAAATGATGGCAAAATATCAGCTGATCGATTATATGGAGGGTTCTACACCCAACAGAAAAGGATTTCACATTCCACTCAATAGTCCATGGGACATACCATAGACTGGATTTTTTTCTGATAAACCAAATGGGGATGGCGGTAACCCTATCTACTGAGATAGGTAGTTCGTTATGGTCAGATCATTCGCCAGTATTTTTGGTACTGGACCCACTTAAGGGTAATAACAGTAAGGGGAATTGGAAGCTTAATGATAATCTGCTGCATGATGAGACATGTGCGATAGAAATAAGAAAGGCAATATCAGACTTCTTACATGATCACAGAGAGGACACTACATCTTTGCCGATCAAGTGGGAAACATTAAAATGTGTAATCCGAGGGCTTTTTATAAAACATGGGGCCAGATTGAAAAAAATTAAAAGGCAATAGAATGACTCAACTATTAAAAGAAATACCCAAAATAGAAGCTCAACATAAACAAAATCCAGTGCGTGAAATATTAATAGAGTTAACGGAAATGACAACAGAACTAAAAACATTGATAAATGAGCAAACTTTACGTATAAGAGACAGCAACCGCGCCCTATATTATCAACAGGGTAATAAACCAAGTAAACTTCTCGCAAGGGCTTTGCGCCATCGTGGCAATACACAGCCTATTGTTAAGATCAAATCAGAAAAAGGAGATATGAGATACGACCCAAAGGGGATACTGAAGGAGTTTCAGACTTTTTACACAAAATTATATAACATTCCTATGTCACAAATAGCGATTCGGAGGGAATCCAACAAAGTATAGATCACTACGTAAGAGAAACAGCACTTCCTGTATTAACTCCGACAAAAAGGGTACAATTAGATCAGGACTTCTCGGAGATGGAAATACAAAATGTAATTGATGCATTAGTACCGGGGAAAAGTCCAGGCCCTGATGGCTTTACCCTAAGATTCTATAAAATATTTAAAGAAGAACTTATTGCCATTATGAAGCAGACATTCAACGCAATATCCACATCAGTGCCCTTTGTTCCACAAAGCATGCAGGCCTATATTTCACTTATACCCAAACCAGAGAAGGATCATACTTTATGTTGAAATTACAGACCAATCTCTCTAACAAATATTGACCTGAGACTGTATGCTAAAATAATTGCCAATAGACTCGCCCCTTTAATGCCGGTACACATACACTTAGATAAGGTGGGTTTTATAGAGGGAAGAGAAGCAAGAGATAATACTCTAAAAACACTCACACTAGTGGAACACGCACAGAGAGGCTCCATCCCATCCTGCCTATTAGCGATTGATGCTGAGAAAGCATTCGACAGGGTGGCATGGAGCTTAATTAGAGAGACCTTAGTACAGTGGGGGTTGGGTCCTATACTTATGGATAAAATAATGGCCCTATACAAGAATCTAACAGCTAAGATACGGGCGAATGGCGACCTATCGGAGGTAGTCCCTATAACAAAAGAACCCGACAGGGTTGCCCGCTATCCCCAATATTATATATACTGGTGATGGAGCACTTATTAATAGCGATTCGGAAAAATAAAGACATACAAGGAATTAAAGTAGGAGATATGGAGTATAAGATGTCAGTATATGCAGATGATATTCTGTTATATATTACAAATCTATTGATATCATTACCAAATCTGATATCTGAATTTAAACGATTTGGTGCATTAAGTAATTTCAAAGTAAACTATAGTAAATCTGAAGCTCTGAATATTAATTTACCAAGCACTATGGTGGAACTCCTTAAAGATTTTTCCTTTAAATGGCAAGAGAACGCAATTAAATATCTAGGTACCTATATCCCTACTGATCTTGATAAATTACAGGAGTATAACTATGTCCCAATGGTGCAAAAAAACTATGAGAACGTTACAACAATATGAAAAGGGAATGTTCTCCTGGATGGGTAGAATAAGTATAGTAAAGATGGATATATTGCCCAAAATATTATATATTCAAGCAATACCCATTTTTCCTTCAACAAATACTATAGAAAAGTTGCATAGATTAATAGGAAAATTTATCTGGGGAGGCAAGACCCCCAGGATTAAAAGAACAGTGTTAAATAAAACTAAAGAACCCCATTGTCATTTGATATCAGAATTGTTTTCCTGAGAGAGGCAGCTGGATGGGCGTGTGTGTGAGAATGAGTTAGCGCTTCCCCCCCCCTCATGTTCCCGGGCTAAGCACAGAGAAATCATCTGGCTGTCAGCTGAGATGCAGAGACGCTGAGAGAGCTGTGACACGGAGAGAGAGGGCTTGTCTATCTGCCTGTTTGCCTGTATGTCTGGCTTCGGACCTGCTGTGTGCTGTGCTCTGGGCGGGTGCACGCCAGAGCTCTCTGGAGGGACGGATGGGCGGCCAAAACCGAAAGTGAAAGGAGAGTGAAGTGAGAGGGATTGACGGCTTCTCCTGGTCCCTTCCTGATACCTCCCTTCTTTTCCTCCATACCACTTCACTGCTGTGTTGCTGGCTGGTTCACCGCTTCAACATACCACAGTTCCCACTACATCATTGCATGAGGATGACAAACCGCAGACAAGCAGCTTCACAGACAACAGCAGGGAGAGGAAGGAAATCAATGGATGGCATTAAGGCTTTCATGTCCCCCCTCACACCTGAGTTAACAGGAAAGCTGGATATTAAAAAACAGCGGAGCCACCACAGCTGACGGTGTGGAAAAACAGAGTGGGAGTCTGGGACAAAACGGGTGAATGCACAGACGAAAGGAGACAGTGTCATCATGAACGGTAAGAGACCTCCTACAGCGGGAAGAGGGAGGAGGACCCCGGAGCAAAGCCCTCCCGGTAGTGGTGGTGGGAGCCCCCAGGAAATAGGGGCTAAAAGTATAGGCCAGCTGACTCCTGGCAACGGACACTTAGTAACGGCTATCAGGAAGTACACCATCAGGAAGCCGGGGTACAGTGACACAGGGGGAGGATAATAGACACAAGAGGAGTCTCAGACCGTAGACATGGAGAGGAGGAAAGCAGGAGAAAGAGAGGACCCAACCCCCAATATGAACCGAAGTAACAGTCAGGAACATTTAAGTACAACAGGAGGGGGTATGGGAAGACGTGGGTCACCACAGAGACATGTCATGGACTGTGACCAGGAAAGCCTCCAAGACGGTGAAGGGAACCCACAAGGATGGATTGGACAGAGTGTAGATCCAGAAAGGGATATCTGGGGTCTGTTGAAAGCCCTCCCCACTAAAAATGATATCCAGCAATTAATAAATGCAGTTGAACAATCTTGCATGCAAGCAATAGCAAGCTTAAAAGAGGACGTCAGGGACTTGGGATACAGAGTAGAGGGGATGGAAAAAACAAGAAGTTACCATACAGGCTGTGATGGAGACTCAAGAGGCCATGAAAAAATATGAAGAAACATTAAATGCATACAGGGACCAGCTGGATGAATACGAGAATAGGGATAAACGTCAAAATATACGCATAAAGGGATTGAAAGAGTCAATCACAGCGATAGAACTAGCCCCAGTGGTACAAAAAATGTTTGGGGAGATTTTAGGGGATCAAGCCCCTAATGTTATAGAAATAGACCGGATACACCGGGCCCACCCCAAGAGTACAAAAACTGATGTCCCCGGAGATGTAATATGCAAGGTTCACAAATATGCAGTCAAGGAGAGTATAATGAAGAAGGCACGTGATAACCCTAGGATTACATTTGAAGGCTCAAATATAGCTTTGTATCCAGATATATCGAAAAGGACTCTCTTTAAACGTGGGGCGGTTCGCCCACTGCTGGAGACCTTACGGAAGGCGGAGATCAAATATAGGTGGGGGTTCCCTTTCAGCTTTACAGCCTCCAGGAATGGAAGAACTGCAACATTGCGAACAAAGGATGATCTAAAAGTATTTGTGGAAAAATTAGACCTCCCGATGGTGGACTTTGTGGATTGGAGAATAAGTTGTCTAGGGCCCCCCCTACAACGAGCAGAGAAATGGCAAGAATTACCGGCAAGGGTTAATAGGGGAATAGCCCAAAGAAGGACTTAAAGGACCTAGAGGACTTTTTTTTCCCCCCTCCTGGTCCTTTCCACTCAAGAGAGGGTCAAAAGAGTAATGCCGGGGAGAGGGGGGGGGGAGTTGGAAGGAAGAGTGTAATGGGAAATGTGGGCCTTAGGTAGGTCAATAGGTCAGCCCCAATCAAAGGGGAGAATAATCCTGCGGGAAGCAGGGAAGGGAGGTAGTGGGTGCGCGCAAACTACATACCCGATTTTTAGATATACCCCTAGTGAGAGGTTTCTGGTATGATATGTGGTATATCTTTTGTTTCTGTTATGTTTTTTTTTGTTTTTTTAGGTATAAATATATGCTTTATGAAGTAATGAATGTTGGGGAGGGGGGGTAGAAGGGGGGGTGGGATTGGCAGAGGAGAAGATTGAGAACAAGGGCAAGGGGCCGGAGGCCATAAAAGTGAAATAAAATGACAGCCATTTTGAAAATTTTGTCATACAATGTGAGGGGTTTGAATTTGCCAATTAAAAGAGGGCGCCTTTGGGTTGAGCTGCAACATTGGGGAGCTGATGTTGTTTTCTTGCAGGAGACCCATTTTAAGAGCAGCTCAATCCCAAGCCTACCCCAGAATATGCTGAATCAGTGGTATCATGCGGTATCCCCAATAGCGAGGGCAAGAGGGGTCACAATTGCGTTCAAGAAATCATGCCCTTGGATTACCGAGACCTTGCAAAGTGACCCAGAAGGTTGGTATTTGTAAAGGGAACGCTACAGGGGAGACGATATACCTTTGCTTCAATATATGCGCCAAATGTTGAGACAGCTAAATTTCTGGTTAAAGTATTTGGACAACTGGAAGAATTTAAGGAAGGGTGTGTAGTGGTAGGAGGAGATTTCAATATGGTGTTAGAGCCGAGTATAGACACGCCTACGGGTAGAACTGCTATGTCTTTTAAAGCTATAAAGCGGGTTAAACAAACCTTATGCTCACTACACCTTGTGGATACTTGGAGAGCTTTACACCCAGGCACCAGGGATTATAGCTATTATTCTAAAATACACGATATGTACTCGTGGTTAGACCTTTTTCAGGTGGATCAATTCTACTTGGGGAATGTCAGCACAAGTACAGTTGAGCCAATAACGATGTCTGACCATGCCCCAATAATTCTGACCCTTCAACCAACTCAAATGACTCGGGCAGAACGAATATGGCGTCTGAACGAGTCATTGTTGGACAAGGAAGACATAGTGGAGAAACTAAGGGGCAAGATAAAGGATTATTTTGAAATAAATAAAATAGAAGGTGTGTCAGATCAAGTGGTGTGGGGAGCTACAAGGCGGTTGTGAGGGGGGATTTAATTGCCTTTGGTGCATATAAAGAAGGAAAGCAAAAGAGAAATAGATGAACTACTAGAGAAGATCAGTTCCCTAGAAATAAAACATAAGTAAAATCTTAAAACAATGGTTGGCAGATGTCTGGAGAGTGCGTGGGCAGAGCTTTCGCAATATTTAGAGTATAAAGCGAAGAGCAAAATTAGGTTCTTCGCAAATAGAGCATATGAACAAGGAAACAAATGCGGTAGGCTACTAGCAAAACAACTTAAAAAACAACAGGACTCAAGACACGTGCATAGCTTACTAGTTCAGGGCAGGAAAATAATAGACACAAAGGCCATAGCCAAAGAATTTGGTAAATTCTATGAGGCACTATATAATATCTCCAAAACAGAACCACCTGTAAGGGAAAGCGAGGGACAAGGGAGGGATAAGATAGAGGAGTACATCGAGAAAACTGATATGCCCATACTACCTAGAGAAATAACCAAGATTATGGAACGTCCAATCACGGTGGAAGAGTTGAGCGGAGTTATAGCGGCCCTGCCCCCGGGGAAAAGCCCAGGTCCGGACGGGCTGACAAACATTATATTACAAGAAATTTCTCCCAATTTTGGTAAAGCCACTTTGTGATTATTTCAACTCCATAGGTGCTGGAAGTCCACTTTCCTCAGAAGCATCACTGGCTTACATAACGGTTTTGCCGAAAGAGGGAAAAGATCCCCAGGTATGTGCTAATTATAGGCCGATCTCTCTGCTGAACTCAGACACCAAGATACTGGCAAAAATTCTGGCCCTAAGACTGCAGGAAGATGTAGGAGATTTAGTGCACCCAGATCAAGCAGGGTTTGTAAAGGGACGAGAAGCAAGAGACAATACCACCCACGCACTCCATATACTGCATTGGATGCGATACGGCCCAGATAGGGCCCCAGGGATCACTCTGTCGATGGATGCCGAAAAGGCCTTCGACAGAGTGAACTGGGGCTTTATGAGAGAGGTATTGGGGAGGATAGGACTGGGGGAGAGGATGCTGGGTTGGATTATGTCATTATACGCGAAACCAAGAGCAAGAATTAAGGTAAATGGGAGTGTATCTGAATGTTTTAACATACAAAACGGTACCAGGCAGTAGTGCCCGCTGTCCCCCTTGATATTCGCAATAGTAATGGAACCATTTCTGCGTAGAATTAGAAAGAATAAGGAGATAGTAGGGACTCATATAGGCCATACGGAACACAAAGTAGCAGCGTACGCGGATGATTTATTTTTCCTCTCCGCTCCCCAGACATCTATAGCCGCATTGATGGTGGAAGTACAGACATTTGGAAGGATGTCTGGCTTTAAGATTAATTTCGAGAAATCAGTCATCCTTCCTAGTCATGTCCCAGTGGAGATAGAGAGATCACTGAAGGAGAAATACCCATTTATATGGAACAAGGAGTCGCTGACATATCTGGGGGTACAGATAAGTGCAGACTATGAACTGCTGGTGGAGTATAATTATGGCTCATTAGTGAAAGAAATAAAAGAAGAATTAAAGAAGTGGAAGGGGAAATACTTGACCTGGTTCGGAAGAATCGGTGCCATAAAAATGAGCATACTGCCCAGAATAGTTTATGTGCTGCGTACAGTGCCAATCAGGTTGCCAGTGAGTCTCCTTAAACAAATACGTCGGCTATTCGTGGCCTTTGTGTGGAACGATAAAAGGCCTAGACTGGCTTACGATATTTTAAGAAGGAGTAGAGCGGAGGGTGGCTTAGGACTCCCAGATATAACATTCTATTATAGGGCCATGGCGCTAGTTAAAATAATGGACTGGTGCCATGACCTAAATAGAAAACCATGGGTACAGGCAGAAATGGCGATGGCGGGGAGAAACCTGGCAGGAGCACCATGGATCCAAGGGTCATTGATAGGGCTGTCACAATGGACATCACCAATGACCCTGAATACATTAGAAGTATGGGATAGAATGACTAAAGAGGGCAGTTGTGCTCCTCAGACCTCCCCTCTGGCTCCTCTGGAGGGATTTCCGTGGTTCCCCCCGGGGGAGAAGACAGGAAGTCTGGGGGCGTGGGGACAAGACGGGAATATTAGATGCGGTAAGTTTGCCCCAAGTGGAGTCTTACTATCACTGACGGAGATGATATTGAAATTCGGGGAGACAAGAATGGCAGAATGGAAACACCGTCAAATGACAAGTTTCCTTAAGAAAATAAAACCGCTAGGACCCATAAATACACTTACCGCTTTTGAGAGGCAGTGTGCACAGACATCAGAAGCTGGGCATACATTATCACGGATGTACAGAAGGAGAGCAAGAAAAGAAACCTCCATACTTTATAAAAGAATGGGAGAGGGAGCTAGGCCAAGAGTGGACAGATAAACAAATAAATAAAATGATATTGTTAACATTTACTACTTCCATAAGTACAAAGGTGCAAGAAATGGCATATAAATTACTAGCGAGATGGTATAAGACACCAGTTAAGATAGCACAAATCTCTTCAGAAGCTAATGACAAATGCTGGAGGGGCTGTGGACAGAGGGGAACTTTTCTTCATCTATGGTGGTCATGCCCAATAATTAAGCGATTTTGGGAATTAGTGGCCCCGTGGATTAAGAAAATGACGACGGACCACATGGAGTTTGGGCCGATACAATATTTATTTCATGGAACGTCCGGTTCTGTCAAAAAGTATAGAGAAAGTGTAATCCCACACTTATTAAATGCAGCGAAAAAATTAATCCCGAAGTACTGGAGACAGGACCGGATTCTGTCAGTCATAGAGTGGAGAAATGAGGTTAATATAATAAAGGAAGCAGAGAGATGGGTTCATGTGGTTAAAAACCAAAGAAAGAAATTTGAAACGACATGGGCAAACTGGGAACAATGCGCCAAGGAGATATTAGAAGAGGGAAATATAGATGGGTAAGGGAGGAAGAAATGGTATAGTCATTTAGAATAGAGATACAGTGCCTTGCAAAAGTATTCGGCCCCCTTGAACTTTTCAACCTTTTGCCACATTTCAGGCTACAAACATAAAGATATAAAATTTTAATTTTTTGTGAAGAATCACCAACAAGTGGGACACAATTGTGAAGTGGAACGAAATCTATTGGATATTTTAAACTTTTTTAGCAAATAAAAAACTGAAAAGTGGTGCGTGCAAAATTATTCGGCCCCTTTACTTTCAGTGCAGCAAACTCACTCCAGAAGTTCAGCGAGGATCTCTGAATGATCCAATGTTGTCCTAAATGACTGATGGTGATAAATAGAATCCACCTGTGTGTAATCAAGTCTCTGTATAAATGCACCTGCTATGTGATAGTCTCAGGGTTCTGTTGAAAGCGCAGAGAGCATCATGAAGACCAAGGAACACACCAGGCAGGTCCGTAATACTGTTGTGGAGAAGTTTAAAGCCGGATTTGGATACAAAAAGATTTCCCAAGCTTTAAACATCCCAAGGAGCACTGTGCAAGTGATCATTTTGAAATGGAAGGAGTATCAGACCACTGCAAATCTACCAAGACCTGGCTGTCCCTCTAAACTTTCAGCTCAGACAGGGAGAAGACTGATCAGAGATGCAGCCAAGAGGCCCATGATCACTCTGGATGAACTGCAGAGAACTACAGCTGAGGTGGGAGAGTCTGTCCATAGGACAACAATCAGTCGTACACTGCACAAATCTGGCCTTTATGGAAGAGTGGCAAGAAGAAAGCCATTTCTCAAAGATATCCATAAAAAGTCTTGTCTAAAGTTTGCCACAAGCCACCTGGGAGACACACCAAACATGTGGAAGAAGGTGCTCTGCTCCGATGAAACCAAAATCGAACTTTTTGGCCACAATGCAAAACGATATGTTTGGCGTAAAAGCAACACAGCTCATCACACTCAACACACCATCCCCACTGTCAAACATGGTGGTGGCAGCATCATGGTTTGGGCCTGCTTTTCTTCAGCAGGGACAGAGAAGATGGTTAAAATTGAGGGGAAGATGGATGCAGCCAAATACAGGACCATTCTGGATGAAAACCTGTTGGAGTCTGCAAAAGACCTGAAACTGGGACGGAGATTTATCTTCCAACAAGACAATGATCCCAAACATACAGCAAAATCTACAAAGGAATGGTTCACAAATAAACGTATCCAGGTGTTAGAATGGCCAAGTCAAAGTCCAGACCTGAATCCAATCGAGAATCTGTGGAAAGACCTGAAAACTGGTGTTCACAAACGCTCTCCATCCAACCTCACTGAGCTCAAGCTGTTTTGCAAGGAAGGATGGGCAAGAATTTCAGTCTCTCGATGTGCAAAACTGATAGAGACATACCCCAAGCGACTTGCAGCTGTAATCGCAGCAAAAGGTGGCTCTACAAAGTATTAACGCAAGGGGGCCGAATAATTTTGCACGCCCCACTTTTTCATTTTTTTATTAGTTAAAAAAGTTTCAACAATCCAATAGATTTCGTTCCACTTCACAATTGTGTCCCACTTGCTGGTGATTCTTCACAAAAAATAAAAATTTTATATCTTTATGTTTGAAGCCTGAAATGTGGCAAAAGGTTGAAAAGTTCAAGGGGGCCGAATACTTTCGCAAGGCACTGTATAAGAAGAGTGGCCCTGAAGGGTAGATGTAAATAGTGAAATAACTTCTCTAATGCTAATCAAAGAGGGAAGGGGGCAAGATAATGTATGGTTATATGTATATGTGGTTTTTGGATTTTGGAATTTTTACTACTTCCCCCCCTGCCCCAGTCTTGACAGATTTCTTTTTTTTTTTTTGCGAGGGGAGAGAGCGGGGAGGAAAGGGAAGGAAAAGGGAATTACACATATAAATAAATAAATTTATAGACACTAGAAGATTAGAAGGGAGGGGGATTCCCCACTCACTCATTATTTTATAAAGGGGGAAGGGAGGAGAGGGGGGAAAGGAAAGGAAACACAAATACGCGATTTATAATAATTATGAACTATAGGGATATTATTCCCTTCCTTAAGCACGAATGTACTCTGGGGGGGGGGGGGGTTCTCACAAATCACATTATTATGAATTGAATGAATAGTCATTATTATGACTATTGACACGAATTAGAATAAAGGGGGATTTATCTCATAATGAATTGAAGTGATTAATGACACAAATTAGAATAAGGGGGGAATTTATTTATGATTTTACATTTTAAACACTTTATAATTATAAGCACGATTGTACACAGAGGGGGATGGGTAAGGTTTTTTTTTTTTTTCTCAAATACATAATAATGAATGGAAGGGATAATGACACAAATCAAACAAGGGGGAATTTATTTATAACTTCATTTTTAAACACTTTATAATTATAAGCACGATTGTACACGAAGGGGGGTGTTGGGGGAGGAATTTTTTTTTTTTTTTATTCTTTCATCACATATGTTAACCACTTGACGACCGCCTCACGCCGATGTACGTCGGCAAAGCGGCACGGACAGGCAAAATCACGTACATGGTACGTGATTTGCCTTCCGCGGGTGGGGGGTCCGATCGGACCCCCCCCCCCCCCCCGGTGCCCGAGGCGGTCGTCTTTTGTCCAGCGGCGATCAGAGGTGAGGGGGAGACCATCCGTTCGTGGCCCCCCCCTCGCGATCGCCGCCGGCCAATCGAATCATTCCTTTGCTGCTGTATGCTAAACAGCAGCAAAGGAAATGATGTCATCTCTCTTCGGCTCGGTAATTTCCGTTCCGGCCCGAGGAGAGAAGACATGTGAGTGAGTGCACAACACTACACACACACAGTAGAACATGCCAGGCACACTAAACACCCCGATCCCCCCCCCGATCGCCCCCTGATCACCCCCCCCCCCCCTGTCACAAACTGACACCAGCAGTTTTTTTTTTTTTTGTTTTGTTTTTTTCTGATTACTGCATAGTGTCAGTTTGTGACAGTTACAGTGTTGGGACAGTTACTGTTACCCCCCTTTAGGTCTAGGGTACCCCCCTAACCCCCCCTAATAAAGTTTTAACCCCTTGATCACCCCCTGTCACCAGTGTCACTAAGCGATAATTTTTCTGATCGCTGTATTGGTGTCGCTGGTGACGCTAGTTAGGGAGGTAAATATTTAGGTTCGCCGTCAGCGTTTTATAGCGACAGGGACCCCCATATACTACCTAATGTTTTAACCCCTTGATTGCCCCCTAGTTAACCCTTTCACCACTGATCACCGTATTAGTGTTACGGGTGACGCTGGTTAGTTCGTTTATTTTTTATAGTGTCAGGGCACCCGCCGTTTATTACCGAATAAAGGTTTAGCCCCCTGATCGCCCGGCGGTGATATGCGTCGCCCCAGGCAGCGTCAGATTAGCGCCAGTACCGCTAACGCCCATGCACGCAGCATACACCTCCCTTAGTGGTATAGTATCTGAACGCATCAATATCTGATCCGATCAGATCTATACTAGTGTCCCCAGCAGTTTAGGGTTCCCAAAAACGCAGTGTTAGCGGAATCAGCCCAGATACCTGCTAGCACCTGCGTTTTGCCCCTCCACCCAGCCCACCCAAGTGCAGTATCGATCGATCACTATCACTTACAAAGGACTAAACGCATAACTGCAGCGTTCGCAGAGTCAGGCCTGATCCCTGCGATCGCTAACAGTTTTTTTGGTAGTATTTTGGTGAACTGGCAAGCACCAGCCCCAGGCAGCGTCAGGTTAGCGCCAGTACCGCTAACACCCACGCACGCAGAATACGCCTCCCTTAGTGGTATAGTATCTGAACGGATCAATATCTGATCCGATCAGATCTATACTAGTGTCCCCAGCAGTTTAGGGTTCCCAAAAACGCAGTGTTAGCGGAATCAGCCCAGATACCTGCTAGCACCTGAGTTTTGCCCCTCCGCCCAGCCCAGCCCACCCAAGTGCAGTATCGATCGATCACTGTCACTTACAAAAGACTAAAACGCATAACTGCAGCGTTCGCAGAGTCAGGCCTGATCCCTGCGATCGCCAACAGATTTTTTGGTAGCGTTTTGGTGAACTGGCAAGCGCCAGCGGCCTAGTACACCCCGGTCGTAGTCAAACCAGCACTGCAGTAACACGTGGCGAGTCCCATAAGTGCAGTTCAAGCTGGTGAGGTGGCAAGCACAAGTAGTGTCCCGCTGCCACCAAAAAGACAAACACAGGCCCGTCGTGCCCATAGTGCCCTTCCTGCTGCATTCGCCAATCCCAATTGGGAACCCACCGCTTCTGCAGCGCCCGTACTTCCCCCATTCATATCCCCAACCAAATGCAGTCGGCTGCATGAGAGGCATTTTCTTTATGTCCTCCCGAGTACCCCTACCCAACGAACCCCCCCAAAAAAGATATTGTGTCTGCAGCAAGCGCGGATATAGGCGTGACACCCGCTATTATTGTCCCTCCTGTCCTGACAATCCTGGTCTTTGCATTGGTGAATGTTTTGAACGCTACTATGCACTAGTTGAGTATTCGCGTAGGATACAGCATTGCACAGACTAGGCCCACTTTCACAGGGTCTCCCAAGATGCCATCGCATTTTGAGAGACCCGAACCTGGAACCGGTTACAGTTATAAAAGTTAGTTACAAAAAAAGTGTAAAAAAAAAATATATATATATATATATAAAATAAAAAAAAATAGTTGTCGTTTTATTGTTCTCTCTCTCTCTATTCTCTCTATTGTTCTGCTCTTTTTTACTGTATTCTATTCTGCAATGTTTTATTGTTATTATGTTTTATCATGTTTGCTTTTCAGGTATGCAATTTTTTGTACTTTACCGTTTACTGTGCTTTATTGTTAACCATTTTTTTGTCTTCAGGTACGCCATTCACAACTTTGAGTGGTTATACCAGAATGATGCCTGCAGGTTTAGGTATCATCTTGGTATCATTCTTTTCAGCCAGCGGTCGGCTTTCATGTAAAAGCAATCCTAGTGGCTAATTAGCCTCTAGACTGCTTTTAAAAGCCGTGGGAGGGAATGCCCCCCCCCACCGTCTTCCGTGTTTTTCTCTGGCTCTCCTGTCTCAACAGGGAACCTGAAAATGCAGCCGGTGATTCAGCCAGCTGACCATAGAGCTGATCAGAGACCAGAGTGGCTCCAAACATCTCTATGGCCTAAGAAACCGGAAGCTACGAGCATTTTATGACTTAGATTTCGCCGGATGTAAATAGCGCCATTGGGAAATTGGGGAAGCATTTTATCACACCGATCTTGGTGTGGTCAGATGCTTTGAGGGCAGAGGAGAGATCTAGAGTCTAATAGACCCCAATTTTTTCAAAAAAGAGTACCTGTCACTACCTATTGCTATCATAGGAGATATTTACATTCCCCGAGATAACAATAAAAATGATTAAAAAAAAATAAAAATGAAGGGAACAGTTTAAAAATAAGATAAAAAAGCAAAAAAATAATAAAGACAAAAAAAAAAAGCACCCCTGTCGCCCCCTGCTCTCGCGCTAAGGCGAACGCAAGCGGCGGTCTGTCGTCAAACGTAAACAGCAATTGCACCATGCATGTGAGGTATCACCGCGAAGGTTAGATCGAGGGCAGTAATTTTTGCAGTAGACCTCCTCTGTAAATCTAAAGTGGTAACCTGTAAAGGCTTTTAAAGGCTTTTAAAAATGTATTTATTTTGTTGCCACTGCACGTTTGTGCGCAATTGTAAAGCATGTCATGTTTGGTATCCATGTACTCGGCCTAAGATCATCTTTTTTATTTCATCAAACATTTGGGCAATATAGTGTGTTTTAGTGCATTAAAATTTAAAAAAGTGTGTTTTTTTCCCCCAAAAATGCGTTTGAAAAATCGCTGCGCAAATACTGTGTGAAAAAAAAAAAATGAAACACCCACCATTTTAATCTGTAGGGCATTTGCTTTAAAAAAATATATAATGTTTGGGGGTTCAAAGTAATTTTCTTGCAAAAAAAAAAAAACTTTTTCATGTAAACAATAAGTGTCAGAAAGGGCTTTGTCTTCAAGTGGTTAGAAGAGTGGGTGATGTGTGACATAAGCTTCTAAATGTTGTGCATAAAATGCCAGGACAGTTCAAAACCCCCCCAAATGACCCCATTTTGGAAAGTAGACACCCCAAGCTATTTGCTGAGAGGCATGTCGAGTCCATGGAATATTTTATATTGAGACACAAGTTACGGGAAAGAGACAATTTTTTTTTTTTTTTTTTGCACAAAATTGTCACTAAATGATATATTGCTCAAACATGCCATGGGAATATGTGAAATTACACCCCAAAATACATTCTGCTGCTTCTCCTGAGTACGGGGTACCACATGTGTGAGACTTTTTGGGAGCCTAGCCGCGTACGGAACCCCGAAAACCAAGCACCGCCTTCAGGCTTTCTAAGGGCGTGAATTTTTGATTTCTCTCTTGACTGCTTATCACAGTTTCGGAGACCATGGAATGCCCAGGTGGCACAAAACCCCCCCAAATGACCCCATTTTGGAAAGTAGACACCCCAAGCTATTTGATGAGAGGTATAGTGAGTATTTTGCAGACCTCACTTTTTGTCACAAAGTTTTGAAAATTGAAAAAAGAAAAAAAAAAAAGTTTTTTCTTGTCTTTCTTCATTTTCAAAAACAAATGAGAGCTGCAAAATACTCACCATGCCTCTCAGCAAATAGCTTGGGGTGTCTACTTTCCAAAATGGGGTCATTTGGGGGGGGTTTTGTGCCACCTGGGCATTCCATGGCCTCCGAAACTGTGATAGGCAGTGAAGAGTGAAATCAAAAATTTTCACTCTTAGAAATCCTGAAGGCGGTGATTGGTTTTCGGGGTCCCGTGCACGGCTAGGCTCCCAAAAAGTCCCACACATGTGGTATCCCCATACTCAGGAGAAGTAGCTAAATGTATTTTGGGGTGCAATTCCACATATGCCCATGGTCTGTGTGAGCAATATATCATTTAGTGACAACTTTGTGCAAAAAAAAAATAAAAAAATAAAAATGTGTCACTTTCCCGCAACTTGTGTCAAAATATAAAATATTCCATGGACTCAATATGCCTCTCTGGAAATAGCTTGGGGTGTCTCTTCTTTCCAAAATGGGGTCATTTGGGGGGGTTTTGTGCCACCTGGGCATTCCATGGCCTCCGAAACTGTGATAGGCAGTAAAGAGTGAAATCATAAATTTACACCCTTAGAAATCCTGAAGGCGGTGATTGGATTTCGGGGCCCCGTACGCGGCTAGGCTCCCAAAAAGTCCCACACATGTGGTATCCCCATATTCAGGAGAAGCAGCAGAATGTATTTTGGGGTGCAATTCCACATAGGCCCATGGCCTGTGTGAGCAATATATCCATTTAGTGACAACTTTTTGTAAATATTTTTTTTTTTTTTTTTGTCATTATTCAATCACTTGGGACAAAAAAAATAAATATTCAATGGGTTCAACATGCCTCTCAGCAATTTCCTTGGGGTGTCTACTTTCCAAAATGGGGTCATTTGGGGGGGTTTTGTACTGCCCTGCCAATTTAGCACCTCAAGAAATGACATAGGCAGTCATAAACTAAAAGCTGTGTAAATTACAGAAAATGTACCCTAGTTTGTAGACGCTATAACTTTTGCGCAAACCAATAAATATACGCTTATTGACATTTTTTTTACCAAAGACATGTGGCCGAATACATTTTGGCCTAAATGTATGACTAAAATTGAGTTTATTGGATTTTTTTTTTTTTTTGTTTCAAATATTTTATTGAAGATTATAAAGTTTTTACAGCAGTTGTGGTACAGACAACAGTAAACATATTCTATGAATTCTAGTACAGTATGAGTCTATGTCTTGAGAGGTATCCCATCCGGGCCTAAGAATCGCAAACATACCATGCTAGTTGCTAATGGGTTATGTACCCAACATGTAACTGTAATCGTGAGGTGTAAACAACACTATACCGAAGACCCTTTTGCCATTGTTGTCTGTTCACCGTCATCTAATTTATGTGAGGTAAAGGGCTGGTTTATTTTCCACGGAAGAACTCAAGCATAGGAATACTTTTGTGTCAGTAGTTGTGTGGCGGGTCTCCTTTCCTACTTCAAAAAAAAAAAAAAGAAGAAAAAGAAGCCCTCATGCATCTCTGATGTGTAATTCACAAGTTGGGTGTTCAATGGGTATATAGCGAGGGTGGCCTACAAGCTTGTGATGGCTATATACAGCCTGATGTGGGAGAGAGTGAGGATGGGGGGGAGGGAAGGAAGGATGGGAAAGGAAAGGTGGAAAAAAGGGGGGAAGTGGGGCCTGAAGAAGAGGGCAGGAAGGGTGGAAAGTATGGGTGGGAGGGGTGGGGCTGTGCCGTCTCTGACTCCTCTGGTAAGTGTTAAGATTGTCTAGCTATACACATAACATTTACGTGTTTTGGAAATGGGGGTAGGTCTTTGGCAAGGTGGGAGTAATAATTAATTATGTTTTTATGTGTGTGTATGTATGGGTGATGCTCTCTGTTTATTCTATCACTTTATGTGGGGAGATTCATGATGGTCTTGTATTCAGACTGAGTCTGAAAGTGAGTCCAGCATGCCCATATGTGGCTATATTTCGTCGGTGTGTCTTTAGTGATATGTATTAGTTGTTCCATTTCTGCTATTTTGTTTATTCTGACGAACCATTCTGCCAGGGTGGGTATCTTGTTTGACTGCCAATGTATGGGGATGCATTGTTTTGCTGCATTTATCATATGCATCAGTAACGATTTATGGTATGTATTGTATGGTAAAGAGGATAGATGTAGGAGAAATTGAGCTGGAGTGAATTCTGGGTTATATGTGGTTACCTGTCCGCTTATTCTGTGAACCTCTGTCCAAAAGGCCTGGAGGGGGGTGCAGGACCACCAAATGTGGAGTAGGGTGCCTCTTTCTTGATGACACCTCCAGCATGTGTCAGGGATGGTGGTTTTAAACTTATGTAGTAAGGCTGGGGTATGGTACCATCTCGACTGAATTTTGAACCCATTTTCTTGAGTGGAGACATTAATTGATCCTTTATGTATGTGTGAGAAAATTCTCTCCCAGTCCTCTTCCGTGATTTGTATGGAGAGATCTTTCTCCCATTTCCTACAGAATTGACTATCACTTGCCTTATGGTCACTGAAGAGCATGTTATGAATTTGAGATATGAGGTGCGTTTGTGGTGACGTTTTGGTACAAAGTATTTCGAAGGGTGTGAGTTGTCTAGAACATTGGCCCTTCTTATCCAGAGTCTGTAGGTAGTGTGCTATCATTAAAAATGTCCATTGTGGTATAGGCGTTTTTTCAAAGTGTGTTGCGATTTGCGTAGCGGAGAGAATTTTGCCCTGTTGGAGGAATTGGTGAGCTCTGGTTTGTCCTAATGGTAGATTGTCTTCTAGAAACTGTTGGTGCATACCAGGTGGAAAGTCCGGGTTCAGTTTAATGGGTGTCAGTGGGCTGGGGATGGAGGAGATCGGGACAGATTTACAGATCCGGTGAAAGCATCGTAAGGTGGGGCCTATCGTTGGATGCGTTTGAATATCTCGTGGGGTACGGTCAAGGGAAATCCAAGGGAGTGAATGCAGTGCTAAGTTCGTGAAGGAAGCTTCAAGGGAGACCCAGTCTTTCTGTTGGGAGTGAACATTCCAATCCACTATCCTGGTAAGGTGGGTGGCCGTGTGATAATTGGTAATGTTAGGAAGGCCTATTCCCCCCAGGTTTTTAGGTCGTGACAGCATGTGATGGCTAATTCTGTGTCTAAGTTCACCCCACAAGAATCTAGAGCAAATCTGTCTATATGTTTTGAAAAACATGGGAGGAATCTGTATTGGGATCGTCTGTAGGAGATAAAGTATTCGGGGAAGAGCGTTCATTTTTAAGATGGCCGCTCGGCCAAACCAAGAGAATGTCAATTTGTTCCATGCTTCTAAGTCTGAGGAAAGTTTGTTTAGGAGAGGGAGAAAATTTTTAACATAGAGATCAGATAGTGTGGATGGGATTTGGATCCCTAAGTATGTTAACGAGTTTTGTTTCCATTGGAACGGAAAGTTGTGTTTACATTGGGTAACTATACTTTGGGATAGCGATATGTTGAGGGCGAAGGATTTGGAGAAGTTAATCTTCAGGTTAGATAGGGATTGAAAAAGCTTAAATTCCGCTAATAGAATTGGTAGGGTAGTAAGTGGTTGTGAGAGGAAAAGAAGTATGTCGTCCGCGTAAGCCGCATACTTATATTCCTTTACTGGTGAGTGAATTCCCTTAATGTCTGGGTTAAGCTTAATTTTCCGTAGAAAGGGTTCTAGGGTCAATACGAATAAGAGGGGTGAAAGAGGACACCCCTGTCTCGTTCCGTTACGGATCTGGAAGGCGTTCGACAGAGTACCGTTGACCCTCACTTTCGCTGAAGGAGTGCTGTATAAAGACATAATAAGTCCAATCATCTGAGGTCCAAGCCCTATTGCTTGTAAAACTGCTGACATATAATCCCAAGATACTCTGTCGAACGCCTTCTCCGCGTCCAGTGACAAGAAAAATCCTTTTTGTTTCGTAAGTGTGATCAGGTGATGTAGGTTGATCGCTTTGCACGTGTTATCCCGGGCTTCGCGTCCGGGGATGAATCCGACTTGATCGCGTGATATTATAGAGGGTAGAAGGGTTAGCAGTCTGTTGGCTAGTATTTTGGAGAAGATTTTTATGTCTACGTTCAATAGAGAGATCGGTCTATAATTGCTTGTGTGGGAAGGGTCTTTTCCCTCTTTGGGGATGACTACTATATGGGCTTCTAACATTCCACCTGTAAGGGGATTCGTAGGGGAGAGGGAGTTAAAGGTTCTAAGGAATGGAGTTTGGAGGGTATCCATGAATGTTTTGTAATAGACCGCCGGGAGGCCATCTGGGCCTGGGCTTTTGCCAGGTTTAAGCTGTTTCAGTGCTTGAGACCATTCATTTGGAGTGATCGGTGTTTCAAGAGAAGCTGCAACCTCCGCTGTTATTTGTCCGGGGGTATTTTGATCTAAAAAAGATTTAATGTTTCGGGATCTTAATGAAGCAGGGGTATATGTAGGCTCGGATGTGTGTAGGTCATATAGGGAGGAGTAATATTTCGCAAATTCCTTTGCTATGTCGTCATTTTTTGTAAGGGTTGTCCCAGAGTCAGTTTGTATTTTGTGTATAGTGTTATTGGTTTTTTGTTTGCGTAAAGCCCGTGCCAGGAGTCTGCCACTCTTATTCCCAAACTCATAATATAGCTTGTGCGAAAGAGTGAATTTTCTCCTAAGGTTGGAATATATTTCATCTTTGATGAGTGTGCGGATTTCTGTGAGTTCTGCATGGGTGTGTTGTGCCAGAGTTTGTTTGTGGGAGGTTTCGAGTTTTTTCAATTTCAAGAAAAGGTTGGATAGAGTGGCTTTCTTGGCCTTTTTAATGGAAGCTGTGAGGGATATCAATTTCCCTCTTATGACACATTTGTGTGCCTCCCATTGCGTCAGGGGGGACGTGTCTGGGGTGTCATTGTCTGTGAAGTAGTCTTCCAGAGAGGAACGGATTTTTTTTACCTGAACTTCATCTGTTAGGAGTGCATTGTCTAGTTTCCATAGGTAGTGTCTGTTGGGGGTATCCGGGAGATTGATCGAAATGGAAATAGGGTGGTGGTCTGAGAGTGTCATGGGGTCTATTGTCGCTGTCGAGAGGGTGTGGAGGTCAGGTTGGGAAAGGAACAAGTAGTCAATACGGGAGTATTTATTGTGGGGGGCAGAAAAGAAGGTATAGTCTTTGTCTTTTGGATGGAGGGTTCGCCACGTGTCGTGCAAGGAAAGGTCTTGTAGGCAGTTTTTTATCTGTTTGAGAGCTCTGTATGGGAGGTGGGATTTACCTGTAGAAGAGTCTATAATGGGGTCCAGGGGGACATTAAAGTCTCCTCCCAGGATCAAGAGACCTTCCTGGAAGGTCGTCAGTTCTCTTGTTATCGTGCGGAAAAATGGCACTTGGGAAGTGTTAGGGCTATATATGTTTGCTAGGGTGATTGTCCTGTTTTTGAGTGTGCCTTTAAGGAAGATGAATCTACCTTGTTCGTCTATCAATGTGTCTGATATGTGCAAAGGTATATTTTTGGAGAGGAGTATTGAGACCCCTTTTGTCTTTGAAATAGGTGAAGTGGCATGATAACCATGGGGGAAGAAATGGTTCGTCAGTTTGGGGACATTTTTACTACAGAAGTGAGTCTCCTGTATGAAGACTACATCCGCCTTTGCGCTGCGTATCTGGGCTAGTAGCTGTGATCGCTTTTCAGGGACGTTTAAGCCTTTAGCATTAATAGATAGGACTTTCAGCGAACTGGTAGCAGATGGAGAATGGCGTAGAGGCATGTTTGCCTTTTCAGAGTTTAGTAGCTAAGGATCTTGGTTTTAGGCCAAGAGGAGTCAGAGACTGGGTAGGATTTGTATTGGGAGTGAAGGAAGAAAGTTAGCAGAGGAGAGGAGGAGAAAGAAAGAAAGATAAAAAAGAAAGGGGGGGGTTGACGTTTGGGGATTGGTATAAAGGGTTGGTGTAAGGAGGGGAAGGGAGAGTGTAGTAGAGTGTAACTTTATGAAAAGTACACTGGGAAGACCGGTTGAGTGGGTTGACCAGCAAGCCCACTATTCAACTTCGTGGGGGACCGGTATGGGTCAGCAGGAATCACTGGATTCCGCTGTTGGCGGGAGTGGAAGGCGACGTTCGACAGAGGACGGATGTCCTGTGTCCCGAAGAGGTCATGTGAAGCTGTCTATTTCATTGCTTGGTTTGAGGATCAGGGCTCCAACGAGTATGTTGTTAAAGCTTAACTGCAAGCCTCAATAAAGCCTGAAACATTTTCTGACTATGGTGTTATGGTATCCATATGGTGTCCTTTAAGTAGGAGGTCTGGGCGTTGTGAAGGGTGTTCTGATTTTTATGTGTCTGAGAGGTTCTTGTTTAGGTTATTTATTTAGGGAGGTGTTTGTATCTGAGATGGGTATCAAGTGTTTACAGTGAGGTGGCAGTGTCATCTCATCTCCTGTAAGTTACGGTCTAAGGATTTGAGATGTTATATCAGTTAATAAAACCAAACTCTTTAAAACAAATATGCAATCGAGAAGTAAAGTTTGTGAGTGTATACTTATTCTAGTTCATTTTAACAAGGAAACATACAAAATATCGAGCAAACGTGCTCAACTGGAGTCTAACCTGGCTCTGTTTAGTAACCATTTAACATTAATGTTCTTACCTATAAAAGAAAGGGTGAGTTTGCCATAGGCTCTCCCTGGTGTCGAGGGGGGCGCGCTCCACCGCTGTCCCGGGGTGATAGTCCTGTGACTTGCCGTCTACCGGGTGGAAATTAATATGTACTCTAAATTTTGAGTAGGGGATTCAAATTGGTAGTGTGTGTAGTATAATTCTGGACTTGTAGTGTGTTGCGATGTGTTTCGCTTACCTGAGCCCGCCCCTTTCGACATTCAAGCCATTGAGAGCGTTCCAAGTTTCTATGGTTAAAACGTAAGAGTTATTAAAGGGAGAGAAAAGAAAAAAGGGAAAAAATAAATAATTAAAATAAATAAAAAAAAATAAAAAAGCAGAGGGAGGGTTAGACAATAAAGTATAACAGTTAGATCTAATCACAGTAGAGCCTCCGTCATTTAGCTAGCAAGTAGTTGTTAGGAAGAGAGATTAGAATTTCAGGGTGTAGGCAGTGGGGTGAGGTACAGATATATTTTCAAAAAAAAAAAAAAAATGGGGGAGAGTTAGGAAGAATATCCTAGGAGAAGGGGGTCGGTAGGGGGGGAGGGTAGGGTGTATGGAGAGAAGAGAGAAGTTTGAGGGGTGAAGTTATCTATTGTGGCAGTCCTTATCTACGTGTCTGAGCAGTTGTTCTTGTCCATTTGTTCCGGTGATTCCAAGGTTCGGATCTGTGTAATCGGTCAGGATAAGTTCCATGGGCAATATCTTCTCTTGTACTCAGGAGGTATTGGAGGCAGTGCATATCCATAGGGCAATTGGAACGTTTTCTTTGTTCCTGAGGATCTAGATGCAGTCAAGGGTAGTATCCAGGGTTCGCAGAGGTGGTGACAAGTGGGTAGTGATGTGAGTTCCTTGGTGTGGTACATCACCAGGGCTAGGACAGGAAACATCCAGTGTCATCGTTATGTGTCCGGGAGGGCAGTGGAGCGTCTACCCAAATTCCACAGGTATTTGAAAACATATGTCAGGGATGTGTATCTATTGGCGCTATTTTCAATCTGATTCCTAGGTACTACAGGGGTATGAGAGAAGTTTTACCGTTCCTTTAAGTGATCCGGGCTCTGCGATGTGCAGGTGAAGCTGTAGGACTGCCGTTCCTCGGCATACATGGATCTCTCTGTGGTGAGCTAAGAGGCACTTGGTGATGTCGGCGACGGCCTAGATGGAAGTTGCCTGCTTCTGCTATGCCATCCATGGACGTCGCTCTGTGCATCTGTGGGAGGCGAAAGTCACTGTACCAATCCGGCAGGGCAATAATTGGGATGTCTAGTGTGGAGCAGAAGTGTTCCAGGTCTTCCGGAACCCTAAGAAGTGCCGTGCGGCCCTGGTGGGTCGCAGAAAGGCCGAAAGGAAATTTCCATCGGTACACAATGGATCTGGTTCTGAGAGTGTCCAGTAAAGGCCTCAGTTCACGTCTCCTCTGCAGGGTGATGTTTGAGAGATCTTGATAGATCTTGATGTTTGCGCCTTGAAAGATGATCTGGTTTCTATTTCTAGATGACCGCAAAATATCTTCCTTAAGGGAGAAGTCAATAAGGCAGCAAACCGTGTCCCTGGGAGGGTCTGTGTCTCTCCCCTTAGGCCTCAGCGCTCTGTGTATGCGTTCGAAAGCGACCGGAGTATCCTGGGGCCTGTCGAGTAGCTCATTCACGATAGATGCGACTGTTTGAGACAACTGCTGTGAGTCGATCGATTCCGGGATCCCTCTAAATCTGAGATTGCGGCGTCTCCCGCGGTTATCGAGGTCCTCCATATGGCGGTTAATGTCTCTCAGGTGTACTGCATGGGACTCTGTGAGTTGCTGCACATGGCACAGGGAAGCCTCATGGCGTGTTTGAGTGGTTTCAACCTCCTCCACTCTGAGCGAGATTGCCTGCATATCTGACCTCATATCTGAAATAGCCGCCATCAGGGTGTTTTTAATGTCCGCAGCGACGTTATGGAGATCCTCCAGGTTAACAGCGGGCGGGTGCCGCTGATCCGACCCCATGTTTGGTTGGTTCTGGCTGCCCGAGCTGGGGGGGCCAGCGCTCTGGGGCTGTGATCTACTCGAGGCGGCCGGCTGAGCGGCCTGCATGGCGCCTCTGGACCGGGGTCGGAATATCTCGGGGATATGCTCTTCCCGCGGGAGATTCTGGTTCCGAGGGGACCTGGATCTGGATGCTGAGGTACTGCGGGCTGTCCTTACCATAGCAGGGTGATAAAAGGTGCCAATTAGCTGAAGAAGCTAGACCTCATGGACGGGAGCTTCAGCACAGCACGTCCATCTTAGAGCGGCTCCAAACCACGCCCTATTGGATTTTTTTTTATAACAAAAAGTAGAAACTATCATTTTTTTTTTCAAAATTTTCGGTCTTTTTCCATTTATAGCGCAAAAAATAAAAACCGCAGAGGTGATCAAATACCATCAAAAGAAAGCTCTATTTGTGGGAAGAAAAGGACGCAAATTTCGTTTGGGTACAGCATTGCATGACCGCGCAATTAGCAGTTAAAGCGACGCAGTGCCAAATTGGAAAAAGACCTCTGGTCCTTAGGCAGCATAATGGTCCGGGGCTCAAGTGGTTAATGTCGACTGCTGGGACAGGGGGGAAACTGCGGTAGGAGAGGAAGGATGTAATGTGTAGTATGTTTTCTTTCTGTGGATTGAATATAGGGGTATAGAATGTTGTATAAATGATGTATATATAAATGAAATAATAAAATTTTAATTATTAAAAAAAATAAAACTAAAGAAGATGGGGGCCTCGCCCTTCCAGATATAGATATGTATCTCAGAGCAATATTGATAACTAGAATAGTGGACTGGTTCCACAATAGAGATAATAAACAGTGGGTGAAGCTTGAAGAAGAGATTACGGCCCTTAAGTTAAAATCCCTACCTTGGATTATAAGAGCGCAAAGACCGCCGGAGAACGAGATGCCCTCTCTAGTGGTATCAACATTAAAAGCTTGGGATACTATAATAAAGAGAGGGAGCGGATCTACGTATAGAGGTCCTATGACCCCATTATTCAGTAGCCCAGAGTTTCCACTGACACTTTAATCTAAAACATTTCTTAAATGGAAAAGAAGTGGGGACACTAAGATAGTGGAAACGATGGAAGGGAATAAACTCCTCCCATTGGAAGCGTTGGGGGTAGAACATAAAAATAAATGGATGCAGTATGGTCTGCTCCAGCGGTATATTGAATCTTTAACAAAGGAGTCCGTAATAGATAGGCCTTTGACAAATTTAGAAAAAAAAATTTTGCAAGAACTTAGACCCACCCACGTCTTATCTAAGATTTATAAATATTTAATTTCAGAAAATAATGGACAGGAGTTACCATATGTTAAAAAATGGGAACTAGAGATTGGAATGGAATTCCCCAGGGAAACCTGGGAAAAGGCAATTATAGCGACCCATAATCTTTCAATATCGGCTAAACATCAGGAAAGAAATTACAAAATCTTAGCCAGATGGTATAGATGCCCTGTGGACTTGCATAAAATGAATCCGGATAATACGGACATCTGCTGGAGGTGTCATGTAGCTCAGGGTACAATGTCACATATTTGGTACTATTGCTCAGAAATCCAACCATTCTGGCAAAAAATATTTGAGATCTTTAGAGCATTGACCGGGACCGAACTGTATCCAGAAATACAGGTGGCAGTATTATCTATGATTCCAGGATCATTAAAAAACATAAAAAAGGGAATTTTGAAATATTTTTTGACGGCGGCACGAACTGTTACAGCAAGAAAATGGAAAAATGCACTTGCGCCGTCAATGGTTGAATGGGAGAGTGAGATGATGGAGATGCGTGCCCTGGAGGAAAGAATGATGATAGAAGAGGGGTTGAAAGAACAAATATTAAATATATGGGCTAGATGGGAGGAGTTCAGAGCCTCTTCGAGACTTCTGAGGACAATATAGAAATATTAACCACTTCCCGCCCGCCCTATAGCGGATTGACGTCCGGGAAGTGGTTCTGTTATCCTGACTGGACGTCATATGACGTCCAGCAGGATAACATGCCGCCGCGCGCCCACGGGGGCGTGCATCGCGGCGATGGGTGGATCGGTGTGTCAGTCTGACACACCGCTACACCGATCCTGGTAAAGAGCCTCCGGCGGAGGCTCTTTACCACGTGATCAGCCGTGTCCAATCACGGCTGATCACGCTGTCAATGGGAAGAGCCGTTGATCGGCTCTTCCTCACTCGCGTCTGACAGACGCGAGTAGAGGAGAGCCGATTGGCGGCTCTCCTGACAGGGGGGTCTGCGCTGATTGTTTATCAGCGCAGCCCCCCCTCAGATCACCACACTGGACCACCAGGGATCGCCACTAGGACCACCAGGGAAGGGGCAACATGTGGATGGCCAGGTATGTACCCCATGGCCATCCACATGTGCCCAATCTGTGCCAATCAGTGCCCACAAATGGCACCATTATGTTGCAGTGATGCCCAGCAATGCCACCCTTAGGGGCATCACTGCAAATACTCAGTGTCAGTGCCACCCATCAGTGTCCATCGGTGCCACCTGTCGGTGCCCATCCGTGCCAACTATCAGTGCCACCCATAAGTAGCCATCAATGCCACCTACGAGTGACCATCAGTGCCGCCTATGAGTGCCCATCAGTGCCGCCTATGAGTGCCCATCAGTGCCGCCTATGAGTGCCCATCAGTGCCGCCTATGAGTGCCCATCAGTGCTGCCTATGAGTGCCCATCAGTGCTGCCTATGAGTGCCCATCAGTGCTGCCTATGAGTGCCCATCAGTGCTGCCTATGAGTGCCCATCAGTGCTGCCTATGAGTGCCCATCAGTGCTGCCTATGAGTGCCCATCAGTGCCGCCTATGAGTGCCCATCAGTGCCGCCTATGAGTGCCCATCAGTGCCGCCTATGAGTGCCCATCAGTGCCGCCTATGAGTGCCCATCAGTGCCGCCTATGAGTGCCCATCAGTGCCGCCTATGAGTGCCCATCAGTGCCGCCTATGAGTGCCCATCAGTGCCGCCTATGAGTGCCCATCAGTGCCGCCTATGAGTGCCCATCAGTGCCGCCTATGAGTGCCCATCAGTGCCGCCTATGAGTGCCCATCAGTGCCGCCTATGAGTGCCCATCAGTGCCGCCTATGAGTGCCCATCAGTGCCGCCTATGAGTGCCCATCAGTGCCGCCTATGAGTGCCCATCAGTGCCGCCTATGAGTGCCCATCAGTGCCACCTATCAGTGCCCATCATCAGTGCCACCTCATTGGTGCCCATCAGTGCCGCCGTATCAGTGCCCGTCAGTGCCGCCATATCAGTGCCCGTCAGTGCAGCCATATCAGTGCCCGTCAGTGCAGCCATATCAGTGCCCGTCATTGAAGAGGAAAACGTACTTATTTACAAAAAGTTTTAACAGAAACAAAGAAAAACTTGATTTTTTTCAAAATTTTCGGTCTTTTTTTATTTGTTGCACAAAAAATAAAAACTGCAGAGGTGATCAAATACCACCAAAAGAAAGCTCTATTTGTGGGAACAAAATGATAAAAAAATTGTTTGGGTACAGTGTAGAATGACCGCGCAATTGTCATTCAAATTGCGACAGCGCTGAAAGCTGAAAATTGGCCTGGACGGGAAGGTGTCTAAGTGCCTGGTATTGAAGTGGTTAACCACTTCCCGCCCGCCCTATGGCGGATTGACGTCCGGGAAGTGGTTCTGTTATCCTGACTGGACGTCATATGACGTCCAGCAGGATAACATGTCGCTGCGCGCCCACGGGGGCGCGCATCGCGGCGATCGGTGTGTCAGTCTGACACACCGCTACACCGATCTTGGTAAAGAGCCTCCGGCGGAGGCTCTTTACCACGTGATCAGCGGTGTCCAATCACGGCTGATCACGCCGTCAATGGGAAGAGCCGTTGATCGGCTCTTCCTCACTCGCGTCTGACAGACGCGAGTAGAGGAGAGCCGATCGGCTGCTCTCCTGGCAGGGGGGGGTCTGCGCTGATTGTTTATCAGCGCAGCCCCCCCTCAGATCACCACACTGGACCACCAGGGAAGGGGCAACATGTGGATGGCCAGGTATGTACCCCATGGCCATCCACATGTGCCCAGTGTCCCCAATCTGTGCCAATCAGTGCCCACAAATGGGCACTGATTGGCACCAGTATATTGCAGTGATGCCCAGCAATTCCACCCTTAGGGGCATCACTGCAAACAATTAGTGTCAGCAGTGCCACCCATCAGTGTCAATCGGTGCCACCTGTCAGTGCCCATCCATGCCCATCTGTGCCAACTATCAGTGCCCCCTATGAGTGCCCATCAGTGCCCCCTATGAGTGCCCATCAGTGCCCCCTATGAGTGCCCATCAGTGCCCCCTATGAGTGCCCATCAGTGCCCCCTATGAGTGCCCATCAGTGCCCCCTATGAGTGCCCATCAGTGCCCCCTATGAGTGCCCATCAGTGCCCCCTATGAGTGCCCATCAGTGCCCCCTATGAGTGCCCATCATTGCCGCATACTAGTGCCGCATACTAGTGCCACCTATCAGTGCCGCCTATCAGTGCCCGTCAGTGCCACCTCATCAGTGCCACCTCATTGGTGCCCATCAGTGCCGCCGTATTAGTGCCCGTCAGTGCAGCCATATCAGTGCCCGTCAGTGCAGCCATATCAGTGCCCGTCAGTGCAGCCATATCAGTGCCCGTCAGTGCAGCCATATCAGTGCCCGTCAGTGCAGCCATATCAGTGCCCGTCAGTGCAGCCATATCAGTGCCCGTCAGTGCAGCCATATCAGTGCCCGTCAGTGCAGCCATATCAGTGCCCGTCAGTGCAGCCATATCAGTGCCCGTCATTGAAGAAGAAAACATACTTATTTACAAAAAGTTTTAACAGAAACAAAGAAAAACTTGTTTTTTTTTCAAAATTTTCGGTTTTTTTTTATTTGTTGCGCAAAAAATAAAAACCGCAGAGGTGATCAAATACCACCAAAAGAAAGCTCTATTTGTGGGAACAAAATGATAAAAAAAATTAGTTTGGGTACAGTGTAGCATGACCGCGCAATTGTCATTCAAATTGCGACAGCGCTGAAAATTGGCCTGGGCGGGAAGGTGTCTAAGTGCCTGGTATTGAAGTGGTTAAAGAACATAATAGGAAGAGACCTTCTTTAAAAAATTAATTTATTACTTTAAAAAAAGTTATAGTGTCTACAAAATAGGGGATTTATGGCATATTAATTTTTTAATTACTAGTAATGGTGGTGATCAACAAATTTTTATTTTTATTTTTTTTGCGGGGCTGCGGCAGACAGATCAGACACTTTTGACACTTTTTTGGGACCAGTGACATTTATACAGCGATCAGTGCTATAAAAATGCACTGATTACTGTATAAATGACACTGGCAGGGAAGGGGTTAACACTAGTTGTGATCAAGGGGTTAAATGTGTTCCATAGGAGGTGTTTATAACTGGGGGGGAGTTGACTGACTGGAGGAGAAGAGAGATCGCTGTTCCTATTTACTAGGAACAGCAGATCTCTCTACTCTCCTGTCAGAACGGGGATTTGTTTGTTTACATTAACACATCCCCATTCTGGCTCTCTGTGGAGCATTCACAAAAGCTCCCGCACGCCTGCTGTAGAGGAGCCAACGTACACCTACGGCGATTTGCAGGAATGAGCCAACCTGCCATAGTATAATGACGGCGGCTGGTCAGCAAGTGGTTAAAGTGATTGTAAACGATCACCTTGTAAAACCCATTCAGTTTAAAATTGAAATGAAGGGCAAAACATTTTTTATAGAGAGGATAAAAAACAAACATTATAAATACTTTTTCCCCTGTTCGTCTTTCAGGACAGCAACCATAGATAGACACTGACTCCTCTCCTCTCAGGAAACCACCTTCCACTTCAAGATTTAAACCTCACCAGCCCGCCGGCCCCTCAGTTATGGTGTTTCCTCCAGCGGGGAGACATCGCTAAGGAGCCAGAGCTGAACAGCCGGCGAGGCTGAGGCCGAATGTTACCTAAAAAGGGGGAGACGGTGGTCTCTCTCTAATGTGCTACCTGGTGGCTAGGGTGCCAGGGTTTTACTGTATGGCGGCATCCTGCGCACCCCAGCTTCTATTGGGGAAGGAGGAAGACTGGGGAGGTCCGCTTCTCTTCCGCCCAGGGGGGAGGTGCACCAGGCCCCCCCTGTAATGCAGCCAGCGTTGAAGCTAGGGGCCGGACCAGACGACGGGTGACGTCAATACCGGTGGGGGCGGGCACTTCCTGCGGGTTTTCACGTCTTCCAGTTCCGGACGCGGCCTACGAGAACAGACCGATCGCTCGGCTGGTGTGGCCTTTTCGTTCACTGTGCAGACAGCTGTCGGAGGCACGTTAGACCATCCATCCTCAGCGGGACATGTTGGAGGCAGAGGCTTCAAGGGCAGCTCCTGGACAGAACAGCACCAGCCACTCTAAGGTAAGAGGAACCCTGGGGTGGTGTTCCCTTACCTATTCCCTTTAGCTCCACAGGTGTTTCTCTTTCCTGGTGGTCCGTGGGGAAGGGGAGTGTCTGGGACCCTGGTGGTGGTTGGTCCTGGGGGGGGCACTTCCGGTAGTCCTCTGTGGTAGCACTGGTGGGCTTAAACATTTATGGCTGCTCTCTTTCTGTGTTTCAGAAAGCCACAGACAAAAACAAGTCGCCCCACGGTTCTAAAAAAAAATATCCCTCATGCATAGTCACCATGGGGGATTCCTGGACCAAGGTGCTCTGTAAGGAGTGCATTGAGGGGTTAGTAAAGGAGCAGGTGGCAGAACAGGGTATGGACCTGGTGGCATCTGTCAAGGAGCTTTCTAGCACCTTTCAGTCTTTCAAGGCACTCTTTGCTAGTTTCCAGTTGCAACAGCCCCTGAGTAATCCTCCACCAGCTCAGCAGAGTGTTACACCTAGTCCAGTGGATACCCCCTCTGTTAGTGGAGAGAGACCAGGGGACTCCAGAGAAGAAATTGAGGAGGAGCCAGACAGCACCGCTTCAGACTCCCAGGGGGAGTCGGATGGAGAGGGGGTGGATGGGGAATCCACAAGAACCTCTTGTTATAAACTTTCCCTTGATGAAGTGGAGGATATCCACACTACTTTAGGAATGCAAGAGGAAAAGAAGGCGTTATCGCTCCATGACCAGATGTACGAAGGTCTGGGGGAACAGAAAAGGAGGGTATTCCCGGTCCATGATGTTTTGGTCGAAGCCATCAAGAGGGAAAGGCAAGATCCCGAAAGGAAACCTTTCTTTTCAAGGGCATTGAAACGAAGTATTCCCTTTTGCGGAAGAGGAGGCTCTAGTCTGAAATAAATCTTGCAGCTTTTTCACAAGTTTCCAGGCATACGGACCTGGCCTTTAAGGATATGGGGGCACTTTCAGACCCCATGGACAGAAGGATGGACTCGTTCTTGAAGTCCTGGGACTCATTGCAGGGAAACCTTAAGCCTGCCATGGCGGTCACAGTGGTGGCCCGCAACATGGAATATTGGCTTACTCAGATTAAGGTGCACATTGAAGCGGGGAAGCCAAAAGAAACGATTCTGTCTTCCTTCCCTATGCTAATCAAGGGGGTGGCGTATATTGCGGATGCTTCAGCCGAATCAGTGCGCATGTCCGCAAGGTCCTCAGCTCTGACCAACTCAGCACGAAGGGCCTTATGGCTTAAGATGTGGCAGGGTGAAGCGCGTCTAAGGTTAAACTCTGCGGGATTCCACTCACAGGGGATCTTTTGTTTGGACCAGGGTTGGAGGCCGTTTGGATAGGATGGCTGACAAGAGAAAGGCCTTTCCCATTAAAAGGAAGTTTGAAGAGCAGACTAAAAAAGTCTTGCCTTCAGAAAAAGTTTAAAGCCCCAAATGCTGAACGGCAGAAGAAGGCTTGGGGGCAGAAGGGCAAGGGGCGTGGAGGGGCAATTTTTCGCCCTCCTGAACAGCCCCGAAGACCTAATGATGTGTTAACCACCGTGGGAGGAAGATTGGGGGCCTTCATCCTACAGTGGGAGATAATCACCTCCAACCAGTTTGTGTTAGGGATCATAAGAAGAGGATACCAGCTGGAGTTCTCAGAACTTCCTCTGCACAGACTTCTTTTCACCGAGCTGCCAAAATGCACAGAAAAATTGTCAACTCTTCTATCCTCCCTACAGGAGTTGGAGGAACAGGAGGTGGTGGTACGAATCTCAGCAGAAGAGACCAGCAGAGGCTTTTATTCCCACATCTTTGTGGTCCGCAAACCTTCGGGAAAGTTCAGGCTTATCATGGACCTGAAGCCTCTGAATGTCTCAATTACCTACAGGAGATTCCGGAGGGACTCTGTCTACTCGGTAAAGGCGCTTCTTCCCTCAAACTGCTTCATGGCATCGATAGATTTGAAGGACGCCTATCTGCACATCCCAGTCGCAGAGGTCTACCAGAGGTTTCTCAGGCTGGTGGTAAAAACCAGGAAAGAGACGTTCCATTTACAGTTCAGGGCACTCCCCTTTGGGCTATTCTCTTCCCCCCTGCATCTTCACCAAAGTCATGGTGGAGTTCCTGGCCTTCCTGCGGCTCAGAGGCATCTCGGTAGTCGCATACTTGGACGATCTACTCCTGTTTGCCTGTTCCCCGGAGCAGTTGTCCCAGGATCTACAGGTAGCAAGAGACATCCTAGAAAACTTGGGGTGGCTCTTGAACCTGGAAAAATCCAGTTTGATTCAGTCCCAAAAGGTCACCTTCCTGGGCTACGTGTTAGATTCAACAAAGCAAGGTTTTCCTTCCCTTAGAGAAGATCCAGAAGGTGGACAAAGCAATGTTGTTGCTTCAGGGCAGCCGTCAGGTCTCAGTAAGAAAAGCTATGTCAGCTTTGGGCTTACTGACATCCACGCTCCCCAGCATTTTCGCCCTCTACAACTGTTTGTCCTGAGGGTTTGGGTCCACAGTCAAGGGTCCCTGGGGTCTCCGATATCTGTGCTGAATCAGGTCAAGAGGTCCCTTTGGTGATGGAGAAAGGTGTTCAATCTTTCACAGGGCCTGGAGTTGGTCCTACCAGTCTCCAGGACAGTCACGACTGAAGTGAGCGGCACAGGTTGGGGGGCGCACCTAGATTCCGGGATGGTACAGTGTACTTGGGGGAGAGGGTATGCAAAGAAGTCCTCGAATTGGAGGGAACTAAGGGTAATGGCCTTGGCACTCAGAGCCTTTCAGAGAGAACTCCAGGAACAGCATGTGTGGGTCAGTTCGGACAACTCAGTGGTGGCCTATATTAACAGGCTAGGGGGTACCAGGAGCAGGTTCTTGTGGGTCCTGGTGGAATCCATCCTCAGGTGGGCTGAAACAAACGCTCTATCTCTCTCAGCGGTACATTTGAAGGGGGAACAAAACCAGATAGCAGACTTTCTCAGCAGGAAGATGCTGAGGGAGGGCGACTGGGTTTTGAACCAGGACATCTTCGAGATGGTCACTTGAAAGTTGGGGGTACCCAGGGGTACACAAAAGCGCACCTTTTCTTTTCCCTGAACAGATGGGACGGGGCGGTCAGGGTGGATGCACTGGCTCAGAGCTGGCTTTTCTCCAGGTGTCATACCTTCCCCCTCCTGTACTGATTCCAGCAGTTCTGAGAAAGTTTCAGTCGGAAGACACAACTCTCATTCTGAGCGCACCACACTGGCCCAGGGGGCTGTGGTTCTCCATCTTAAAGGGGTCTGGCTGTGGAACCTCCCTGGATTCTGCCTATCCAGGAGGGTCTTCTTTCTCAGGGGCAGATCTGTTGTCCCCAGGTGGAGCGGTGGAATCTCGCAGCATGGCTACCGAGGAGGAATTGCTGAAGGGCAAGGGCTTCTCGGATCGTTTAGTGGTGACTCTCCTAAGTTGCAGAACAAGGGAGAAGCAAGCTATCTACATAAAGGTGTGGAGACGCTTCAATAGCTGGTGCACAGAAAGCTTCTTCGATGTACGCAGTTCTGTAGCAGTGTTGGAATTTCTGCAGTCAGGAGCGGACAAAGGGTTAGCCCTTAACACCTTGAAAGGACAGGTATCCGCCCTGAGCGTTTTCCTGGAAAAGCCACTAGCAATAGATCCTTGGATAGCTAGGTTTTTCAAAGCCTTAGGCAGACCGAGACCAGTCAGAATCCACCCCTTCCCCGTGTGGGATCTTTCTTTAGTTTTACAGGCCCTTACAGGGGAACCTTTTGAGCAGTTAGGGTCCTGTACGTTAAAATTGGTCACCCTCAAAACTGTGTTTTTGGGGGCGATCACCACGGCAAGGAGAGTGAGTGAACTCGAAGCCCTCTCTATTAGGGCACCCTTTTTTCAGATTTTCCTGGACCGTGTGATTTTTAAAACGGATCTGGCTTTTTTGCCAAAGGTGACCTCTAGTTTTCATAGAGGCCAAGAAATTATTTTACCTACCTTCTGTTCGAATCCTGTGAGGGAACAGGAACATATTTTTCATAAATTGGACGTTAAAAGGTGCGTCCTTCAGTACTTAGTACAAAACAGTTTAGGAAATCTGATTCTTTTTTTTTTGTGTTATTTTCAGGGGCTAGGAAAGGGTCCAGAGCCTCTAGACGTACAATAGCCAGATGTTGAGGTTGGCCATTAGTCAGGGTTATGTGGTCGGGGGTTCGAGCCCCCGGAAGGTATTAATGCACATTCCACCAGGGCAATGGCTACTTCTCAAGCAGAGTGGGCTGGTGCTTCTCCAGAGCAGATCTTTAGGGCTGCAATGTGGTCCAGTTTTGCCACGCTCATGAAGCACTATAGGTTGGACCTGCTGTCAGCCAAAGACCAGGCCTTTGGGCGTAAAGTGCTGCAGGCAGTAGTCCCACCCTAAGGTAAGGTGCTCACTTATCCTCTATGGTGGCTGTCCTTAAAGACGAACAGGGGAAAACTGAGTTACTTACTGTAACATCCTTTTCCAGGAGTCTTTCAGGACAACACCGGTATCCACCCAAATTGTTGGCTATCTATGAGAACTCATGGCATGAGATCGTCAGGTAAGATAAAAGTTACTATGACATATTCTTGTGTCTCCCCAGCTAGCCGGAGGTACTCTTGAAGAACTGAGGGGCCGGTGGGGTTTAAATCTTGAATTAGAAGGCGGTGTTTCCTGAGAGGGGAGGAGCCAGTGTCTCTCTATGGTGGCTGTCCTGAAAGACTCCTGGAAAAGGATGTTACCCGTAACTCCACCCCCCCCCCCCTTCTATCAATAATCACATTCCCTCTGTTCTCAGCTGCATAAGAGCTGGGGGGGGAGTAGAGAAGCAACCGCACACTGAGCTTCCCAGTGAATTGCTGGGGGGGGGGGGGGGCGGCGTGTCAGGACACGTCTGATTTTTGAAGCAGAGCACACAGAGTTCCCAGCACAGCTAGAGAACTAATAAAGGAGGAAAACCACCGCGCTATATGCTCTATACAGTTAACACAATCAAGTAAGTAAATGACAAACTATTGAAAAAGGAGCAGCCGCTTAAAGGTGAGATACACACACTATACAATAAATAAACAAAGGAAGCAGCGCTATAAATCAAATATGTGATAATAAAACCACAAATAGTGATTAGTGATACATAAAGTTCATGACAATCAAGTGACACAATAAAGTTCAATCAATGGAAGGAAGTCTTCAAAGGTGCAATGGATGAGAAACCAGACAACTGAGTCCCTTATTAGGCAAATACAGATGGGACTGGATAGACCTTCACCACACCACAGTGTTATGAATAAAATGGGCGCTTACCAAATGGCAAGCTTAAAAAGCTTGTGACCTTAACCCGGTCGGGGCCTTTCTTGAGATGGGAACACCGTTAGACTACTCCTCAGACCGTGGATGGCTCACTATCCTCCACATAAGGAAACCAGGATGCAGAGAATACTATACTCCTATCTTGGAGTTGTTCTCACAAACAATGCCCCAAGAAAAAGGAAGGAAGGAAGAGCAACATAGCGTAATCCTGGATGGATATTTATTAAAAGACATTAAAAATACACTTACAGTGTGTTGGATAAAAACAGCATGGAAAGCCGGCCGGCTAGCACGAACACCCGTCCTACAGACGGTGGATACGGCACGTCAGCACGCCCACACTGTGTCAGTTCTCTAGCTGTGCTGTGTCAAAGCACATAAAGTTAGCAATACAAAGAGAACAGGATACTTTCTCATACAAGTACATGGTACAGCAGACACGTATCAGGAATAAGAAGTTTTGGGGTAACAAACGCTTTAAGCACAATTTGCAGTTCTAGAAGTTCCCTGTAAGATAAAAAATCTTCACTTTTTCATTTAAAGTCCACTTATTAAAATCACTAATTGCTTATTCCATGTTTTTACTTATTGTCCAGATATCCCAAAAAGCTGGTCCAGACATATTCTGTCTTCCCAAATCAAGATGAAATGAGTGATGTGGTTGTGCAACCGTACAATTCTTTACTGACTTTAAAGAGACTGACCCAAAATGCAGATTGCGTGGTAAGATAGTGGTTCTCGGCAGCTTTTTATGGAATGATTATTCATATAGGTAATTATTCATCACATGTTTTCACACCTTTTAGGTGGTTTTGGATAACACAGCACTTAACAGGATTGCCACAGACAGACTACACATACAGAACCCGTCTTTCTCTCAGATTAACCAGTTGGTGAGTACATTTTTGTGCATAGTGGTCCTTTAGCTAATCCACTTCCCAACAAGTATCATCTTGATGATAACCCTTACACACAGAGAGCATCTATTTTTTAAATTTTAAAGCTGAATTCTACAGATATATAAGTCACAAAATGAAGTTCTGTGTTCCTTAATTCATCATTACATTAATAGTTTTCAATGCAAGAATAGGCATTATGGCTTGGTTGCAGTCCCTTGTACAACAAGCTCATACTTTAAGTGGGAAAAGCAGCTCCACCTTCCTCTTCTGTATGACTGACCTCTGCTGCTCAGAGTCTCACAGAGACTTCAGCAGTGCTTCAGCTCTTCTCACACTCCTCCCTCCCCTTCACACCTCCCATCCAGGCAGTTCTCAGAGTTTCCTCACAAACGGGCAACTCCTTTCACCATCATCTTCTCTTCTCAAGTCAGAAGCTGCTTTCTCCCTCCTTCCCCCTCCCCTCCAGGCTGAGCTCTCACTGTGTCAATGACATGGAGAAGCAATAGAACTTCTGCACTGCCAACAGTGGCGTAGCATGGGTTGTCAGCGCCCGAGGCGAGGCAAGTAATTTGCGCCCCCTAACCTGCAGACTTTTAGGACTCTCCGAGTCCCTTCAAATACAATATTACTGACTTACCTGATTCCTATACTGACTACTACACTAACCTACTTGATTTCAACACTGACCAACTTGATTCCTTTACTGACCATTACACACTATACTGTCCACTACACTACACTGACCACTATACTATACTATCCACTACACTACTCTGTCCACTACACTGACCATTATATTGACCACTATACTGACCACTACACTGTCCACTATACTGTCCACTACACTGAACACTATACTGTCCACACCACTAGACTGACCACTACACTATACTGACCACTATACTGTCCACTACACTATACTGACCACTATACTGTCCATAAACACTATACTGACCACTACACTATACTGTCCACTACTCTGACCACTATACTGTCCACTATAATATACTGTCCATTAACACTACACTGACCACTACACTATACTGACCACTATACTACACTGTACACTACACTGACCACTATACTGCCCTACCTACAGTCTTCCTATACTGACACTACATATACGGCGCCTCCCCCCCCCCCCCCCCCCCCCCCCAGTCCGTGTCCATCCATTCCTCACCTTGTCCTGCATCGGTCCGGACTCCGGAGAATAGGAGGAGGAGGAGAAGACTGTGGCTCACACTTTCCAGTGCTTGTCTCCTCCGCGCTCCGGCCGCCATGTTCAGTGTTTCCTGGCGCACTGTGATTGGGCCTATCGGGGTCATGTGCGGAGGCGGGACTTCAGGAGCAATCGCGGACCGGCCAGCCCCACGCTGCACATAACCCCCATATGCCTTATCACAGGGCGCCGGACACTGAACATGGTGGCCGGAGCGCGGGGGACACAGGAAATTAGGAGGAGGCAGAAGCCAGTAGTGACACTACTGGCACAAAATTTCGCCCCCCTAAATGTCTCGCCCGGGGCCATGGCACCCCTGCACCCCCCACTACGCCACTGACTGCCAAACTTTCTCTAGAATTCTCTCTCTGCAGGGTGGAGCAGAGAAGCAGCTGGAGATCATTTATTCCTCCTTTTCTTGTACAGTCTCCTGGAGCTGAAAATGCCACAGCTCATCATACTGTTATGTGCCCCAGTTTCTTGTTGACAGTTTGATGTTATGGAAACAGAGGCACATGACAAGCATGCACGTTCCAGCTTGTGGCTCTGTGAGGTAAGTTCTGTCACAGCTGATAGCAGGAGGAGGGGGCAGATCACTGCAGATATAACCACCTACTCTAAACTTGCAAACCTGAGGATGACCGTTAATTATCCCTAACCAGGACTTGGAATGGGGATACAATACAAATAGAGCAACAGAGGAAACAAAGAAAAGCTGTTCTGTGGTGAGGGTATTTAATGCTATTTTCTTTATCGTACATCACAGGACACAGAGCACCATAGTAATGACTATCTAGTATTGACTATCTGGGTTTATATGCTACCTTTTAGGTGATTGGACACTGGCAACCAATAGTAAGAAGGTTCCTCCCATATAATCCCTCCCAAACAGGAAGTACCTTAGGTTTTTTTTGGTCAGTGTCTTGCAGGTGATGGTCACGGCTGTGAAAGCTCTTGCTTCAGATAATGTCCCAGTGAGGATGTTATAATCGGATCCATTCGGATGGCATATCATGCTAAAGTGGATGGTACCCGAGCCCTGGTTCAAGAACAGGGTCTTGCCTGTAATGTTTCCTTATGGAGCTGGACCCTTGTGGTATGGTATTCCTGGTCTTTTATTTGCCCAAGGAAACCTAAAGGGTGCTTTACAGGTCCAGGGGTGTGGACCCTAAAACAAAAGGGGACCCGGTCTCTGAAGGTCCTCAGTGGCATTACCCGCGGTGATGGGGCAAGATTGAGTCTGCTGCGAAAATCGGTGAGTGCTTCCTTTGGAGGCCCCATTATTTTTATAAGTAATGTTATGTCAGATTGCATGCCAGATTGTAGTGCCTTTTGTGTCCACTGTGTGATTCCGGAGAGCGGCTGCACAGACTAGGTTGCTGTTGGGGACCGCGCGTAGGGTCCCGAGCGCGTGCATGCGGGTAGCACGTGCGTGCACAACCCGATCCCTCCTGCGCGCGCTCTAGGGTGCGGGATGGCGGCATTGCGGGCGCGTGTTTCCCGCGGGCGTGCGCATGCACAGTAAGTCCCGGGCGTGCGTACGTCACGTGACGACGCACGCATAGGGAAGTCAGGCGCCTGCGTGTGTCAGTACTGTGCTAGTTGAGGCTCAGAGGAGCCGGAAGCCGGTCGCAGTGGGACACAGAGCGGGGCACATGAGTCGGGCATTTGCAAACTTTGTAAGGAGGCTATAGTAGGCTTTGTATACAGCCATATAGCACAGTAAGTTTCCTCAAAATCTTGTAAGCATGTCTTCCAGAAAACGAGTTACAGGGAACAGGATTAATCCAGGGGTTAAAGTGACTCCTTCAAAAACAGGAGATCAACGTCAGGCTACTGCAGCACCTGTCTCCCCTGAAAGACCTGTGGCATTTGGCCTGGCTGAGCCATTGCATTTGTCAGACGTTGTGGCCACCACCAATATCCCTGCTTCGGCTTATGTTACTAAGGATGACTTAACGTCAGCTCTCGCTGGCCTTGAAGGCAAAATAGCGGGTATGATTGCCTCAGTAACGCAGGGAGGGAAGAAACGAAATAGATCTCCCTCTCCTGAGCCTGGTCCCAGTGCTGAGTCACTTGAGCACCAGGACTCCCTTAGTCAATTGGGTCCTTGTGATTTGGATCCTGAATGGGCAGAGGATTTTGAGGAGGTGGCCATAGGGGATAAAGATGCCGAAGCAGAGGAGTCCTCTGCGGGGGACTCGGGTTCGGAGGAACCGTTGACGGCTTTGCAATCCCAAAAGCTGTTTATCCAATCTTTAACCGAAATGGTAAGAGCAAGTTTCAAGTTGCCCCCTGTACAAGGGCCAGAAATTTCCTGTTCTACATTGGGATCTTTGCGACCTCTGCAAGGTTCTCAGGCGTTTCCTGTGCATCCATTATTGGAGCAATTGATTTACGCTGATTGGGAACATCCGGACCGAATATACTTGCCTCCTAAAAGGTTTTCTTTTTTGTACCTGATGGAGGAAAAGTTCTACAAACCACCACCTAAAACAACACGGGGCTCACATGGTAGAGGACGACTACCGAAACAAGGAAATAGTCATGAACATCAAAATAACGGAGGGTCACACAAAAAACGTATGATGTCCCCCCAAAAATACCCCCCGAGCAACCCACACCTAGATCAAGTGGAGGGGGCCTCGGGTGTGTCGTGTCCAGGAACCAGTATACCACTACCTATGTTCGAAGATATGGGAGTAGGTTCCCAACGGGAACTGGGAGCCGTACCCAAAACAACTCAGGGTCGTAACTCCAACTCGGGCTCAGTCCCTTTAGGGAGTATCCCCAATCCCCCGGCCACCCCAATGACACAGCGCAGTGGAAAGATGGACTCGTTTGTGATAAAACAGCCAACACTGGGTCGGGACTAGACGTAATTAACCTATCATCATACCAACTTACATCAACTGAGCTAGATGTCCTGAGGCTGGGACTTCGTTTCTGTCCTTCACAACAAGTAGATAAATTTACCCTTGTGAAGGATTTACATATGTTTGCCAGGAACCTTACATATAAATACATATTCGACACTGACAAAGGCAAAATGCTGAGTAAAGAAGAAGACCCGTACAAGGGATTTAAGGTACAAGACTTTAGGGCACTTAAAACACTAATTCAACTGTTGGACGAAAACGAGGGATATGGAAACTCGGAAAGTTCCTCGTCTGAAGATGAAGAAGCAAGCCCAAGTCTACCTCTAAGACCCCTAAAATTTAAAAACAAATCTCAGAAGTTCCCAAACCTTCAGACATGCCCAGCTGTATGGGCCTTCCTGAAACAGACTATGAAGCAAATAGAAACTATACACTTCCCAAAACCCAAATCAAAGAATTTGTCGTCAGTACAACAGTCGGCTCTGGCAAATCTGATGAGGAGGGATGAACTAGTGATAAAACCGTCGGAAAAAGGAGGAAATGTGGTGGTGATGAACAAAGAAAATTACATCGAAATGTGTCTAAACATACTGAATAACCGTGAATGGTACCAGCAGATCCAACCCCAGAAACTGAATGAAGCAAGATCATGCTATGTGTCTATTATCGATCGGGCACATTCCCAAGGCCTGATCGATGGAGACACCCGTGAGTTCCTCGAGGTTAAATGGCCGATAACACCGACTTTTTACTCATTACCCAAAGTCCACAAGAACCTATCTAAGCCCCCTGGACGCCCAATTTTTTCGGGAATAGGAAGCCATACAGAGACTGCGAGCCAGTTCGTGGATGGCTACCTGCGCCCACACGTTACAAGCTTACCATCTTACCTCAAAGATACGTTGGAATTACTCAAGATTCTTGAGGGACTCACTGTACCCCCGGGAACGATCTTGGCGGCCATTGATATAGAGGCCCTCTATTCAAGTATACCACACAAGCTGGGTGTCGCAACGGTTGCGGAATTCCTAAAAGAAAGAGACACTGACAGCTGGGATATGTGCCAATTTGTTACAGTACTGTTGGAACATATTCTCACCAACAACATGTTTCTTTTCAATGGCGTGACCTACCTCAAGGTACAGGGCTAGCGATGGGGACATCATGTGCCCCATCGTATGCCAACCTGTACCTGGGGGGTTGGGAACGCAATCTTTTTTCGGATGAGGGGACCGCGATGTACCTGCGCCATATTCTCCTATGGCGGAGGTACATCGACGATGTCCTCCTCATTTGGACGGGGACAACGGAGCTACTCAATAGCTTTATGGAACTCCTTTCTCACAATAAGTTCAATCTCAAGTTTACCATTCAATTCGATACAACGACTATCTCGTTTCTGGATTTACGACTGGTACTTAGAGAGGATGGCTCAATCTTTAGCACATTATATAGAAAGGAGACGGCTGGCAACACTATTTTGCATTTTGCCAGCTCCCATCCCCGTACATTAATACACAGTATACCTTATAGTCAGTACCTCCGAATACGACGAAACTGTGCTAGAGATGAGGACTTCGAGAGAGAGGCGCGAGCCCTGTATGACCGCTTGCTCGAACGAGGGTACAGTAAAAAAGTTCTAAAGAGGGCCTACCAGCGGGCCAAACGGAATCCACGTGACACTCTCATTTTCAAACATAAAGTAAGAGACTCACATCCCACTACTAAATTAATCACAACATTTACAGCACAGCAACAGGAGATTCGAAGCTTGATTAGTAACAATTGGCACTTTCTGTCTGAGGATCCAGTCATCTCAAAATATGTGGCCAATGTGCCACAAATTACTTACAGGAGATCACGGTCGATTAGAGATGCGATAGTCCATAGTCACCTACAATCTTCAATATCATTGGCAGGAGCAGAGGGCGGGAGTGGCACCTTTAGATGTGGACATTGCCAATTCTGTCCATGGATAAGAGAGGGCAGTGGTTGTCCCCTCCCGAGAGGAGGCTTCCACAAATTAAAAGGATACGCCGACTGCACCACAACGGGCATTGTGTACCTAGCCATGTGCCGTTGTGGCGCCTTCTATATAGGTAAAACTAAGCGCCCGTTTGCTAGAAGGATACAGGACCACCTGTACTACCTGGATGCAGGGTTACTATATACTCCCATCTGCAAACACGTTGGCTTACGACATAGCTATGATCCTAATTTTGTGTCCTTCTTTGCCCTGGAGGTTATACCCGAGCCGGAGAGGGGTGGTAATGTGGATAAAATGATTTTGCAGCGCGAGGCCAGGTGGATATATAACCAACGGGCGACTAGTCCACCTGGCCTCAACACTGCACTTGCATTCAACCCCTTCTTATGATATTATTTATTCCTGTTAATATTGAGTATTTTAAAAATACCTATATGACTAAGTAACAACTGGAACTATAGATGAGATATCCACTACATATTTGCCATTTGCTGCTATAAGTAGGCTTATGTCTATTTTTACCTATTTTTGAGGTATACAGTATCATGTATATCTACATAGCTTGAAATCATCTATCCTGTAGCAAAGGGTCATACTGTTTACAAACAACTGGTATAGGTTGATTTTATTACATACCTGTTACATATCTTACCTGTACATGACTGCAGGCAAACTCATATCCATATCTAGTGGCATATTACCAGCTAGGTCCACTAGATGGTGCTATTTCCCAATGAGGATACGCTGACTAAAATAAATTGACCAAATATCTTTATTTCTTCTTTTCTTTCACTTTCAATTTTTTTTTTTTTTTTTTTTTTTGAACCATGTATGAATTTTGTGTATACTGTACTTTGTTGCTGTACAAAAAATTTTGTATATCAATTTAAGATACCCGGTCCGTTTGGACCTATTTATGTGTGTTTTTTTTCCCTTGCACCATTCCTTGGACTACCTCCGCTGCTGGCCGGTTATGGTTGCTTTTGTAGTAGGGGGACTCGGATGTCCCTGCCCAGGGGGTGGAGCTCCCTTTCCCTTCCGCCCCCAGTCACCCATCACGCCATTGGCGTAATATGGGCAATGCGCGCGCACTATTGGGGGTGGAACGCGGCTGCGTCCGCTCTCCTGGTGCGCGCGCATCGTGACAGGGACGTCCGGACCGGAAGCAATGCCGGAGGTCAACTCTGACCTGATTGCTTCCGGTGGGACCACAGCATTTTAAAGATGGAGGCACCGATGCTGTCTGTCAGACGCATCTTGCGGCCATCCATCGTAAACGGGCGGACGCCCGATTCTTCTATGAGGAGCTGTCCTTGCGGGCCCCCCCCCCCTTCCCTCTATATATCTACACTGAAGGGTAAGTCCTAGTATTCTGGTTATACCAGTTTTCTTACTCTGATACGTGGTCATGCTTTACAACTGGGGGGTTACCTGTCTTTTGTATACACATACATATATATATAACCTTTTAAGGGGTTACTATGCAGGGTCCCTGCATTACTAGTATTATACTTAATACACAACACACTCTAGTGGGCGCCATATATTTGAAACTGTTGCTATGTTACTGACCATTTATGGTTATTGTAGCTTTGCTTACTATTGACCCTTACTAGTGTGATTCATGGGTTCACCATCTTTATTTTCAGCACGGGTTACTTGCATATAATACCCTGAATGTGTGGTCCAGGCCTCCTACTGGCATTGTCTATCTGGGATCTGGCACCCAGGGACATTCCGTATTGGTTGGTTCAGCGGCTGGTGTCTAATGAATGGTGATTTTAATCTGAATTCTTGAAATTATAGTAGGTGAGCTATTCTTTGTAACAATTGATATCTGTTAGGATCTGATGGTATGTTTAATTACTTTATAATCTGAGACTGTTTATTATTTACACAGTGTAAATGCATCAATTGCATCGTGTCTAGCCCTGATGAAGCGAAATCTCTTTTGCGAAACATGTTGGCTCTAGTCACGCACGAACTTTGGATGTCACTACTGGATAATTACATGTTTATATTTGTATTGCCAATATTATTTTGTATTATATTTCAATAAACATTGCTAAATTTTAGTTGATTGGTCCAATGCTCATCTACGCAACTCAGCCCTTTTTTCCTTAAAATCCCACTCTCTGAGGAGGGGTATTGCTCAGTCCTTCCCCATTTCCTTCTCTCATCTCCCTTTCCCCCTCCCCCCCTCCTCTCCTTTTTCATAGGAGGAAAAGTTCAAAAAAAGGTGGGATACACCTTTAGTGGATGCTGATATTTCTTCCGTAAATAAAAGCTTAACCTGTACAGTGGATAATGCCCAAGGGTTTAAAGACCCAGCAGATAAAAAGCTGGAATCTTTTCTAAATGCCTCCTTTGCGGTGGCCGGATCAGCAGTACAACCAGCTGTTGTGGCTATTGGGATCTGTCAATCCCTGAAGGACCGTTTTAAGACTGGTCAGGAACCTACCTGTTCAGGAGGAATATTCTGATGAATTAGCAGAACTTCCTTGCGCTTTGTTTTGCAGTAGACGCATTAAAAGACTCAATCCAGCAGATGTCTCGCTTTGCACTACTCTCAGTGCATATGCGCAGAGTTTTGTGGTTAAAGAACTGGTCAGCCGAGATGCCATGCAAGAGGCTACTTGCGGCTTTTCCCTTTCATGGGGAACGTTTGTTTGGAGAAGATCTGGATAAGTATATCCAAAAGATCTCAGGAGGAACGAGCTCCGTGCTTCCTGTGAAAAGAAGGAATAAGCAGCCTTCCTTTAAGATTCCGAATGCTCCTAGGCCAGGCACATCTTCTCCCAAGAAGTATCGACGGCCTCAACCACCTGCCTTTAAAAGACCTCAGGGTCAGAAAAGAACTTGGACTCAGAAGCCGAATAAGGCCAATGCCAAGTCCTTCTTGTTAAGGGGAGCCCCCACTCTTACAAGTGGGAGGGGGAAGACTGCGGCGGTTCGCAGATGCTTGGGCAGGGTGGGTGCAGGACAAGTGGGTTATCTCCACTATAACGCAGGGCTACAAAATAGAGTTCCGCGATTTTCCCCCAGTTCCTTCCTTCGGATCTAGAAAAGAAGAAAAACCTATTCCTAGCCTTAGAACAGCTAAAAAGGCAAGGGGTGATTATCAAGGTTCCGCACAAAGAAAAGTTCAAGGGGTTTTATTCAAACCTATTCACAGTGCCGAAGCCAAATGGGGAAGTAAGGCCCCTTCTGGACCTCAAATCCCTTAATTCCTTTCTAAAAGTCCGAACCTTCCGGAATGGAATCGGTTCGTTCAGTAATAGCATCTCTAAGAAAAGGACTATTTAGCATCCATAGACATCAAGGATGCATACCTGCATGTACCGATTTTCGGACAACATCAAAGGTTTCTACGCTTCTCAGTGGAAGAGTGTTATTTCCAGTTTGTAGCACTACCGTTCGGTCTGGCTACGGCCCCTCGAGTCTTCAAAAAGGTGTTGGCTCTGGTATTGGCCTCTCTAAGGTCTCAGAAGATATCGGTGATAGGATACCTGGACAACCTTCTGTTGAAGGACCAGTCCTATTCTACCCTGATGGAGAACGTTTCAACTACAGTTCATGTGCTGAGATGCCTAGGTTGGATTCTGAATATGGACAAATCTGTTCTTCATCCAGTTCAAATCTTGACATATCTAGGCTTGATCCTGGATACGACCCAGGAAAGGGTGTTTTTACCCCCCTTGAAGGTCAGCTCAATAGTGGAGCTGGTCAGGAAAGTAAAAAGGGTAAAAAGACCCTCAATTTGATTATGCATGAGACTGCTGGGGAAGATGGTGTCATCTTTCAGCGCAGTTCCTTATGTGCAGTTTCACTCCAGGTTGTTCCAGAGAACGATCCTGGAGGCTTTGGACAAGTCTGTCCTAGCCTTGGATCATCCAATATCTCTATCCCCAAAGGTAAAACAGTACCTCTCTTGGTGGTCAAAGACCAGCAACTTAAAAAATGGGAAGTCCTTTCCACCAGTAACTTGGAAGGTGGTAACTTCAGACGCCAGTCGTCTCGGCTGGGGAGCGGTATTGGAAGAGGCCTCGTACAGGGAATATGGTCCCAGGTAGAGAAAACTTTACCGATCAATCTGGAAATCCGAGCAGCTCGCTTGGCCCTCATATTCTGGACGGCCAGGCTGTGGGGGTCTCCGGTCAGAGTCCAGTCCGACAGTTCCACAGTGGTGGCATACATCAACCACCAAGGGGGTACCCGGAGCTGGGCAGCCCAAAAAGAAATAAATCATATACTGACTTGGGCAGAGAGACACGTGCCATATCTGTCGGCAGTCTATATTCCGGAGGTGGACAATTGGCAGGCAGACTACCTAAGTCATCAGCAGTTATTGCCAGGGGAATGGTCCCTCCACCCGAAGTTTTCCTTCAAATATGCCAGCGTTGGGGGATGCCAGAGGTGGATCTCCTGGCATCCAGGTTCAATGCCAAGGTGGACAGCTTTGTGTCCAGAACCAGGGATCCACTTGCCGTGGGGACGGATGCATTGGTGGTTTCCTGGGATCTGTATTCTCTAGTTTACACCTTTCCCCTGATCCAGATGCTGCCGCACCTGTTACGCAGGATACAGATGGAGCAGAAAACAGTAATTCTGGTGGCCAAGGAGGTCTTGGTATTCAGATTGTGAGGATGGCAGTAGGAGACCCATTGTGTCTTCCATTCCGCCCAGACCTACTGTCCCAAGGTCCAATATACCATCCTTCTTTACGGTCGCTAAATTTGATGGCATGGCTATTGAGACCAGAGTACTAAAAGACCGTGGTATCAATGGTTCTGTTTTGGCTACTTTGATAAATGCTAGGAAGCCAGTGTCTAGAGTCTGGAAGTCCTACATCTCATGGTGTGAGAAGAGAAGATGGCACCCTCGCAAGTTTACAATTGGGAGGGTTCTTGCCTTCCTGCAAGCAGGAATTGACTTAAACTTGTCTTTAGGAACCATTGAAGGACAGATTTCGGCCTTATCGTTTTTTCCAGAGGCCAATTGCGTCTCATTTATTGGTACCAACCTTATCAAGGGAGTACTACATTTAAGGCCACCAGTTAGACCACCCTTGTGCCCATGGGACTTGAACTTCGTGCTTTCAGCTCTACAGAGTCAACCCTTTGAGCCTATTAAGCATATTCCTTTGATCCTATTGACTAGGAAATTGTTTTTTTTTTGGTGGCTATAACCTCAGCAAGAAGGGTCTCGGAGTTGGCCGCCCTTTCTTGTGAGAAACCCTTTCTGTTTGTTTATCAGGACAAGGTGGTAATGCGGCCCCGTCCGGAGTTTTTACCCAAAGTGGTTTCTAGTTTTCACTTAAATCAGGATATCGTTTTACCTTCCTTCTTTCCTAACCCTAAATCTAAGGAGGAAAGATTGCTCCATTCACTGGATGTGGTGAGAGCTATTAAGGTTTACTTGGATAGGTCAGCCCCTTTTCGGAAGTCTGACTCCTTTTTGTTCTGCCTGAGGGTCCTAAGAAAGGACAGGCAGCAGCTAGTTCTACAATCTCTAGGTGGATTCGTAAGGTCATTATCCAGGCCTATGAATTGAAACACAAGCTTCCACCTCAATATCTCAAGGCTCACTCTACCAGAGGAATTAGTACGTCATGGGCAGTGCGCCAACAAGTGTCGATGGCTCAGGTTTGCAAAGCGGCCGCTTGGTCTTCGGTTCATGCATTCACCAGGTTTTACTGACTGGATGTTAGATCTCAAAAGGAGACTGTTTTTGGCCAGAGCGTGCTGCAAGCAGCTTTATAATTTGGGGCCTAAAATAAAGGGGATTTAGGTATGTTCCCTCCCCTCAAAGGCATTGCTTTAGGACATCCCAGATAGTCATTACTATGGATGGTGCTCTGTGTCCTGTGATGTACGATAAAGAAAAATGGATTTTTAAAATAGCTTACCTGTAAAATCCTTTTCTTGGAGTACATCACGGGACACAGAGGTCCCTCCCCTCTTTTTCTGGGATCTTCATTGCTTGCTAAAAAACGAAGGTACTTCCTGTATGGGAGGGGTTATATGGGAGGAACCTTCTTACTATTGGTTGCCAGTGTCCAATCACCTAAAGGTAGCATAGAAACCCAGATAGTCAATACTAGATAGTCATTACTATGGTGCTCTGTGTCCCGTGATGTACTCCAAGAAAAGTATTTTACAGGTAAGCTGTTTTAAAAATCCATTTTATTTGTACTATCCCATACTTCTCCTTAAACTGCAGTAGAGAAAAAATAGGTTGTCTTCCCCGTCAGACAGAGCTGTGCTGTATAGCAGAACTCTGTGAATCTTGGGACTGGGTGGACACAAATTCAAATCCCTTGGCTGGTAAAACAACTACCATCTAAATATATAGATAAAATACTGTTTGCCTGGAATTGATGTAAACCCTCAGTAGGTTGGTTCGGTTGCTATGTATAAATGTCCCAGAAGCCATATATTTGACCTAGTTTGCACATTTTGCTATGAAAATAGAGACAAATTCACAGTTGGTTTGCAACTTCTTTTGTAAATTATCTATAACCCCACTGATATTGTGCTAAATATATCAGGTTGATTAGATTCTAGAAGTCCTTACATGTGTGCAAAAACACTCCAGGCAGTTTCCCAATCCTTACACCCCACACTGAAGGCGCTTTTCAGGCATTTTAGCGATTAAAAATAGCGCTTTTAAAGCCCCACTGGGGTGGTGCGCTTGCAGGACCGAAAAAAAAGTCCTGCAAGTCCTGTCCCCCCTAGTGAGAAAGGGGTCTTATTAGTAGTGTTAAATCCTCAGTGTTTAACACATTAAGCACATTGTTAGAATGTTTACCCCAGCACTTGAAGTTAACAAATTTCAGGGCTGCTGGCTCCTGCTCCCTGTGCTGTGTTCTTGAATTTCTGGTCTTCACAGGAAAGCATTAACCGTGGACAGTGCACAGGTACAAAATATACTGTATCATATATATCTTGGGTAAAATAAGTATGGAACACGTCACCAGCAAATACAGTGCAATGTCAAATATTGCAACAACTGCCATTTTCTTCTCTCGGGTCTCTGCTTAAAAAATATATATAATGTTTGGGGGTTCTAAGTAATTTTCTAGCAAAAAAAAAATTTTAACTTGTAAGCAACAAGATTCGGAAAAAGGCTTAGTCTTTAAAGTGATTGTAAAGTCTGTTATTTAAAAAAAAAAAAAACATGTTACACGTACCTCCTCTGTGTAGTTGGTTTTGCACAGAGCAGCCCGGATCCTCCTTTTCTCGGTTCCTTCTTTGCTGCTCCTGGCCCCTCCCTCCTATCAAGTGCCCCCTCAGCCATCAGCTTTCTATGGGGGCACCTGAGCTGAGTCAGAGCTCCCTGTATCCATTTAGACATGGAGCACCCCCCCCCCCTTTCTCCCATGATTGGCTGACTGACTTTGACAGGCGCAGGAGCCAATGGTGCCACAGCTGTGTCTCAGCCAATCAGGAGTGTCCTGGACAGCTGAGTAGGTAATTAGGGGGCTGGGGAGGCTGCTATACACAGGTTTTTTTTCTTAATGCATAGAATGCATTAAGCTAAAAAACCTGCCTTAACTCCTTTAAGTGGTTAAATTGCTCTCATTTACAGACCAAAGTTCATTCCTTTGGTCTAAAAGCACTAATTGTTACAATTGTTACAATGTTTTCTTTTATCTCAGTGCTGAGCAATGTTGATAAACATTTGCAATGTTTTTTTTTTTTTTTGTTTTTTTTTTGTTTGTTTTTTTACAGCTGTGTGTAGAGAATGGCTCTGCACTTGTTACATAAATAAATTGTGGAAATGCTGGATCAAGCTCTTGAGGGGGGGTTTCATCGAGATTTTTTTAACAATTAATCGTGCAGCTCTACAGCATTGTCTTGTATGGGAGATATATTCACAGTCTCCTAGGGTAGTGTGGACAGGTGACTAGAATAAAATGGTAGAATACTTTAATGACAATGAATTTAGAGTATTATTATAGGCAAACCTTTTTTTTAGTTTTGGATAAAGTAGAGATGGATTAGAACACCTGTCAACTTCTATTGCTGCCCCTTAATTTGCAGGGATTTCCTCTCACTTCATGTTTTGGCTATGGGCCAGGAAGTGAAGGCAACTCTTCCCCAATGGGACACAGATGGCAAAAAAAACTGTTATAACCCTCTGTTGCTCTGTTCAAAATTGGAAAACAAAAGTTTTGCCTATAGTTATATTTTAATTTTGTGTTTCACATTTCTCAAGATTGATTCTTTGGATATTACATTGGGTATTCCAATACTGGTCTGATTTCAGCCCACATGTTTCAGCATGGAATTATGACGTTGTCATCCTCTCTAAACCATTAGCAGAATTTTGGTTGGTGAATTAATTAGAACCAAACAAAACTTATTCATTGGTAACCACTTACGGACCGCCCGCCGCAGTTTTACGGCGGCTGTTTGAAGGAGGATATAGTTATTATAGCAGCAGCTAGCTGCCATAATCCCGGTATCCTCGTCTTCAGCGGGCGGTCCGCTACAAGATAAGTGGTCTCTGCGGCGGATTCGCCGCAAGATCACGTTTATCGGTGGCGGATGAGGGCCCCCTCCCGCCGCGATCCAGTGCCCTCCGCCGCTTACCGGAGCCGTCGGCAGCGGCGGAGGTGATCGCGTCCTGTCTCCTGTCAGATATGGAGACGAGTGAGGGGAAGATGGCCCCCACCCGTCTCCATATAATTGCTGGGCGGACCACAGCTCTTAAAGGGTCATTTTATTTAAATATTTTTTTTTTTTAATTGCATTTTAGTCTATATATGAGATCTGAGGTCTTTTTGACCCCAGATCTCATATTTAAGAGGTCCTGTCATGCTTTTTTCTATGACAAGGGATGTTTACATTCCTTGTAATAGGAATAAAAGTGATATATATATATTTTTTTAAAAACCGTGTCATAATAAAAGGTAAAATAAATAATAATTTAAAAAAAAATTTGTTTAAACGCACCACGTCCCGACGAGCTCGCGTGCAGAAGAAAACGCATATGTGAGTAGCGCCCGCATATGAAAACTGTGTTCAAACCACATATGTGAGGTATCGCCGCGATCTGTAGAGCGAGAGCAATAATTCTAGCCCTAGACCTCCTCTGTAACTTAAAACATGCAACCTGTAGAATTTTTTTAAACGTCGCCTATGGAGATTTTTAAGAGTAAAAGTTTGTCGCCATTCCACGAGCGGGCGCAATTTTGAAGCGTGACATGTTGGGTATCAATTTACATAAAACATTATCTTTCACAATATAAAAAAAATTGGGCTAATTTTACTGTTTTACTGCGCAAATACGGTGTGAAAAAAAGTATTGCAATGACCACCATTTTATTATCTAGGGTGTTAGAAAAAAAAAAACAATATATAATGTTTGGGGGTTCTAAGTAATTTTCTAGCAAAAAAAAACTGTTTTAAACTTAAACACCAAAATCTCAAAACAAGGCTGGTCCTTTAGTGGTTAAAGAAGCAACCTGTATATACAGGATAGGTTATTAGGCTATCCCTTGTAGATATACCCTTGTGGTATTCGTCCTATATGGGACCTAAAATCCCTAAACAATTGAAATTTCCAAAGTTTCATAAAATGCCTCGCTGAGACTATGGCAATACTTGGGCATCTTGGGTGACTACGGATGTCAGTCTGCATATTCCCATATTATCCCTCTTCATCACTTTCTGCTCTTAACAGACAAACATTTCCAGTTAGTCATTTGCCTGCCCTCTTTTCCCAGAGTGTTCACAAAGGTCCTTGCACCTCTTCTTGCCCTTCTAAGAACTCGGGACATTCAAGTCTTAGGTTATCTAGACTACTTTCTCCTGAAGGACTCCTCTATCTTGCAGCTATCTGCAAATGTCCACAGAACCATTCATGTGCTTCAGGCTTTCAGCTGGGTAATCAACTTGCAAAAATCTTACCTCCAACCTTGTTTTGCCTAGAATACTTGGGCCTAATTCTAGACACAATCCAACCAAAAGTCTTCCTTCCAGAAAACAAATTTCTTTCCCTCAGAACTCACACTCAGGACAGAGATGCCCCTCTGATATTCTCCATGTGAGTTCTAGGTCTCTTGGTAGCCTCCTTCAAGGCTATTTATTTCACCCATGTTCATTCAAGACCTCTCCAACACAATATCTTGTTGGCATGGAACAAGCATGCTCCTTCTCTCAACCTGCTTATGCTCTTATCCAGCCAAGCAAGAAATTCCCTAGCTTGGTGGATTTCCAACTCAGCCTTGACAATAGGGAGTTGGTTTCTGCCATATGACTGATAGGTGATCTCAACAGATGCCAGACTCCAGCTGGGGAGGAGTGTTCCAATCCCCCACAGTTCAGGGAACATAGTGCATCAATATCTTGGAACCTAAAAACAAAAAATGACTGCGCTTGTGTCAACATAAATCAACAATCCATATGAAGCTGCAATCACATCAGTGAAATATTTATCACAAATAAAAATACGTAAGTGAGAACAAATATTATATATAAAAAGTGCTCACAAATTCAATCAGTCCAAAATATGGTGGTAAAAAAGGAGTAGATCTTGTAACCAAGGATCAGAAATGAAAGTCCTATCATGACAAAAAGCGCAGCACAGTTTGTCTACGCCATCATGCTACCCCTGAGTGAGGACAGACACCATTTTCCTTCCTGGATTTTTTTTTTTGTCTTATGCCTACCTTTCATCTAAATATGTGAGTGATATTCAAGGTTTTACACTATATAGTATATATTTATTTACTTCATGCATTTGGTAACCTGTGGCTTCTACTGTGGATTACACTTGGAGATGCCGTTGGCTGTTTCTATGATCCCTGCTGGAGCATATGCAATAGGGGGAGTGCCCATAGCGTATTTGGCCTTCCTATCTAGGGGGTCCTGGCCTTTTGGTAAAAGCTTATATTATCTGTTTGGTGGCGGGAGATCCCTTCAGTGGAGGGAGTGTGATTTATTTCATCTCTGATTCTTGGTCACAAGATTTACTCCTTTTCACCACCATACTTGTGACTGATTTCATTTGTGGACTTGACTCCCATTTGAGCACTTTTTATATGAGATATTTTGTTCACTTATGATAGCGCAACACTTTATTTACTTGCAATCAGACAGCACCATGGTTGTGGCCTACATCATTCACAAAGGGTCATGCAGCCTTGAAGGAAGCAAGCCAGAAACATTGTTCACTGATCTCTCCTGTCCACCTTCCAGGAGTGGACAGTTGGAAGGCAGATTACTTAAGCCATCACTGTCTGGACCAAAGAGACATCTTCAACCTGATCACAGAGATGGGAGACTCTGGAGGCAGATATCCTGGTCTTCAGTTTCAACAACCACCCCTATGGCCAGGACCAATGGTCCTCTAGCACTGGCATCAGGTACTCTGATAATTCTCTGGCCTCCGTTCAGGCTAATCCTATGCTTTTCCTCCAGTGTGAATTCTGCCTTGACTGCTCCACAAAATAGAGCAAAATATGCCAGGCGTTGTCATTGAACCAGACTGGCCCAAAAGAACCTAGTATGCAGACCCACTCGGACTACAAGAAGTTGCATGCTTCCTTGGGATCTTAATCTTGTTCTCTCTGCCAGGCAGAAACCACCCTATAAACCCATCAGGGAAATTTTCCTTGGATGATCTCTCCTGAAAAGTAGCTGCCTTTGTGGCTGCCACATCTATCAGATGCGTCTGAGGTAGCAGCACGATCTTGTAAGGAGCCATTCCCCTTTTTCACAAGGATAAGGTAGTATCGTGCCCAAGACCCTCATTTCTTACTACTACTCTGTCTTCTACTTTCCCTCTGTGCCCTGCTCCAAAAGCAACCAAGGAAATTGCTCTTCACTGTCTAGACGTTTTTAGAGTCTACCTCAAAACTACAGCTTCTTTCAGGAAGATGGACTCACTATTCATCCTATCTTCAGGATTTGACAAGGGATATCCTGCTTCAAAATCCATCATTGCTAGATGGAGAAGACAACTCATCTTAAGATAGATCTTGAAGCAATTGATTGCGTTTTTGCGTTTTTTTTTTTTTAATGCTTTTCTTGGCAAATTTGTTGTGGCACAAATTAAAAACTGCAAATCATTGGAAAATCACGGTAAATACACACTACATGCTTTTCTGCAGCTTTATCATTGAAGTCTAACCAAAAAAAGGCAAAAAAAAGCAGTTTTGCACAAAAACATAGGAACCTATGTTTTTAAAAAATGTCCTGCGTTTCTGCAAAAAGCATGAAAAAAATGCATTGGTGTGAATGGAGCCCAATATCTATAACTTGAAATACAATATAGGACACAGGCCACCTTCCATTCTGTTCCTGCGATACTCTGCATTGCTTGCTGCAAAATTGAGAACTCATGGAGTGGTGTAGGGTTATAGGAAACTCCCAGAAATGTGTCCCCCAAAGCTATCCAGTATCCAATTACTTCAAGGTAGCAGCCTATAACCCAATGTCTACAAATATCAAGCCTGTGTCCTTTACTGTACCTCAAAAATATAATATAAAATTGACAGGTAAGTCAAAATTCCTCTTTGTTTTCCATCTATTTTTGTCTTTCACTTCGTTTCATGTCTTGCCAATTTCTCTCTTTCAGGTTTCCACCATAATGTCAGCCAGTACCACAACCCTCAGATACCCAGGATATATGAACAATGATTTGATTGGATTGATTGCTTCTCTCATCCCCACACCTCGTCTGCACTTCCTAATGACAGGATATACTCCACTGACAACTGATCAGTCGGTAAGAATTTTATATATTTTTTTTTCGCTGGTTATCAGACCGTTTCAAAAGAAAATTTGTAGAGAACAGCTGAACAGACTATAACGGTACCAGAGAGGATGATAACCAGCAGTTTAATGTCTTTATTACAAAAATTAAAATCCATACATAACATGTTATTCATAAAACCATAAAAACATTGGTTCAATACAGATATTATAGGCCAATCGGATACTATAATATTGACTCTATTGTTACTGTGTCAAAAGGTTGACGCGTTAGGCTGGTACCTTCAGGTGAGTGGACACTGGTAATGCTTTGCGGGACATGCCTCACTGGGCATACACCTAAACCCTACCCCACTCTGTAAGATCGAATGTACAAAGATATACAACCACTTCTCCCTTTGTTTTTATTTGCTTCACAGATTATTATTTTACTTTGACTTCTTAATCAACTCCTCACTAGCGAATTCAACAAAGAAAGCAGTGCATTTGGATTAGCTTAACCTCTGTATAAGCTTGGAAGTCGTACTCAAACACTGTGTTGATGGCTTGTGCTGTTGCTTGGGGCACTGGATCCTGTTTGGACTCTCGCCTCAGCATTTCATGTAGCGCATATAGTCAGTTAGCTGCAGGGTGCTATACAAGTCCAAGGCTAGGGTCCATACCTGTACCCTGAAGACCCCTTTGGGAGTGTCAACTGTGATAGGCTAAGCCTAGAGACTTACTATGGAGCAGTGACATGGATGTGTAGGACAGATTTATGTTGTACTTGACCAATATTGTAGCCTCACTTATACAAGTTTCCAAAATTGTGTTCTGCATTAAAACTATAAGGAAACCAGGAATTGTTTAAAATGTTTGTAGTGTTTAACTATTCTAACTTGGCGTTAAAATTCCACCATTCAGAGTATAGTGTCAGGTGGATAACTAAGATCTACATTATACATCAGCCTATCTGACCTAGGTGGATTTTTCTGCAGCTATGTTAGACTTTCTTGGACAGCTAACTGCCATCACTTTCCAGGACACAAAAGTGCCAAGCTCCTTCTCCACCCCTGCCATCTCTGATAGAGTCAGAAATTGAAATGCCTCCCCACAAACATTAAGGGGAATAAGGAGGGCCCAGAGGTAGTGTTAGAAGAAGCCGTGAAAGATTTCGAACCCCCAGCCTCTTTATGGCTTCATGTAATATGCTTGCCAGTGTAGACGTGATCACTTCTGCTGTGCGTTAAAGCCTCAGCATTGGATATTTGTGGGGCGTGGTCTGGACATGGCAGAGTGGAGACGCATGTGAGCTGAGCTCCCGGCCGTCTCCTCTATCCCAGTTTATCTAGCTCTATTTACTACATAATGCTCTCATCCAAGAAGCATGCAGCCAAGCGGAACAAGAACAACACTAATCCGACCCCTGCTCCTCCCTCCCCGGGTGAAATACAGAGGTTCTTCCAGCTCTTACAGTCAGGATCGCCGGAATTCAAGATGGCGGACGCATGTGCCTTGCACTCCTCAGGCCTGGATCCTAATGCTTTTCCTGCATCCCCTGCGGGGTCCCTGAGCCCGGAGATCTACCCCAATACTCCACCAGCTCCGTCAACAGACCCACATAATTTTCCACACTTATCCCTGACCTACAGGGCAGTTGCGGAGCTGAAATCTATCCCGCAAGCCCTGCCGATGAAGGCCGACATAGAGGCCCTGGTGGGGCATGTGGAAGCTGCAAATAGAAAAGAACTTTGGGCTGTCAAACAAGAAGTCTAATCGCTGACCACCAGACTCATTGCGAGCGAGACTTCTCTCAACAATGGACCGGAGAGTCTCTGCCCTAGAGGCACTACAGAGTTCCCACACTGAAGCAACGGTGAGGCTGCAACTACACATGAAAGACCAGAGTCGAAGAAACAACTTACAGCTCCGCGGCCTACCAGAAGCTATGGGCCCAACTGACCTAGCAGACACGTTTACGGCCATTTTCAAGAGAGTGGCGGGCGAGTAGCTACCGGAACGCGTGGAATTTGACCCGATCCACAGGGCCCTAGGCCCCCAATCGAACGATCCCTCCAGGCCCCAGGACGTGATTTGTCAGCTCCACCACTACACACACAAGGATATTATAGCCCGAAAAGCCTGGGAAACGTGAGACCTGGACTTTGACGGCGCAGCGGTTACAATTTTGCCAGACCTTTCCAGGGTGACGCAGCAGCACCGAGCTCTTCTGAAACTGCTGCTGTATCTGGCCAGGAGGCGAAATATCACCTACCGATGGGGCTCCCCCCTGTCATTAACCTTCCGCAAAGACCAGCGATCCTATACGCTTCGGTCACCGGAGGCCCTTCCAGAACTCTTCACCTCCCTAGCAACAGACCTGATCATGATCCCAGACTGGCTGGGATCCCAAGGTCGAACGAGCTCCGCCGCATTGGGCAGAGATCCCTAACCCAGGCCACAAAGGAGCCGGCGCCGCTCAAGAGCACCATCCCCGTAGGAGACATGGGAGTCGTGAGTAGCCATTTGCTGTACACAAACTACACTACACAGACACTACCTTGGTCCTGTCTACCCACCATACGATGCCCACTGTGCTCAGTTATGACCCCGTGCCTTCTGCTTGAACTTTCCCAGTACTTTCTGTTGTCCCACACCCCCCCCACCCCACTCTCATAACTGTGGACGAATACCTTCCTCCCCCCGCACATGGCCATCTTTCCCTGCGGCTCTATGGCGGCATGTTCTTTTGAATCCCGCTTTACCACTGCCAACTGAACCCCACCGACCGAGCAGGTCACATTGTCGGCTGATGCCATGCTCCAGCCTCAGATCTGAATCCCCCAGTGTACTGCAAATACGGGGATGTTCACTTCTCGCTGCACCCATCACCAGTACTGCAGAAGACTCGTGCCTAAAGCTGTTTCCTGGAGAGACTTTGCCTGATCATCCTCAGACTAACCCCTCTTGGTTACTGTTCAGGGACGGGCGCTGCTGCCGGGGGTGCAATAGACACACCACCCGACTCTTGAGATAACCGGTGACTCTGTTGCATGTCAGGGGGGTTGTTGGGCCAGGTTGAAACATATCAATGAGCTGATGGCGGGACAGGTGCCCGGGTATCTCTCCCAGGGTCATTACCTGAGAAGATGTATAGGGGGGAGCAATGGCACACACAGAGACACGGGTGGGAGGAGGATGGCTGTCAGACCCTGTGGATGCACAATTCTCTAGCTGGAGGGCTCACCCCCTCCAGTGACTACAGGGACCCGCATACCCAGGTGAAACAGTGGGACCCCTGGGGAGTGGAATCTAGCAGAGATGCTAGTTCAATGCTAAGAGGGCCGTTTGGTCACAGTTGGTACTGGACATCTCTCATTAAAGGACTGAGCTACAGACTGAGCCCATGCATGGTGCTTCGTTTGATGGCATACCTGCAACACTCATATGATACCTTTAGTAACCCAAAAGCAGTATTCTCAACTGAACCCTTAGCTGAGCATTTACTTACAGTGGGCTATAACATAGCATAACATGCCACAGGCATTTTAATTCCCGCCTGTGGGAGGTGGATGGACCAATCCAGTGACTGTGTGGCCCTTATGTAACGCGCTGCGCCGGCAGGGTAACCCTCCTGTGGTGTGATACCATGGGGCACTTCAGTGTTATTTCTGTTATATGTTTTACCACTTACTAAATGTTTATTATTACGGCCTAAGTTTACTTATTCTCCTTCTAATTGCACTTAAGATTTTGCTGGGGTGGATGGGAAGGCCAGGTCCTCTCTTTTTGGTCCCTGCCCCACGTAGGCCAACGTACACTACTGATTTACCAGTTGAGGTGCGATATTTCAAGCTTATTGCTTGCAGACTTAGTTTTTTCAGGTCTTCCTTTCCTGACCTGACCTTTACCTCAATTCAAACCCCGCCCCCCCCGTCACCACTCTCTTGGTAAAGTGTCCTTGGTTGTGAACAAGCAAGCTATCGTTTGTGAAACGTCTACCATTGCCTGTATCTGTCTGACCCTTTTTTGACAATAAAGATGACATCGAGATAATTTGGAGTGCCAGTTTGCGACCAATTCCTTGTCTTGTTAGAGTTTTTTATGAGCCCAGACAAAACGGGGGAATGGCACTGTCAGACATCCGACAATATTATCAGGCCAATCATCTGGGCCGAGCACTTGATTGGAGGCGCAATGCGACATCCAAACTCTGGGTACAAATAGAGCAATCCCAAACTACCATACCCTTGAAGAGTGCACTATGGTGCTACAACTCCCTGCCCCCAGGACTGAAATCCCCCCACTGATAGGTACTGGTACCTATGTCACCATACAAACATCCCTCACGTTGGAAAATTCACTGCTATACCCGATACTCGGACATCCAAACTTCACACCAGGTCTTCAACTTGCTGAATACACAACGATGAGAGACTTGGGATACGACCAAGCCTCCAAGTTCGTTACAGCGGGGGGGCTGGCTATCACTCCCGGAATTGACTGATGCGATGGGCGACTATCAACTTTCCTTCTCGAAAGCAGCACTATTACAGCACTTCTTGCACTCTATCCCTGACCCTCAAAACTTCTCTCGCCAACTGACAACCTTTGAAGAGTACTGTTCGGGTACCGAGCCGCTTTCTCAAATACTATCCAAAATGTACTCCCTACTAAACACGCCCTCAAAACAGCCACACCCAACCTATCTGGAAAGACAGACCTCAACCGTAAATTCTCTGTGACACAAAAACAACACATCATCCCTGTGCACTAAAATACAGGAAACTAATTTCAAAATATTATCCAGATGGTACCTCACATTTACTAGACTACACAAGTGCTTCCCGACCACCTCGGACCGTTGCTGGCGCTGCAGGGGGGACAAGGGGTCACTACTACACATCTTCTGGTCCTGCCCTGGTTTGGGGAATTTCTGGGGAGATGTCCGCCGCATAACACAGAAATTCACGAAATATAAAAGTCCGGCTGATGCGGCATTCTTCCTGCTACATCTCTTAAAAAATCCCGGCCAAAACCTACAAAAAATCGCTACTGCGACATTTACTAAAGGGCGCTAAGGCATGTACAGGTGATACTCGAAAAATTTGAATATCTTGCGAAAGTTCATTTATTGCACTAATGCAACTTAAAAGGTGAAACTAATATATGAGATAGACTCATTACATGCAAAGCAAGATAGTTCAAGCCGTGATTTGTCATAATTGTGATTGTTATGGCTTACAGCTCATGAAAACCCCAAATCCACAATCTCAGAAAATTAGAATATTACATGCAATCAATAAAACAAGGATTGTACATAGAACAATATCGGACCTCTGAAAAGTATAAGCATGCATATGTACTCGGTACTTGGTTTGGGCCCCTTTTGCAGCAATTACTGCCTCAATGCAGCGTGGCATGGAAGCTATCAGCCTGTAGTGCTGCTGAGGTGTTATGGAAGACCAGGATGCTTCAATAGCAGCCTTCAGCTCTTCTGCATTATTCGGTCTCATGTCTCATCTTTTTTCTTGGCAATGCCCCATAGATTCTCTATGGGGTTCAGGTCAGGCGAGTTTGCTGGCCAATCAAGCACAGTAATCCCATGGTCATTGAACCAGGTTTTGGTGCTTTTGGCAGTGTGGGCAGGTGCCAAGTCCTGCTGGAAAATGAAGTCAGCATCCCCATAGAGCTCGTCTGTGGAAGGAAGCATGAAGTGCTCCAAAATCTCCTAGTAGACGGCTGCATTGACCCTGGACTTAAGGAAGCACAGTGGACCAACACCAGCAGATGACATGGCTCCCCAAATCAACACAGACTGTGGAAACTTCAAGCATCTTGCAGTGTGTGCCTCTCCATTCTTCCTCCATACTCTGGGTCCTTGGTTTCCAAATGAGATGCAAAATTTGCTCTCATCAGAAAAGAGGACCACTGAGCCACAGACCGGGTCTGTTTTTCTTTAGCCCAGGTAAGACGCTTCTGATGTTTGTTTTTCAGGAGTGGCTTGACAAGAGGAATACGACATTTGAAGCCAATATCCAGGATCCGTCTGTGTGTGGTGGCTCTTGATGCACTGACTCCAGCCTAAGTCCACTCCTTGTGAAAGTCCCCAACACTTTTGAATGGCCTTTTCCTGACAATCCTCTCCAGGCTGCGGTCATCCCTACTGCTTGTGCACCTTTTTCTTCCACACTTTTCCCTTCCACATAACTTTCTATTAATGTGCTTTGATACAGCACTTTGGGAACATCCAACTTCTTTTGCAATTACCTTTTGAGGCTTTCCCTACTTATGGAGGGTGTCAATGATGGTTCATGGATCATCATTCCCATGATTGTGATTCCTACTGAACCGGACTGAGAGACCATTTAAAGGCTCAGGAACCCTTTTCAGCTGTTATGGTTTTTTGAATCAGATTCTTTTTATTGATTTTTAAAACATAAGAGGAGAAACTCTTCCTTAAAACAAAAACAAAAACATACATCAAATTACGTTGCCAAGGACATATTATTATCCAAATATACAGTCAATCAGCTTATGTTTCCTGCAATATTATGGTATATATAGGCTTACAATCAATCTATGAAAACAAATCTTTACATATCTATACCAATTTCAGCTTTACCTTGTATTTTCTATAATTAGTAAGTGTGTCCTTTTAGTACTTTGTACCCCTACTCCGCTCCCGGTCCTTCAACGGACAAACGGTCGGTGTAGAGGTACCTCTCCCCCCTAAACAATGGGGGGGGATAGTGTCTGCTTTCTTCTTTTAACTAATATATAATTAAAACCTTATAACTCGTCACCGCAGAGTAAGACAACTTCTCATCAAAATTATTGACAGTTTGATCTATATTCTGAGTCCCTATGACATCATAGCATCCTGTATCCATTCAATGTAGACAGCCTCCCTCCTCAAACAAGGGGGGTAGGCGCCTGCGTTCTGCCACCTAGTATTTTATTTTGGACCAATTGGAAGGGGGCTAAACCAGGTACCTCCAACCAAGGATCCCATATACGTTCAAATTTTGCTGGGCTACCCCTGTGTTGGTATGTCAGCTTTTCCCTCAATAGAGTTTCATTTATGGTATTCACCCATTCTGCGTGTGTCGGTGGTGTCACCGAAAGCCATTTCTTAGCTATAAGTTTTCTAGCAATAAACAACATTCTGGTGATTGCTATATACGTATGTGGTGTATATAGTTCTTCGTCCAACCAACCCAACAGACACAGCTTGGGGTCAACCACAAATGTAAGATTCCATATTTTATTTATAGAGATGATTATTTCAGACCAGTATCTTTGTAATTTTGGGCACTTCCAGAGCATGTGTATAAGGGTGCCATTATCTACCTTACAACGGGGGCAAAATGGTTCATCTCTTCTGTTCCATTTATATAATTTATAGGGGGTACGGTAGGTTCGGTGTATAATGAATAGTTGTGTGAGTTTTTGGGAAGAGGAAAGAGACACCTTGGGCACAGTCTCCATTATAGCAGACCATTCCTCATCTGTAATGTGACCTATATCCTCCCCCCAATTTGTCCTGCATTTTAGTGACATAGTCTTGGATATCTGCATTATTAGTGATTCATATATAGATGATATCTGTCCTTTCCTAGACATTGAGTTTACCAGCTGTGTGAGCACCGTTGGTCTAGTTAATTCCCACTTAGAAAGTGTAGTTTGTGCTGAGATGGCGTGCCTAAGTTGTAAATATTGAAAGAACACAACATTTGGTATGCCATATTCTTCTCTTAGGGATTGAAAGTCCTGTAAAAGTCCTCCTTGGTATAACTGCTTAATATACACCACCCCACTCCTAGACCATACAGAGAAGCCCTTTAATTTACACAGTTCGGGAAAATTGGTATTGTTCCATATACGAGACCATTCAGAGTACCCTTCATAATGAAAATGTTGCTTGGCCTTGTTCCATATCTTATCTATAAGCACCAAAGTTTTGTATTCAGGTACCCTACGGAATTCTCCTGCTTCCAAGCACTCCACAAGGCCCCCACTCGAGAGTAATGTACATATAATATTGCTCGCAGGGTCAGATAACTCAGAGTCCTGCCAACCCGTCAGGTGTTGCAATTGGGCCGCTATAAAATAATAATATGGGTTTGGGACTGCCAGCCCGCCCGAGTCCTTTGCCTCCTGTAGTGTTTCCAATTTAATACGCGGCACCTGTTTCCTCCAGATCAAAGAGCGAAATATGGTGTTACATTTTTTGAAAACGTGTATAGGGATCCATATAGGGGCGTTGTGGAGCGCATACAAAAGTTGTGGACCCCAGACCATTTTTATCAGGTTACATCGGCCAACTACCGAAAGGGGCAGTTTTATCCAACTGGCTGTTTTTTCCTGGAATTTTTTAATCAAGGGATTTATATTAAGTTTAACATATAGTTCTAAGTTGGGGTGGATGACTATGCCTAAGTATCGGAAAGTATCTACTACCTTTATCTGGTCTGCTGCTGAGGGAAGTGGCGACACAAGGGGGTCCAATGGTAACAATGTGGATTTGTCCCAGTTTATCTTGAACCCTGAATAGGATTCAAATTTACCAATTAACTCCATGAGGCTTGTTAAGGAGGCAGACGTGTCGCCCAAAAAGATGAGCGCATCATCAGCATACAAGGCTATTTTATCTTCCAAATTCCCCCTTTTAAAACCGCTTATAGCCAGGTTCTCTCTGATAGCAGCAGCCAGAGGCTCTATGGCCAAAGCAAAGAGCAATGGGGATAATGGGCAGCCTTGTCTTGTTCCCCTGTGCAAATCAAAGAAGGAGGACAGTGTGTTGTTAATTCTAATACATGCTTTTGGTTTTCTGTATAGTAGTTTGATCCAGGATATGAATGTCTCTCCCAAGTTGAACTTCTCTAGCACCCTCCAAAGATAATTCCATTCTACGCTATCAAATGCCTTAGCGGCGTCTAGGGACAGGATAGCTCTTTGACCTGTATTATCTGTTGGGATTTGCATGTTTAAATATAGTCTGCGAAGATTGTGTGCTGTGGATCTGTTCGGTATAAATCCCGATTGATCCGGGTGCACTATTTTTGTCACCACCTTGGACAACCGCATAGCGAGGACTTTAGTGAGCAATTTCAAATCATTATTCAAAAGTGATATGGGCCTGTAAGACTCAGGTTGGATCGGATCCTTCCCAGGTTTCAACAGGACCACTACCACTGCCTCGTACATGGAGTCTGGTAATGAATCATTGGTGTGTGCATCCTTAATTGTGTGTAGCAATTCCGGTAAGAGTATGCCACCAAATTTTTTATACATCTCTACTGGGAGACCATCATTCCCCGGGGCCTTAGAATTGGGGAATGTTGCTAATGCAAGTTGCAATTCTTCTAGAGATATAGGTGCATTTAGTAGTTTTTTGTCTTCCCCCTGTATTGTCGGAAGTGAGATTCCATCTAAAAACTCAGTTAAGTCTTCTTCAGGGTAACTCACCTTCGAGGAATACACATCCTGGAAAAAAGTACAGAATCCCTGCATAATTGAAGGGGTGTCCATAGCTACTTGTGTTGGTGATACCGCCAAGCGGTGAATAATTGGTGATGGCTGCTGTGATTTGGCTATTACCGCTAACATGTGTCCTGTTTTTTCTCCCTCTTCAAAGTATGTTTGTGCGGTAAAGAAATGTTTGTTTTCTGCTTGTTGGGTATGTATGGTGCGATACATTTTTTGTGCGTCTTTCCATTTTCTTTCACTATCAGGTGTGGGTGTCTGTAGGAATTCCTCCTCAGCTTTGTCTACCGCAATGCTGGCGTCAGCTGCCCATTGTCTGCTATTTGTTTTAATTGCGGCTATTTCCCTAATACACATTCCCCTGATAAAAGCCTTCAGAGTGTCCCAAACTATACCTGGTGGGGCAGAATGTTTATTGTCTAATAAGAAGTGTTGAATTTGTACTTGCATTTGTTTAATATCTCTAAACAGAGGAATCCAAAAAGGATTCATCTTCCAGTGTATTGGTAACTTTACAGTGGGGAAGCTTAAACTGAGCTGTACCGGGGAATGGTCGGATAGGCCTCTAGCAAGATAAATAACCTCTGGATCATAACAGTGCGTTAATGTATTACCCAAAACTAAATCAATGCGCGACAAAGTAGAGTGCGTTAGGGAATGACATGAAAATTGTGCCTTAAAAGGAAACTTACACCGCCATAAATCAAAAAGCCCAATCTCCGTCAAAATTTTTGCAAGAGCTGCATATGTCCTGGGGCCCTGAGGGCAGTACTTCCTGTGCACATCTAAAGACATGTCCAGAGTACTGTTAAAATCTCCCATGACATATACCGGTACCCGAGGATATTTTGCCAGAAATCTAGAAAGACATTGCATTATTGTTAAATTAAATGGTGGAGGTATATATACATTTATGATCACACAGGTGTGTGATTCCCAAGTTCCCATAAGAAAAATAAACCTGCCCTCTACTTCAATTTGTGCATCAATTTTTGTGAATGAGGTAGTCCTGGAAAACCGTATACTCGCACCCCTTGAATACCGGGTATGTGTGGAATGGTATTGAGAAGGATATTTCGATAAGTGTAACAGGTTGGTGGTGTCTCTAGTGAGATGCGTCTCTTGCAGACATATTACAGTGGGGTTCCGATGTGAGATAGAGGTGAAAATGGCAGTTCTCTTTTTAGGGTCATGTAAGCCTCTCACGTTCCATGAGAGAATTGACTCTGTTCGCTTAGTCATTTGGTGCAGTTGCTAGTTGTGATCCAACCCCCGGTATTGGAGGTCTGTGGTATATGAACTCAGATGATGCAGTATAAGTTCTGAAGTGTAGAAAATGTATTGCGTGACTTGTACCATGTGTCTCACTCTGCAGATTTGCAACCAGCGACAAAGCAAACTTGCTTTGCGACCAAAATATATAGCGCCCATTCAACCAGGGCTTAAAAACGGAAAAAAGAAAAACAAACTGAAATAAAGTAACTTCCATTGGAAAGCCTTCCATTGGTGCCCCGCAGGGCGTTTGGTGGGGTAATAAAGAGGGCTGGGACCTTGTGCCTATAAAGTCCTAAACGATAGGGGTCACTGGTAAAATAAACCAAAAAAAAAAAAAAGACAGTTGTGCGGGCTCCATTTTATCTAAGGTGAGCATAAAGAATCAATGTACGGGGTTCATGCGTTGTTTCATCCTGGTTCATTTCCATGCACGGCTGCCTGCAAATGCCTCTCGTGTCTGTCCAGCCAATTGGTAGCCATCATAGGATTTTCAAAAAAGTGCACCGTGCCCTCAGCAACCACTCTCAACTTGGCAGGGTATAGCATAGAATATATCACCGAGAGAGCACGCAGTCTCTTTTTGACCTCAGTATATTTTGCTCTTTGTTTCTGCACAGCCGCTGAGAAATCAGGGTATATTGACACTCTGGCACCCTGAATTTCCATATTGGGTTTCTGTCTGGCCAAGCGAAGTATACTATCCCTGTCCTTGTAATGTAGTAATTTCAGCAAAAATGGTCTGTCGTTGCCCCCTGGTGGCGGTGGACGGAGTGGCACTCTATGGGCTCTTTCAACAGAAAAGAATAGTGTAAGGTTATTTCTCCCAAATGTGTCAGCTAGCCAGGTTTCAATAAAATCAGTGGGGTTTTTTCCTTCAGCTTTTTCAGGTATACCGACAATGCGAATATTTGACCTTCTCAATCTGTTCTCCATATCCTCCACTCTATTCGCTGTTTCTGTGGCTTTAGCTGAAGTTATGTGAATCTCCTGAGCAAGAGGGGGTATATCATCCTCTAGTGTGCTCACTCTTCCCTCCAGAGCAGTGTCTCTCTCTCTTATTTTCTGCATGTCCTGCCTTATGTGTAATATGCCTTCTTTCATGCTTTTGACTTCAATAGAGAGTTCAGTTAGTGAGGAGCCATAAGTGTGAACTGCAGTCAGTATATCATGCAGGGAAGGCTCAGAGTGCTCAGTGTCTGGAGCTTTGGCTGCTTCAAAGGAAGGAGGGGGGGATGGGGGATTCCTCACTGTGTGTTCTGCTGCTTCAGGGGCCATCTTCTCTATGCCATGCTGTGCTGTTTGCTGTGGGACACTCTTGGCTGATGCCTTTGCATATGAGGTATGTGGCTGTGTTGTTTTGTGAGTGCCAGTGTCGTGAGCATACCTCTCAAGGCGTGCAGCTGCTGATAGCTGTGATTCCTTCCCTGCACGCTGTGGGAGCGGGGATCCGCCATCTTGGCCATGCCGGCCGGCCGAACGGCTCTCCTCCATCCTCCCAGACACCCCCGTTTTGGATGTAAAGCGACCGGGTGTCGCTGTAGGTGTTGCCCCACACCGGGAGCGAAGTGTCCGGTCTATGGTAGCGGTGGATCGGGCTCACTTCAGGATGTTTTCTGTTCAGGATGCTGGAGCCTCTGTGAGACACGTCCTCTCACATGAAAGTCCAAGCCACGCCCCTAGCTGTTATGGTTTAATTAGCTGATTAGAGTGGAACACTTTGAGCCTAGAACATTGCACCTTTTCACAATATTCTAATTTTCTGAGGTTGTGAATTTGGGGTTTTCATGAGCTGTAAGCCATAATCATCACAATTGACAAATCACGGCTTGAACTATCTTGCTTTGCATGTAATGAGTCTGTCTCATATATGAGTTTCACCTTTTAAATTGCATTAGTGAAATAAATGAACTTTTGCACGATATTCCAATTTTTAGAGTATCACCTGTATACCTCTTTACTGGAAACAGCAGTGCCCACTGACTACCATGTGTTGGCTGCAGGAGGTGGAGGATATGAACAAGATGGAGGACTTGGTCCTTACTGCCCAACACAACTGTGAGAAATACACAAAGACCTGGAGTCTCTGGAATATTCTCAGTATGGAATTTTTTCCCGATGAGGGGAAAACCCTATTAGGGTCATAGATCATTCTACTTCTACTTCCTTCCACATACCAATCACTTTATTGTTTTAAAGAAAAAAGTGAAAAGACACTTAGTCAATCCTGTTAACTTTTGACACTTCCGTGAAAGTTGGATTCTGTGAACGCTCGTTATGTAAGCATTATTTTCCTTGTTTTAGACTATTAAGTAAGATGACGATACAATATGCTTAAAGTTTTATTACACATTGAATTAAGTATATGTAACCTCAGCGATATTCACATCTTTGTTGGAATGATGGGTTCTCGCCTCACCTTTTATGGGTGTTCAATAAAAATTATATTTGAAAAAAAAAAAGCCTCAGCATTGTCGCACTCGGTTCTTTGTTCCGCAACGCCACCTTGGGTACGAAGAGACTTGCTAAGTCTAAAATGACATTCCCAATTCATGAACAAATAAGGCAATTTATGTTAAGTGATTTTCATCCCATCAGAGAATCATTGTTGAACTCTCTCCAACAATCGGAGAGAGTTCAACCACAAACTGAGCCGTGTCCTTCACATGTACCATACAGGCAAACAACTAGGGTGGCACTTCCTTTCGAAGCCTCCGAACTGGATATTGCCACTGTTCTCTGAGAACCACTTTATGGACAGAAGTTGCCCTGGGAAAGCGTCCTCCCTTCAATTGAAGACCTGTCATTCATAGCGTAAAGTGATTCTAAAGGGGTAAAAGAAACCTATCCCGCTGTGCCTTCCTATTAAAATAATATTTCAGCTAGAAGAACATCAGGAGCCGCGCATGTCCATTGGTGTATAGCGATTGTCTCCTGGAAGTGCGCCATTAAAGATGATCTTCATTGAAGCTGACCGGTCACTTGTGTAGGAGGTCTGGGAGATCCTAGCAGTGTTTCTGTTGCTCTACTAAGCCTGTTTAGACCCCCCTGAGTAAGGGCGGTTGCAGGCTTTCTGGTAAGCCGCCATTGTTTCTATTGAAAGGTGACGGGCAGCACAAGTGGTGGAAAACATAGACCCTGGGTCACGCATTGGAAATCTTCCTTTTGGATATTTTCATTTATGAATTGTTTTTGTCACCAATTTTTTTGTGTTTTTATATGCATGTTTACTGCCAATGGAGTAATTACATATGGACTATTTTTTCACTTGACTCTTCATTTTTGCACTGGATTATTGATCACTATTGTTATACTGGTAATATACTGTATACATTATCATTACACATATACTCACTTGTAGTATTTATCTGGCGCTGCACTCATATTTTTACCTATACATTTTTGTGCCCTATATCGGGGTTATAGTGTTCAGCTGCAGGATATCCTTCACGGCCCCTTTTTATATAATTTTTCACATTTATCACGCACCTAGCGCCATTCTTCTTTTTTATTTTTGATCTATTTGGTGAAGCCTTTGACAAATTCATAAGATGTCGCAGGAGGAAAGTATTAGGCTACTTTCACACTGGGGTGGGCAGACGGCGGCGGTAAAGTGACGCTATATTTAGCGCCGCTATTCGGCCGTTAGCGGGCAGTTTTAACCCCCGCTAGCGGACGAAAAAGGGTTAAAACAGCCCACTAAGCGGCGCTTTGCTGGCGGGTTTGCAGCGCTGCCCCATTGTTTTCAATGGGAAAGGGCGCTTTAGGAGCGGTGAATACACCGCTCCTATAGTGCTACAAAGATGCGGCTTGCAGGATTTTTTTGACCGTCCTGCAAGCGCACCGCTCCAGTGTGAAAGCCCTCGGGGCTTTCACATTGGAGTGAATTGAGCTGCTCTTTGCAGGCGCTATTTTTAGCACTTTAGCGCCTGCAAAGCGCCTCAGTGTGAAAGCAGCATTTCTTTCACAACAGAAGGTCCTAAACCCTTTTTCTGAGTGGCTTCTACCATCTCAAAAAAAAGTGACCCATCGATCTCTGGCTTCACTTCAAAGCCAAAACTCCATCCTTCCTTTCAGCACAAGACTTGGAACATAGAACCTGCCACACAGAAAGTCCTCCCTAAAACCCCCTTCACAATGAAAGGGGTGCTCTCACTACTAATGGAGGGCAGGATGTCTGTTAGTTTGCCTTTATCTGGGTCAAAGATGTTTAAGACCTGTGAGTTCAATTAGTGGCGTTAGAGGTTAAAATGTAGTTCAATGCTTTGCCCCTTTTTTGTCTTGTCCCACAGACTGGTCATTTTGGTACCTTTGCAGGGCAGGTGGATTGTATTCAAACCTGTTCACGGTGCCAAATGTCAACAGGGGTATCGTAGACCAAGAAGTGCCTTCACATTTCAAAGTTTCGCTCTGGATCTGCAAGGTTCTGCTGTTTATTGCCTTTCTGAGACAGGGGGAATACTTCGCATCCATAGACATCCAAGATGCTTATCTACATATTCTCGTTTACCCACCTCATCAGTGCTTCTTGCGCTTCACAGTAGGAGACAAACACTTTGAGTTTGGCACACTGCCATTTGCCCTATCCTCTGCACCCAGAATATTCACAAATTTGCTTGCACCTTTTCTTGCCCTCTTAAAGCGAAGTTCCACCCAAAATTGGAGCTTCCACTTTAAGGGAAGGTGACCCCCCTGACATGCCAAATTTGGCATGCCATTTTTTTTTTTGGGGGGGAGCGAAAACCCTCATTTTTAGAGGGTTCCAGCTCCCACTTCCTCCCGGGGCACCGTGGCGCTGGATGGAAGATCACCTCCCTCTTGACAATCATCTGGGATACGTCACAGGTCCCAGATGATTGCCCGGCCAGTCACAGCGCGGCTTGTGCATGCGCAGTGCGTTCACAGCCGGGCACCCACAATGACAATGCCGGTGCCGCAGAGAGGAGAGGGAGACGAACGGGGCTTTGTTCCCCCGCATCGCTGGACCCTGGGACAGGTAAGTGTCAGATTATTTAAAGTCAGCAGCTGCAGTATTTGTAGCTGCTGACTTTTATTTTTTATTTTTTTTTAATTGGAACTCCGCTTTAAGAGCAAGGCATTCAAGTAACAGTGCTCTCTTTCCACCAATTCTTTGTCTTGTTAGGGCCTTGCAAAGGACTATTGCCAGGTGGATAAGACGACCCATCTCAAGAGCTTACACTTTAAAGGAAAAGACACCCTCCAGAAATCTTACATTCTCACTCCACCAGTTTGGGTGTTTCCTGGGCATTCCAACATCAAACCTTTGTACCATATTTTATAGTACAGGACACAGGCCACCCTCCCCTCTGTTCTGGTGTTACTGTTGCTAAAAAAAAACAACAGGTCTCAGAGTGGGATAGGGTTGTAGGAGTACGCCCAGGTGATCATGTCCAGCAAAGCTTTGACAGTGTCCAATCACCTGTAGGTTCTGCCCCACAGGGTCTATGAATATCCCATGTCCTGTTATGTAATAGGCTAACTTGTAAGGCCTTGTTTATGCTAGCGGTTTTACCACTCTTTATTATGCCGCAAAGGCAGCAGCCAGGGGTGCACCAATGCCATCCTGAAAGGGCAAAATTTATCCCTGCTGTCTTCAGAGAGTAGTATTGCCTGCTGAGTAAGACTCATTCTATTGAATGTGGGCTCCCCACAACCATGCGCAATGCACACAGTTGTGATGTGCTAGTGTGAGGTTCAAGGGGTTAAAGCAAGCAGTAAGGAGGCAATACAACACCACCCTACCACCTCTCAAATGCTCTCTGAAGATTGATCTGAACACAGAGTGCTCTTCAAAGAGCACCCTTAGTGTATATGAGTTCTAAGAGCTGTATATATTTCAGTTACCTTATTCCTTTTGTTTGTTTATATATTTTTGTTATGCTTACTAAATGGCTTGCCTTAATAAAATATGGTTTTTCACCTTAATGCTTTTTATGTTTTGAGCCGATTATAATCTTCTGCTTTAAATCTAGGAAGGGGTTGAAGCAGTAAGGGTTGGTTTGGGCTGTTAATTCTATACCTCATCGAAACGAAGGCCCCAAATCTGTATCCGGGTCCTCCAATTCTCAGTCTGTGTTTCGGCAAGACATGGGCTTGAATCCAAAGTAAAACTACACCAAAGGTCCCCCAGGCACACATCTCCCAAATAATAGAGCCCCATCAAATGCCAGGGCACATAGTCCACAGACAAGAGGCTAGTCTACAGTCCACTCCAAAAGCCCCTGTTCCGGTTGGGTCTGTCACAATGCATAAATGCTTTTTACATTTTTAAGTGGACTTTTCCATTCCAAGCTGAAAAAATAAAAACTGAAAATGTTAGAGATAAAATACTCCTCGTGATCGATGGTTGTTGTCAAACCTCTGCAACTTGGTTACCTAAAGTCCTATGAGAATGCACTCCTTGCAGGTTTTCAAGTGTCCAGCTATCCAAAGGGGCAACATTAAGGCATGGTGATGTCAAACCTGCACTTTTTGGAAACGTGCAGCTGTCTTTGGGTGGTGGAGGAAAAAAGTTGCTAACAGGAAACCGTACCTTCCATTTTTCATGGAAGGTCCAGTTTAACTGCTGCATTAATTAAAATGGAGTTCCACCCAAAAGTGGAACTTCCGCTTTAAGCACTCCTTGCCCCCTTACATGCCACATTTGGCATGTAATTTTTTTTGAGGGGGGGGGGGGAGTGAGTACATTGTTTTGAGAGGGACTTCCTTTCCTGTCCCACTTCCTTATTCCGTCTTATGGCCACCTAGGCGACCCCCACCCCGCCAAGCGGCCTCTCCCACTCTGCAATCTTCTGGGACACGTCACAGATCCCAGATGATTGCCTGGCCACTAGGAGACTGCAGTGCGCGCCTGGCAATGAAGCCACAAGCTGTCACGGCCGGGTGCTCAGAGTTGCTATGACGGCGCCGCAGAGAGGAGGGAGAGAGGAGCGAGTCCTCGGGCGGCAGGAGCATGGAACAGGTGGGTGTCTGTTTATTAAAAGTCTTTTAATAGTCTTTTAAAAAGTCTACACTTTTTGTAGCTGCTGGCTTTTAATAAACTGAAAAACAGTGGATCTCCACTTTAATGCCCTCCAGAAGAAGATACTGCCCTCCAGAAGAAATTAAAGTTTGATTTACAGGAGAGAAGACCTATCGGGCAGTTTTTATCAAACCAACACTGCATAAGCATATGTACACATTTTTAGTAAATGTTTCATAATGATTGTTTTGAGATATATATATAGTGTGTGTATATATGTATGCTGCTAATGCTTCTTGCAAATGTATGTCTTTGCTGCAACAATCATTACTTCCTGCATTCACCAAGGACATTCCAAAGAGAAGCAAATTGAAAAACCTGATGGATTATAAACGGGTACTTTTTGTGTGTTTTTGTCTCTCTGCCCTCAAAGGGTAACCTTGTCAGATATTTTTTTTCTGTCTGCATGCTTGCTCTCTGCACAGCTGTTTAGTGATTTCAAGGAAAGTCAGAGTGTGTGAAGGATTTTTCAGTGTTGATATGCTTGCTCAGCAATCGAATAGCTATATGTTTCTAAAAAATACAGACGTACTGAGGTACACTCCTGGTTTTCTAACCCTTCCCATGTTCTGTTCACAATTCTAGAAAAAGGTTTGGCCGAAGCTGGGCTAAAGCCTGGTACACACTATTTTTTTTTTTTTTCGTTCAACTTAGCAAGGCTGAACAAAAAAAAACTGACAGCTCAGGAACTGCTGTACTAACTATTTGATGTTTGTACAGCTGCTGTGCTATTGTGTTCTGACAGGGGGACAGGATGGTCATGCCCTTTCGGCAGAAGCCAGCCGAACCAGCTGCGGTACACACAAAGCAAATGTTGTCCGGTTTCTTTTGAACCAACCGATGCCGCGCGACATTCGGCCCGTCATTAAAACCCATTTCCAGTTCAACTCGTTTTCTCCTTTTTACTTTCTGTGCTGTCGGACAGGAAATAAGGAGAGATTTCCCAAATAGGGTCATACTAAGCAGTAAAAATTTGTCATAAGTTCTATCCCTTTAATTATACCTTGGAGAAACCCTGCAAAAACCTTCAGAACCCCCTAGTAAACGTTCTTACACCTACAGCTTACAATATGTTAGAATGATTGGTAAGCTATATCCGTTTGTGTATAATGATCAAGTTGGACTTCCATTAGGTCAGTGAAAGACTGCATTGTAGGAGTTCTTAGAACTACCAGTACAGGGGGACCTACCCTCTTACCCTTTGATAGCACTTTACAGCCCCTCTAAGTCTGCTGACTAATGAATAATGTAAAAAAAAAAAAGTCAAATTTCTATTTTGCTTGAGAATTCTGTGTACATCGCTCTTACTCTTTCTTGCCGACTGATCCAACGCCCCCCTAACTCAGCTCCTCCAGCCCATAAAATCCACAGACCCAGCAGAGAGACCCACTGGCACCTTGGCTGCTTTGACCCTGGAACTTTACCCTGGAGGTCTAATGCTAGAATTATTGCTTTTGCTCTAATGTTCGCAACGATGCCTCATGTGTGGTTTGAATGCCGTTTACATATGTGGGTGCGACTTACATATGCATTCGCTTCTGCGAGCGAGCACGCGGGGACAGGGGCACTTTAAATGTGTGGGTTTTTTTGTTTTGTTTTTTCCTTCTATTTTGACACTATCTTTTTACAATTTTTTTTTTTTTTTTTTGAAGATCACTTTTTTTCCTATTATAAGGAATGTAAACATCTCTTGTAAAATGAATAGTGCTTGACAGGTCCTCTTTATAGTGAGATCTGGGGTCAATAAGTCCCCAGATCTCACCTCTAGGTTGGAAGCCTGAAAAAAAAAAACTCCACTCCCAGCCGGCAGTGGCATTTTTTTTCAAATGCAGAGGCCGAGCGTGACGTCATAACATTGTGCCCAGCCTCCGAACGATCATAGAGACTCCGGGGACCATCTGGCCTGTCAGAAATCTCTGGTCAGCATCCGGGGCCGGTGGGTTCCTTCTCCAGTTCGCCAATGGCAGGGGCGAGCCGGGAGAAGCACAGGAGGGTGATGGGGGGGGGGGTGTCCTTGAATAGCCGCTATGATCCTTCTTATGGTGAAGGGAATTGCCAGCTCTAAAAGACGATATCTGAATGATGCCTGTAGCTGCAGGCATCATTCAGATATCACGCTCAAAGTCTGTGGATTCATATGATGATACGCGGGTGACAAGTGGTTAATAAATAAACAGCATCATGAAGGCCAAGGAACACACCAGTCAGTTCAGAGATAAAGTTGTGGAGAAGTTCAAAGCTTGGGATATTTTTTTTTTATACCCTAACCCTGCTTTAAACATCTCATGGCGCACTGTTCAATACACCATCCGAAAATGAAAAGAGTATTGCACAACTGCCAACCTACCATGACCTGGCCATCCACCTAAACTGACATGCCTGACAAGGAGAGCATTAATCAGAGAAGCAGCCAAAGAGGCCCATGGTAACTCTGAAGGAGCTCCAGAGATCCACAGCTCAGGTGGGAGAAGATGTCCCGTTTGCGAGAAGCCATGTGGGGGACACAGCAAACATGTGAAAGAAGGTACTCTGGTCAGATCAAAGCATAATCATGTGTTAGAATGGCCCAGTCAAAGTCCAGACCTAAAACCATTTGAGAATCTGTGGCAAGACTTGAAAATTGAGGGGGGAGGTGCTGCGCTATCCAAAACAGAGAACTACTGTGTGTGATTTGCGTCAAAAACTAGTACAAGTGTAGTGCAGGCCACTGTTGGGATAATCAATAAAGCTTCATGTTGATACTAAATGGTAATAAAAAGGCATAAATATGTGCACAAAACTAACACAATAATGCAATAGTGGAAATAAATAATAAAATCCTGCGTGAGTGGAAATAAATGCATGTGCAAAAACGGTTCAATATAACCAAGTGACAGTTGCAATAAAAGCTTAAAATCTCAATATCTCTTCTGTGGATGTGCAAATAAACGCATATAACAGTGCAAGTGCTAAGGTGACCTGAACACATCCAGTAAATCAAAACCAGTGTCCCAGCAATATATTATCCTAAAAAAGTCTGCTGATCAAAAACAAAAAAAAAAATAAAATACAGTCCAGGTAACATGCAACTCAGTGCATAGGTGGGGAAGAACATAAAGTGCAATGTGCTGATGTCCTCTATAGTGCAATATACAAAGTCCTATGTGCTCAGAAAAAACAGGGGTGCAGTGTCTGGAATAAAATTCAATCTGTGTCCTCTTCGTGCATGTAGCACACTAAAGTAAGTAGTGGCCCCTTACCTAGCGGTACTAGGTAAACCGCAAAGAAGTAACTGTAGGTAGCTGTGGTCTTTACTTCAGGGTCCTGGCCCAACGCAGCTTCTATTTCTGCCTCCACGTCCAGCGGTATAAAGTAAACCGCACAGCAACTAAGTGCGGGTGGCTGTGATCTGTTGTTAGGATCCTGAACCAGCGCGGGTCCTATCTCTGCCTCCACGTCTCAAATATAGGTTAAACCGATAATAAAGGACAGATGGGGTACCCGATAGTGAAGTATGTTTAAAACCAAATGGAGCTTTTTTCATAACCATTAAAATGTACTCACATTACAGTGTGGTAGAACGTTTCCTATCTCCTACGAGCGGCAAGCTCGTTATGCCTCAATCAGTATGAGATGCCCATTCCGTCCCTACGCGTGACGTCACCAATCACGTGACTTCATCAGGGGATACACGAAATAGGCACATTTCTGTCTTAAAGTGGTGTTTCACCAAAAAAAAAAAAATTAGATGTCAGCAGCTGCAAATACTGCAGCTGCTGACTTTTAAAATAAAGACACTTACCTGTCCCGGGGTCCAGCGATGTCGGCACCTGAGACCGAGCCGTCCCTCGATCCTCGGGTGCTGCCGCCGCCATTCACACTGAGGGAATCAGGAAGCGAAGCGTTGCCGCTTCACTGCCCGGTTCCCTACTGCGCATGCGCGAGTCGCGCTGCGCGTCTTCACTGGTCCCCGTTGTGTTGTGGGAACTGTGTATTTCCCACAACACAACGGGGGTGGGCGGGGAGTCTGCGGCTAGCTGCGGCTAGCTGTACCCGGAAGTGGGTGCAGATACCTGTATTATACAGGTATCTGCACCCCCCTCCCCCCTGAAAGGTGCCAATTGTGACACCGGAGGGGGGGAGGAATCCGATGAGCGGAAGTTCCACTTTAGGGTGGAACTCCGCTTTAAATAGTCTCTTTCATTATAGTTAATGGGCGGCCATTTTCTTGTAGCCACGCCCGCCATTAGTTCATAGAACGTGTGTGCGGCCGTCTTTTTGGTTAGTGAATTTACTGTTTCCATACTAACGGGTGGAAACGGGCTTACTGCGCATCTCAGTGCTTATGTTCTACAACGAAGGGAACTAGTCTGTCGGCGTAGCATACATGCTAGAGATAGAACGATCTAATCTCGCCAGACAGACAGTGAGAAGGAATGTTCATACAAAAAGGGAGTCTGGATATGTTGTAAGCTACCAGTATAGAGAATATTAAATAAATTAATTGGGATTCACAAATTATCTAAAACTTAATTTGGATATAAGGATTAAAACTTTAATAAAATATAAAAAATATATATATGCTGGAATGTTCTCCGGGGGATTGGAATAGAATGGGCCTCTTCACTTGATCTACGCATAAGCCCTTACATGCATAAATATCCTATTCGACCTTTCATTTCAACATAAGGCCATAAACTACTACAAAAGGAAGAAGGGAAGGGGGGGAGGAAAGAGAGAAAGGGGTTTAAAGTGGACATAATAATCTGGATAAAGGAATAAATACGTATAATACACACTGCCAATCCCTTTCTCTCTTTCCTCCCCCCCCTCCCCCCTTCCTTTTGTAGTAGTTTATGGCCTTATGTTGAAATGACAGGTCGAATAGGATATTTATGCATGTAAGGGCTTATGTGTAGATCAAGTGAAGAGGCCCATTCTATTCCAATCCCCCGGAGAACATTCCAGCATATATATATTTTTTATATTTTATTAAAGGGGTTGTAAAGGTAAAAATTTTTTCACCTTAATGCATTCTATGCATTAGGTGAAAAAACTTCTAACAATACCGCCGCCCCCAGCCCCCCCCCCCCCCCCCCCCCGTTTTACTTACCTGACCCCTCGAAAGTCAGCTGCTCGCTCCCGACATCCATCCTGCTGCTCAGCCTGGCCGCTGATTGGCTACAGTGGATGGATTGGAAGCAGCGCAGCCATTGGCTCGCGCTGCTGTCAATCACATCCAATGACGCGGCGCGCTGGGGGCGCGGGGCCGAGTGATACAGTGAGCGGCTATAGCCACCGGCTGTATCACGGGAGCGCGCCCGCAAGAACTGACCACCGTGCGAGGGAGCTTGCATTAAGGTGGTTAGTTCTTGCGGGGAGGAGCTGAAACAGCCGCCGAGGGACCCCAGAAGAGCAGGTTCGGGGCCACTCTGTGCAGAACGAGCTGCACAGTGAAGGTAAGTATAACATGTTTGTTTTTGTTTTTTTGTTTTTTTTTTAAATTACCTTTACAACCCCTTTAAAGTTTTAATCCTTATATCCAAATTCAATTTTAGATAATTTGTGAATCCCAATTAATTTATTTAATATTCTCTATATTGGTAGCTTACAACATATCCAGACTCCCTTTTTGTATGAACATTCCTTCTCACTGTCTGTCAGAACGATCTAATCTCGCCAATTTCTAGCATGTATTGCTACGCCGACAGACTAGTTTGCTTCGTTGTAGAACATAAGCACTGAGATGCGCAGTAAGCCCGTTTCCACCCGTCAGTATGGAAACAGTAAATTCACTAACCAAAAAGATGGCCGCGCACACGGTCTATAAACTAATGGCGGAGGCGGCTACAAGAAAATGGCCGCCCATTAACTATAATGATAGAGACTATTTAAGACAGAAATGTGCCTATTTCGTGTATCCCCTGATGAAGTCACGTGATTGGTGACGTCACGCGTAGGGACGGAATGGGCATCTCATACTGATTGAGGCATAATGAGCTTGCCGTTCTTAGGAGATGGGGAATGTTCTATCACACTGTAATGTGAGTACATTTTAATGGTTATGAATAAAGCTCCATTTGATTTTAAACATACTTCACTATCTGTTACCCAATCTGTCCTTTATTATCAGTTTAACCCATATTTGAGACGTGGAGGCAGAGATAGGACCCGCGCTGGTTCAGGATCCTAACAACAGATCATAGCCACCCGCACTTAGTTGCTGTGCGGTTTACTTTATACCGCTGGACGTGGAGGCAGAAATAGAAGCTGCGTTGGGCCAGGACCCTGAAGTAAAGACCACAGCTACCTACAGTTACTTTTTTGCGGTTTAGCTAGTACCGCTAGGTAAGGGGCCACTACTTACTTTAGTGTGTTACATGCACGGAGAGGACACAGATTGAATTTTATTCCAGACACTGCACCCCTGTTTTTTCTGAGCACATAGGACTTTGTATATTACGCTATAGAGGACATTAGCACATTGCACTTTATGTTCTTCCCCACCTATGCACCGAGTTGCATGTTACCTGGACTGTATTTTATTTTATTTTATTTTTTTTTGTTTTTGATCAGCAGACTTTTTTAGGATAATATATTGCTGGGACACTGGTTTTGATTTACTGGGTCTGTTCAAGTCACCTTAGCACTTGCACTGTTATATGCGTTTTGTTTTTGCACATCCACAGCAGTATAACTGTTTAGGATGCATTCTTATTTACTGCTGCTCATATTGAGATTTTAAGCTTTTATTGCAACTGTCACTTCGTTATATTGAACCATTTTTGCACATGCATTTATTTCCACTCACGCAGGATTTTATTATTTATTTCCACTATTGCATTATTGTGTTTGCCAAATTTTCTGTCTTTTTTTTTTTTTTGGTTAATTTAGCCAAAAACAAAGACCCAGTCGTAATGAAATACCACCAAAAAAAATCTCTATTTGTGTGAACAAAATTTTAAAAATGTTGTTTGGGTACAGTGTTACATGACCGCGCAATTGTCATTCAAAGTGTGACAGCGCTGAAAACTGTCTTGGGCAGGAAGGGGGTAAAAGTGCCTGATATTGAAGTGGTTAAGAAAAGCCTGGATTTATTCCTAGATGCACATAATATAACTGGATACTGGCGATAGAGAAACTAACACAGCACAGGTCCCATTAAAGTAATTGTAAAGTCTTTTGTTGTTAAAAAAATTAAAAACCTACTTTCCTGCTCTGTGCAATGGTTTTGTAAACCTTCTTGTAAAAGGAATACATATTGAAAGATGGGGGTTGGGTGGGACTTTGTATGACGCACAGCTAGGTAATAAGATCTGCAATCACATGATGGTAAATTCCAAAGAAATCAACATTACGTTATTACTACATGTTTCGGAGGTTCGGCCGCCTCCTTCATGTGACCTGAAGGAGGCCGCGCCTCCGAAAAACAAGTAGTCTTGGCAACCGTTTTGTTGGTGAAAGAGAAAACACTTCACTCACCTTGTCATTCCTCTCCGGCCACGAGTGACGTCACACAGCGCCGGCTGGACCGTGCACGTGCCCCACAGCAGACACAGCCTGAGGATGAGGAAGCAGAGTCTGCAGTGACATCCCACATCACTACCACTCGTTTTTGGGAGCCAACCCAGTCATACAGGCCAGGAAAGGAGACCTACATCCTGCTTTACATGTGATTCAAGTTCCATGTCTGTGAGTGCAATCCTCTACTATTTGAATCTGTATTTGTATCATTAAAACTGTATTGCACTAGGGCAGTCGTGCGCTCTTTTTCTTGTATACTGTGCCAAAACAGGCTTTCCATGGGTGCTGAGGCTGCAAAACCATGGCCGCACTGAGAACAAAGAAAGTAGAATGAAAAACATCAGTGGTAGTGTGGTCCCCAGTTGTCAAGTAAGTATTAGTGCAGACTATATAATCGTTGCAGTAGATATTCTATGAAGGAACACATTATTTATATATATATATATATATATATATATATATATATATATATATATATATATATATATATATATATATATATATATATATATATATATATATATATATATTGTAGCAGAGCGTCCCAGAGAGAGCCAGGAAAAGTCCTGTTCGGGGTTTATACATCTCCCAGGCTCCTCTCATACAGGTTCAGGGATCTCTGATCCATGGTCCAGTTCAGTTCTTGGTCCTCTCTCCCAGGCTAATTTAAGCTCACCTGAGCAAGACAGCCCTTGCTCTTGGCCTGGGATACTCAGAGAACTTCTGTGTAAGAGAAAAAAAAAAAAAGGTATGTGGAAACTGACAAGCTGTAGGCTTGCTCAGCTTAGTAGTTAGGATCTGTAAATATTGTTTAGTTAGTGCCGAGACACGGCTAGGTTTTGTTTTGGCTATTTTTGTTCCTATTTGTTTCTTTTGGAACACTGTACAGCACCTGTAAATAGACTTGTATATATCACAAATAAACACCGCACTGTTTGTCACTATTCCACTGGATTTGGTATCTGTGCCTGAAAGACTGCTCATCCCAGGGAGCTTTGTACCTGCTACCTGTCCCCCAGGTTACATATGGTGGAGACTGCGACCAGCTGTAGTAAGTTACTACTTAAAAGGCCAGTACCTAGAGTGACTAAACATGGAGGAAATCCTAAAACAATTGGTGATATCCAATGCTGCACAGCAACAAACAAATGCTATCGCACAGGAGCAAACCAAGGCGCTGTGCCAACAGATTGGTGCTGTACAGGAGCTATCGCAGAGGCTGTTTGAACAGCTAGCCACTGATGCAAAAGGGGATAGGAAAACCCTGGCTGCGGTTGTAGAGACGCTTGCACAGTGGTCACCTGCTAAAGTTAATGTTGTTGGAGACAAGCCCTCAGCCATCCATGTGGGTCGTTTTCTTTCCAAGATGACTGCAGATGATGATCCAGAGGCCTTTCTCTTAACCTTTGAACGGACCGCTGAGAGGGAAGGTTGGCCCAAAACCCAGTGGGCAGGACTGGTCGCCCCCTTGCTGTCTGGAGAATCGCAGAAGGCCTACTATGATTTGGAGTCAGCAGAAGTAGGAGACTATGAAAAGGTCAAGCGGGAAATCCTGGCGCGACTTGGTGTCACCTTGGCAGTTCGAGCACAGCGGGTCCACAGCTGGTTCTTCCAAGACGAGAGGCCCCCAAGATCGCAGATGTTCAACCTAATTCACTTGGTGAGGAAATGGCTACAGCCGGAGTCCCTGTCTGGGCCACAAATAGTGGAGCGTGTGGTCATGGACCAGTTCCTGAGGTCACTACCAGTTCCCCTGCAGAAGTGGGTGAGTCAAGGAGACCCCAACTCGGCGGACAACCTCGTGGAACTTGTTGAAAGGTACTTTGCTGCAGAGAACCTGGTCACCACCCCTACAGCCGCACGGACTTTCCGCCCAAAGCCACGGTCTCCCCAGGCAACCGGTAAGACTGTTCCAGGGGAAGTGGGTGGTAAGCATGGCAAGGAAATAGGGGGGAGGATTTTTGGTGCCAGGACTGAAGTTTGGCGTCCCAAACAAGGGAAGCTACTGCCTGTCAGCAAACCCAACTGGGGAAACATCAGGTGTTTTCGTTGCCAAGAACTGGGACATGTTGCAGCAAACTGTCCATTGACAGATGAACCAATGCAGTGCGATCTGTCCATTAGAAGGCAGTCTATGTTTGCTGCTGTTTCATGCGCTGCAGCACCAAGTATGGGAAAACACATGTGCCAAATGACTGTTAATAATAAGCCTATTACGGCCTTGCTAGACTCTGGAAGTCTAGTGACTCTGGTTACAGCTGAGATGGTTGACATTGTGAATTTGCATGCTAAAAAAATTGCTGTGATCTGTGTACATGGGGATACCCGCGAGTATCCTATAGCCACTGTTCAGTTTAAAACTGGCTTAGGTACGGTGACCCATCCGGTCGGACTTGTGCCCCACTTGGTGCACGAGGCCATCATTGGTAGGGACTTCCCTAAGTTTTGGGAACTGTGGGATCGTCCCGACCCGGTCGCAGTAGCTGACTCAGTGACAGAGCCAGAACTCCTGGCCGCTACTGAAAATGTGGGTTCAGGGGACTCTTCTCAGTGCTCCCCGGGTTTTCCTTTCTCAGTTATGGCAGGAGAGCTGGAGGAGCCTGAGGAGGTCCCCACAACCAGTGGAGCTGGACAGCCATCTGCTGAATCTGAGCCTACGTTGGAGTTTGCTGACCTTAATGTACACAAGGAAAATTTTGGTACCGAGCAGAAAAAAGACCCAACCCTTGCCAGGGCCTGGGAAAATGTAATGGTGATTAATGATGTACCTGTCGAATCAGGGGACAGGCTCTGTTTTCCTTATTTTAGCAGCAATGAGGATTTATTGTATCGTGTATGTAAAAAAAATGATGAAGTGGTGGAACAGTTGGTGGTCCCTAAGCCATACAGACGGGTGGTGTTGGAACTTGCCCATGGGCACTTGCTAGGAGGTCATTTAGGGGTTGAGAAAACTACTGAAAGGGTGTTGCGCAGGTTTTATTGGCCCGGAATACAGAAGGATATTGAGAATTATTGTCAATCCTGTCCTGTGTGTCAGATGTCAGCCCCACTACAACACTTCCGAAGTCCTTTAGTGCCCTTGCCCATTATTGAAGTGCCCTTTGAGAGGATTGCCATGGACCTTGTGGGTCCACTCCCCAAGTCTGCCCGAGGTCATCAGCATATCCTCGTAATCATGGATTATGCTACCCGTTACCCAGAGGCAATTCCCTTACGCACCGCGTCTGCTAAAAACATTGCCAAAGAGCTGTTTATGGTGTTCAGTCGTGTTGGAATCCCTAAAGAAGTCCTTACAGACCAGGGCACCCCATTTATGTCACGAATAACTAGAGAGCTGTGCAAGTTATTTAAGGTGACGCAATTGCGAACCTCGGTGTACCATCCTCAAACGGATGGCTTGGTGGAACGCTTCAATAAAACATTAAAGAGCATGTTAAAAAAGGTTGTTGACAAGGATGGGAAAAACTGGGACTTCCTGATACCATACTTGATGTTTGCCATCAGGGAGGTTCCCCAGTCCTCCACGGGGTACTCTCCCTTTGAGTTGCTTTATGGGAGACACCCTCGGGGACTCTTGGACATAGCCAAAGAAACTTGGGAGGGGGAGCAGACACCCCATAAAAGTGTCATTGAGCATATCGCTCAAATGCAGGACAGGATTGCAGCAATCATGCCGTTGGTAAAAGAACACTTACTGCAGGCCCAAACAGCTCAACAGAGGATATACAACAGGGGGGCCCAACTCCGTGTTTTCTCACCTGGTGATAGGGTCCTGGTGTTAGTTCCCACTGTTGAGAGCAAGTTCCTGGCTAAGTGGCAGGGTCCCTTTGAAGTAATTGAAAGAGTTGGGGAGGTCAATTACAAAATATATCAACCAGGAAAAAGGAAGCCCGAACAGATTTACCACATAAACCTGTTAAAGCCCTGGAAGGATAGACTGGCGTTAACTGCGAGGTCCCTCCCGGTAACGCCTAAGGGTACTGAGTCTCCTCTGATCGCTGAGGTCACGATTCCAGACACCCTGTCATATTCTCAAAAGCAGGAAACTAGAGAATTCCTGATAAGAAATAGAGAGAAATTTTCAGAGTTACCTGGCACGACTTCAGCAGTTCAGCATGATATTGTTACTGAACCTGGGGTCCGTGTCAAGCTAAAACCATACCGAATTCCTGAAGCGAGGAGAAAGGACATCAGCGAGGAAGTTAAAAGAATGTTGGAGCTAGATGTCATTGAGGAATCCAATAGTGACTGGTCTAGCCCCATCGTGTTAGTCCCAAAACCGGATGGCACTTGGAGGTTCTGTAATGACTTCAGGAAGCTTAATGCAGTGACAAAGTTTGACACGTACCCAATGCCCAGAGTGGACGAACTTATAGACCGACTTGGCAAGGCTCGCTATCTGACCACTTTGGACTTGACAAAAGGTTATTGGCAAATACCCCTGACTGGTAGCGCCAAAGAGAAGACTGCATTTGTGACCCCAGAGGGTTCCTTTCAATATAAAAAAATGCCTTTTGGGTTGCAAAATGCCCCCGCCACATTTCAGAGGGCCATGGACAGGACTCTAAGACCCCACCGACAATATGCAGCAGCATATCTAGATGACATAGTGGTACATAGCACTGACTGGGAGTCTCACTTGCCCCGGGTCCAGGCTGTCCTCGATTCCCTCTTCAAAGAAGGTTTTACAGCAAATCCAAAAAAATGTGCCATTGGTCTAGAGGAAGCCAAGTATTTGGGCTACACTATTGGGCGTGGTGTAATAAAACCTCAAGTGAATAAAATAGAAGCCATCCAGGAATGGCCACGTCCTGCAAACAAGAAGCAGGTCAGGGCCTTTCTTGGCATTGCGGGGTATTATAGAAGATTTATCCCAAATTTTGCAACTATAGCTGCCCCACTAACAGACCTTACGAAAGGGAGAGACTCTGTAATGGTGAAATGGTCCTCAGTAGCAGAGGAATCTTTCCAAGTCCTGAAGAAGGCTCTTTGTGCACAACCAGTACTGTACTCCCCCGATTTCTCCAAAGATTTTTTGGTTCAGACGGATGCGTCTGATGTTGGTATCGGGGCAGTACTATCACAGGTACACAATGGGGAAGAACACCCTGTGGTGTACCTAAGCAGAAAGCTCAACGACCATGAGCAAAGGTATGCAGTCATTGAAAAGGAGTGTTTAGCCATAAAGTGGGCCGTGGACGCACTCAGGTACTATTTGTTAGGACGCCAGTTTGAGTTAATTACTGACCATGCTCCTCTGAAATGGATGGCCCAAAAGAAGGAGACTAATAGACGGGTGAACCGGTGGTTTTTGGCTCTACAGGATTACTCATTCACTGTAAAACACAGACCAGGTGTTGAGATGGGGAATGTAGATGCCCTGTCCCGTGTTCACTCCTGTTGGGCTACAGGTGTTCCAACCCTGGGGTTGAAACAAGGGGGGGGGGATATGTAGCAGAGCGTCCCAGAGAGAGCCAGGAAAAGTCCTGTTCGGGGTTTATACATCTCCCAGGCTCCTCTCATACAGGTTCAGGGATCTCTGATCCATGGTCCAGTTCAGTTCTTGGTCCTCTCTCCCAGGCTAATTTAAGCTCACCTGAGCAAGACAGCCCTTGCTCTTGGCCTGGGATACTCAGAGAACTTCTGTGTAAGAGAAAAAAAAAAAAAGGTATGTGGAAACTGACAAGCTGTAGGCTTGCTCAGCTTAGTAGTTAGGATCTGTAAATATTGTTTAGTTAGTGCCGAGACACGGCTAGGTTTTGTTTTGGCTATTTTTGTTCCTATTTGTTTCTTTTGGAACACTGTACAGCACCTGTAAATAGACTTGTATATATCACAAATAAACACCGCACTGTTTGTCACTATTCCACTGGATTTGGTATCTGTGCCTGAAAGACTGCTCATCCCAGGGAGCTTTGTACCTGCTACCTGTCCCCCAGGTTACAATATATATATATATAAAAGAGGTGATGAGAATGGGGAAGGTAGGGCAGTTGCTGAGGCTGACCATAAATCTAATCCCAAACTCAAGAGATTGTGATGGACTATCTTGGTACTAATAATAAACAAATGAATAATATAAAAAACTATTTATTACATAAAAAACAACAAACGGGGGTATATTAAAACAACAATTAGCAAAAAATAGATTTTCAAAGAGCAAATACTCAGGGTACTCCTAGAAAGTATCTGCTGTTGAAACAATTCTGAAAATTGATTGGGTTCTCTACTAGTTTCACGGTGACCGCTTCTTCAGGAGAACTATTCTGTAAGGTAGATAATGGAATAAGACATAGATCGAATACATAATATTCAAAATTGCACACAATGAGGTTCAGCAAGTTATACAAAAAAAAAAAAATAAATATCAAATTGCTCACTGGACTGCAAAGATGGCCTATGTGTAAAACCACTAGCCCGAACTGGAGGCTTCCCCCACGGCGGACAAGGGGGATGTGTGCAGGTATGAGTCTAAATGAAAAGATAATATATGAGATGATAATACACAAAACTGATGTAAAAAGTCACAATCCAGGTAGGGGGAGGGGGGGAGGAAAGGAAGCGAAAGGGGATAGAGGGAAAGTGCAACTAAGCAGATAGGTCTACAATCTAGAAGGGCATATAATGGTGTCAAAAAGCCAGGTAGGTAGTACACATGATTAATAGTACAGCCCACATACCCAACCAAGATGGAGTGTGGACATGGGGAGGTGGCAAATAACCCCGGTGAATAAACCAAAACCGAGCAAGTGTTACCTTAAACCTTAGAAGAGAACCGTGACAGCCAGTGTGTTAGGGTCTCAAGGTCTTGGTTGGGTATGTGGGTTGTACTATTGTACTATTAATCACGTGTACTTCCCACCTGGCTTTTTGACACCATTATATGTCACAATCACATCATTATCTTTATTATGAATTGAAACTTGTTATTACAAATTTATCTATTACTTTGTCTATTACTATTACTGTGAATCATGTTTACTGTGAATCATGTTTAATAAACTGTTAAGGTGTTACTATTGTCTATCATGTTATTTTCAATTATTCAATAAATATTTCTTTGGAATTTACCATCATGTGATTGCATATCTTATTACCTAGCCGTGCTTCATACAAAGTCCCACCCAACCCCTTTCTTTCAATATATGTTCAGTAGGAATAGAGGCAGATGAGCTTACCCACTCATTACCTCATTTAAAGTCCCAACTCCTCTTTTACCCTCTTTTCTGCTTGAAAAAGGTGTTCTATTTTTTATTTTTTTATTTTTTCTTAATGCAAAGAATCAAGGTAAAGTACCTTTTAGCCATTACAACCACTTTAGGTACACTCTTATTCCTTTCTGCAAGGAAGTATGGGAGAAATCATCTTAACACCTGACATTCTATTCCTACCCTACTCTTTAAAACTAAAATGTAGTTTTTATTGGAGTTTGGGATTTAAGGTAAATGAGAAAACTATGTGTGTAGCAATGTTTGCTAGATGGCATAAATTGTTTACTGGATTGTTTCTCTTTCCTGGAATTGCTGTTTGCTGTGAGTATTTTATCATCTGCATGAAAAGATCCACCCAGTTGTTTGGAGTATACGTTTGCTTTTTGCTCCACTCAAAGCTGCGGAGTTGAAAGCTCTCCTTAAGCAGAATTAAATGTAGAGCTTCCTGTGTGACAGATAATTGTAATTAGGGTTGTCCCGATACCGATACTAGTATCGGTATCGGCACCGACACCGAGCATTTGCCCAAGTACTTGTACTCGGGCAAATGCTCCCGATGCTTCCCCCGATACCTGGAAGTCAGCTGTGATCGGCGCGTGGGGGAGTTACAAGCTTCTCCCCCCGCCGGCTTTCAGCTGCTTTAGTGACATACAGCGGTGATCGCTCACCGCTGTATGTCACTGCATCCTCCTCCATGCCCCCTCCTTTCCTCTGTGCCTCTCAGCTGTCCCCTCCGTTCTGCTCTCCTTATCTGTCCCCTCCGTTCTGCTCTCCTTATCTGTCCCCTCCGTTCTGCTCTCCTTATCTGTCCCCTCCGTTCTGCTCTCCTTATCTGTCCCCTCCGTTCCTCTCTCCTTATCTGTCCCCTCCGTTCTCCCCCTCCGTTCCTCCGTCCCCCTCCTCCTTCCTCTGTGTATGGAGAGAGTCAGCTGACTCTGTCCATTCACATAACTGAAACATTGTAATCTTCTGTGATTACGATGTGTCAGTTTATGAATGGAGAGGAGCCGCTGACTTCTCCCCATTCATTCTCAGTGCAGCTGACGCTGCAGAGAAAGGGACTGGGGAATCTCTATCCTCTGTCTCTTTCTCTGTCTCAACAGGGAGATATCAGAGGTCTGTTAAGACCCCTGATATCTCACCAAAGCCCCCCAAAAGGGCTGATTAAAAAAAAAAAAAAAAAAACAAAGAATAAAAAAAAATATTATTGTAAAAAAAAATAACACACACATACAACGTTCACCCCCTCCCCCCCCCCCCCCAAAAAAAAAACCAAGCACTGTTAAAAAAAAAAAAAAACTGTCACGTGACATTAAAAAAAAAGTATCGGTAATCGGTATCGGCGAGTACTTGAAAAAAAGTATCGGTACTTGTACTCGGTCCTAAAAAAGTGGTATCGGGACAACCCTAATTGTAATCCTTTAATTTTAAACATGCTCATGTTTTGGACCCACTACCCAAACTGCATGTGTTTTTGCTTAATGGGGGTGCTTTGCTTGGTGAAGTACATTGGATATTGTAGTGTTGGTTATTCTATATTCCTGCCCTGTATACTGTATCTAATGTCTCAATAATCCTGTCTGTAGGTGGCTAGTGTACGGAAGACCACAGTGTTGGATGTTATGAGGAGGTTGCTTCAACCCAAGAATGTCATGGTGTCCACAGGACGAGACCGGCAAACTAACCACTGTTACATAGCAATACTGAACATCATTCAGGGGGAAGTTGACCCTACTCAGGTGGGTAAATTAAGTCTGGTTACATTTAATAATAAGATTAAGTGAAACTTTTTTTTTTTTTTTCCAATTCTTTATTTGTGTGAAACATGCGGAAATACAGAGACCTTTATGTGTGCATACAAAGAAACAGTCCAAATACAAGACCAAGTATAAAAACACCACATCACAGTAGTCAATGTCCATCCCTGGACTTCCAGGTCTAGGGAGTCTCTGCAACCCGCATGAGCTGTTCCACGGCTGTTCCGTATTTATAAATGAGAGGTAGAAAAGTAAGGTAGAAGTTACCCGAAGGGCCTCTACTACTAACGGAAAACATTGAAGAAGCGTAGAAAGGGGGGGGAGGGGAGAAAAGAAGGAATAAATGAGAGAGAGAGAGAAGGGGAGTGGGGGTAAGGAAGGGAGTGCCACCATCCAGTCACCCAACCATGTCTGGGGGAAACCTCATGAGATGGCCCACAACCAGGGAACTAAGTCACCAACTCCACTTACTCATCAGAATAGACAAATTTGCGCCAACAGAACCATTTTGTGAGAAATTTCTTACAAAGGCCCTTCTCTATGGCCACCAAGTCCTCCATTGCATAAATGTCAGACACTTTTTTCAACCAACCAGTGACCGATGGTGGCTGCGTCTACTACCAAAACAGCAGGATGCAGCTTTTCGCCACTGTGAGCAGGAGAGGCAATATGGATCTCCTGCACGAATACGAGAGCAGGAAACCGGCTGGGGTTGAAACGGAGGGAGGAGCCTGGTAATGGCTCTGTGCACGGCGTGAGGATCCTGAGAACCCCCTCCCTGCAGCTGAGAGGAATGATCGGCCTGATGAGAAGGTGTAGGTAGCTTCCCTCCCCGCCCCCCCTGCTCATCACTCACTGAGCTGTCTTGTGGAGTAAGCCAGAGGAAGTTTGTACCTGCGTCTGACTGCAACAAGCTGTAGTGAGCATCCCTTTTTGTCCCAACTTCAACAACAACTAAAAGATAAGTACCGTATTTTTTTTTTTTTTGGCTTTTTTTCTATTGCAATTGTCTTGAAGTGAAAAGGCAAAGGAAAAGTAATAGAACAAAAGAAAGGGAAAGGGAAAGAACATATTGAAATAAAACGAAATAAAATGGAATAAAAAGCGAAAGTAAATGAAAGTAAATGAAGGCGAAAGAGCTGAAAAAGTAGAATCAAGTGAGCTAAGAAAAACAATAAAAACAGGGGGGGGAACAGGGGAGAAGGAGAAGGTGAATGAGAGACAAGCCAACGGAAGAGTTGTCTCCCAGCCCCCACCTGCTTGCTGCTGCTGCTGTTGCAGTAGCTCCCTTTCTTGTGATCTTTTTTGTTTTTGTTTTTGTTTTTTGCAAATGGTATTAACTATAGGCTCGATAGTATAAACTATAGAATAAGAAGAAATTGGGGGCGTGGCTTAGCGATGGCCGAGTAAAGACGTGAGCTGAAGGAGCTCCGGGCCCGATCCGCGCTTCACCTACCAAACATCCCTCTTCTTCAGCAGGTGAACACGGCATGTCCACCTCTAAACACTACAGGACAAGAGCAAAAACCAGAAGAACCGGAACCCCGATCCCACAGCACGGGATAAGAAGATTTCTCAGAGACAGGCAGGAGACGTCCCCAGGCGCCATTGCAGCTACTCCACGTGCACACTGTACGGAGAGGCCCTCTCCTATGACACAGACAATCTCCCCAACTAACGATATGGAAGCAGATCCACACATGGAGACCCCAGCTGCATTCAGAGAGGTGCCTGCAACCCCCTCACACAGCCAGATAAGGATAGAAGATGACCTCCGCGCAATGCTGCAGGCTCTCCCTACCAGGGCTGACATTGAGGCCCTGATCCAACGTGTGGAAGAAGCACACAACAAGGATATACAGGAGATCAGGTCAGAACTGCACACGATTAACCATCGAGTGTCGTCTGGGTTTACTACATTAGAATCCAGAGTTCTATCCCTGGAACAAGCCCAAGAATCACACAACATGGAATTACAAGAAATGCAGCTGCATATCGAAGAAATGGAAGACCGCAGCCGCCGCAACAACCTTAGGCTGCGGGGGATTCCAGAAGCAACGGGACCAGAGGACCTGGCGGAGACGGTAACAGCCATATTCCAGAGACTCCTGGAAAACCCCGCACCCTCTTTGGAAATTGACAGGGTCCACCGTACCCTAGGACCAAAATCCACAGACCCGGCTAGACCCCGGGATGTCCTATGCCGACTGCACCGGTACGCTCAAAAAGAATCCATCCTACGCAACGCTTGGGGCAGCGGAGACATAGAATTCGACGGAGCACACATTCAAATCCTACCGGATATATCCAGAGCTACCCTCCAACGCAGAGCGATGCTAAAACCCCTGCTGGAAGCTGCGAGGCAACATGGATACACTTACAGATGGGGGTACCCTCTGGCAGTGACTTTTCGATCCAACCAGTCCTCATTTACACTGCGGTCGCCGGTGGATCTCCCTGCCTGCTTCACTTTCATGGGGTTTGACCCGATCCCAATACCCAACTGGCTGCTGAAAATCCCGAGACCGACAGGCCGTGCGGGACCTCTGCCGCCTGGATCCAGCCTGCCACCCAGATCCCAGAGAAATCGGGGCCGTTCTAGAGTCATCAACAACAATGGTTCACGTGAGTCTTGACTTTTGTACATAACCAGTTAAAAAGATATGGGAAGCAGGCATAGTTATTGTTACACCTTTCTATGTTTCACCATGGGGACTCTCCCCCGGTATCAAGTTATCCGGGACACTCACTCAGTGCCCACCTTGCTCGCCACACAGACCTGGTTAAGGGGAGTGGCCAACACACTAAAGGCAGGGGAGAACGGAGGGGTCGGGAGCTGCCCCCCCCTCATTGCCATCTTCAATATGTTCACTGTAAGCCACAATTCTGAATAATGCCAACAACCCCCTACATCACTGCCAGGTCACCCTGAACTATGAAAGGACCATGTGTATGTTGCTATAATAGGGCCAAGTTACAGTTTAAGTTCAGCCTAAGCAACCCCACACGGCCAGAAAGGAATGAGCAAGAGGGGCCCCCCCGTGACCTCTCCCACCGTCAGGTACACCTAAAGATTACCCCATGAGACTCTGCATATGGAGCAAATACCCGCAGTCAACCAGCCAGAGGACTCCCCCCCATCCCAACACGAACTACGTGTCAAGACAGTAATCTCAAATGATGACATGCTCAAAACGATCACGCTAACACACGATGCATAACGGAGGGGCACAGGCGGAGGATCTGGCCTCTTCCACCCGGCAACTAAACCCACACCCCACAACTTAACTGCAGACCGACCAGGAAGCCTCACGACTATTGAAAAAGGGAACCGTCGAAGTCTGATCTCTGCACATACCATGCATGTATATGATGAGACGCTGGCAAGATTTCAAACGGGGGAACTTCCATGGGGTGGTCGTGTTGGAAGCTGATGGGGGCAAGGGTTGCCGGGGGGGGTTTTTGGCTCTTTTTTTTTTTTTTTTTTTTTTCCTTCCAGGACATGACTCCTCCACCCCACCACTGGCCATAGACGCGTGGATTGCACACTGCCAAGAGAGGGGGATGTCGGCAGACGGTTGGTTGGGTTCCGGGAGGTGAGGGTTATGAGATTCCCCACCGGAGAGTTGTTCTAGTTACTGTTTTAACTGCATGCCTGTACTGTTTTCCTATATAAACATACAAATATTGCAGTCTGTATTAAGACGTGTTAGCAATGTTATGTAGAAGTGTTGTCCCCCGAGGTTATGACACATGTTCATTTTTTTTTTTTTTTTGTCAAAGACATGTATGTCAGTGTTTCACCTGCCTACATCTATTTATACACCAAGGTGGGGGGAGGGCGGGCGGTGCCCGGATGCCTCCCAGGTCCCTCGCTGATCACACTCCCACTTAGGCACACGCTCATCACGCAGGCGACCCTGCAGAGCGTATAAGCGAATTTTTGCTACCCTAGTTAGGAGCTTGAGACGCTGATTGAGAGTCTCTTACTCTCACTCCTATCTCTTCTCTGATTTCTTATACTTACCTGTTTCCCCACTACTCCCTTCCTACCCACAACCCCCCCATCTACTATCCCTTTTCTCTCTTCCCCAATCCCCAGGACCATGGACGAACTACATATCGTGACCTTAAACGCAAAAGGACTTAATGTCCCAGAAAAAAGAAGAATGCTACAAAATGATATGAGACGCATGAAAGCAGACATAGTTCTGCTACAAGAAACTCATTTCCGGGAAAATGCTTTTCCCATCCTAAAAAACAGACATTATCCGACGGTATACCACTCCACATATTCGGAGGCCAAATCAAGAGGGGTATCCATTCAGATATCAGCTAAAATTCCCTGGTCCTTGACTGATATAAAGACAGACCCGGAAGGAAGATACCTCTTCCTCAAGGGCAGGATAGGTGACGTGAAGGTGACTATAGCTAATCTATACGCCCCCAACTGCCACCAAGACGTCTTTCTCAAGAAACATTTGAAACTCCTCCGAACATTCACAGAAGGCCAACTCATTGTGGGAGGAGATTTAAATGTCCCCCTTCTCCCTTCAGAGGACACCTCAACGGGAACATCCTCCACACACAAAAACACACGCAAAACTATTTACTCGGCCCTGCATGAGACCCAATTAATAGACACTTGGCGGCTCTTACACCCCGGAGAACGGGACTATACTTTTTTCTCCCGCCCGCACCAAACATACTCACGTATAGACTACCTTTTGATCCCCCATAGACAACTCCAAGCAGTCAAAAACACCACTATAGGCTCCATAACATGGTCAGACCATGCCCCAGTCATGATGCGCTATGCTTTGACAGACTTCTGCAAAGGACAAAGAAGTCCTTGGAGACTGAATGAGAGCTTACTGCAAGACCAGGAGACGCTTACAGCGGTCACCAAAGAAATAACACACTATTTCCAAGACAACCTCACCACAGACAATAACAAGGGCCTCGTATGGGAAGCCCATAAGGCAGTGATAAGAGGTATCCTTATACAACATGGCTCACGAATTAAGAAGCAGAGGACTGAACAAATGACCTTACTGATAAAGAAATTACAGACGCTAGAGACTGCACATAAAAAGACCCAAACCAGACAAGTGGAGACTGAACTGAACACGGTTAGAGCGCAGATCACTGATCTACTTTACTATAAAGCTAAAGCTGCAATGCAAATTACCAGGAAAAGGGTATACGAATCGGGAAACAAATGTGGCAGAATGCTGGCACAATCCCTACAGAATCAGAGGACGGCCTCCTATATACCACATATCCATACACACCTAGGCCACAAAATGACACTTCCACAACAAATTACAAACGAATTCAAATCTTTCTACGAAAAACTATACAATATCCCCGCGACAAGCCCACCGACAGAGCGAATGAAAGAATATTTAACCAACTCCCTAATGCCCACATTGTCAAATGAAACACGCGACTTACTAGAGGACCCTATAACACTTTCTGAACTACAAGCAGCAATAGGCAACACCAAATCGGGAAAGGCCCCAGGCCCAGACGGTCTAACTGTGCAATACTATAAAACCCTCCTACCATCCTTAGGGACCCACATGGTGGAACTGTTTAATAGTCACACAGAGGGGGGCGGGTTTCACGACTCCTCCTTGCAAGCCCAGATCTCGGTCATCCCTAAGGAGGGGAAGGACCCGACCCAGTGCGGAAGCTACCGGCCAATTTCCCTACTCAATACGGATATCAAAATTATTTACTAAGATCATAGCATCCAGACTACAGCTACACCTCCCGTACCTAATACACTTAGACCAAGTGGGCTTTGTGCCCACTAGAGAGGCGAGGGACAACACCACCAAGGTGTTGAACCTAATTCACACAGCCAACCGCACCAAAACACAGAGTGTCTTCGTCAGTACAGACGCGGAAAAGGCATTCGACCGTGTAAACTGGGCCTTTATGTTCGAAATACTCAGACACGTAGGGGTTGGGAGGAAGATGCTAAGATGGATAATGGCAGTTTACACGTCACCGTCCGCCAGAGTCAGAGCTAACGGGATGCTGTCAGACCCGTTTCCGATCACCAACGGAACGAGACAGGGCTGCCCACTTTCCCCCCTCCTCTTTGCCTTATCTCTCGAACCCTTTCTATGCCACGTGAGATTGAACCCCAACATCAAGGGGGTGGAATTAAACCAAACCCAATACAAAGTATCCGCCTATGCGGACGATCTCATGTTCTCACTTACAAATCCAACCATTTCCCTACCTAATCTACTGAGAGAGTTCGAACTATACGGCAGTCTCACCAATTTAAAAATAAACTTCGCCAAATCGGAAGCTATGGGAGTTAGAATACCATACACACAGCTGGTACACCTTCAATCCAGTATTCATTTGAAATGGAATAACAAGTCCCTAAAATATTTGGGCACACAAATTCCCCATAACCTATCACAGCTCTACGAACTAAACTTCCCGCCACTACTTAAAACGACAAAGGAACTCTTGAACAAATGGGGCGCGGGCTTGCACTCCTGGGTGGGAAGGTGCAACATACTAAAAATGTCCATCCTCCCCAAATTCCTCTATCTTATGCAAGCGTTACCGGTGAACATTCCTGCACCTTTCTTCAAAAAAGTACAATCAATGTTCTCGTATTTGTTTGGGCTAAACAAAAGCCGAGACTGGCCCACAAAATTTTAGTCCTCCCCAAGCAATACGGCGGCCTGGCACTACCAGACGTACGCACCTACTACCAGGCGGTCCATTTGGGCAGATTGATCGACTGGTGTCGACACCAAGAGACCAAGCTCTGGACTAGCTTGGAACAAAACCAAAGCCAGGTCCCGCTCCGAAGAGCTCCTTCGTGTCACTCAGCCATACCAGCGGAGATTAAGAGGCACCCATTAATAGGGAACACCATACTGGTTTGTGCTAGACTGCTTACAAGGACAAACCTGTCATCACTGAACTCCCCCTTATATCCAATACTAGGGAACCCGCGGTTCACACCGGGTCTGCAGGATCAGGTGTTTGGAAACCTGACTAGGCTGGACCTTTACCAAGCCTCCCACTTTAGTGCGGGTGGGCGCTGGAAAACGACAGCAGAACTCACTGATCCTGCGGGCACCTACAGACTAGACTTCCTGAGGGCACTCCAACTGAGTCACTTCCTCCAAACCATTCAACCCCCATCGAACGGACAGATACTCACCGAATTCGAAGACATATGCTCAACCCCAGGGGCCATACCACACACACTCTCCCTGACCTACAACATCCTTAATACTCCCCAAACAGATTTTGTCCCACCAGGACTGATCAAATGGGAAAAAGAACTGAATTTAACATTCAGCCTAGCCAAGAAACAACAGATTCTAAAATTTACACACAAATCTTCTATATGTGCCAAAACTCAAGAGACGAACTATAAAATTTTATCACACTGGTACAGAACCCCAACACAATTAAGCAGATTCTTTCCAGCAACATCTGACCTTTGCTGGCGTTGCCAAACAGAAAAAGGAACACTATTACACATCTTTTGGTCTTGTCCAGGTCTGACAGTTTTCTGGCAAACCGTAAAACGGACCATACAAAAATTTACAGAATATAATATAACTGATGATCCGGCCTTCTTCCTCCTGCATGCGGCAAACATTCCCATGAAAACATATAAAAAGTCAGTTCTGCGACATCTTTTAGACGCAGCTAAGGCCTGTATCCCACTATATTGGAAATCCACAACTCCACCACCCATAACATTATGGATCAAAAAAGTTGAGGAGATCAAACATATGGAAGATCTCATCCATACAGCGCAAAACAGACAAGAAAAATTCTCCAAAATGTGGCAGTTGTGGAACATGTTTATATTCTCCAGTGAAGGACAGGCTTTACAAACAACTATGCCGATTTAACCTGATTTGCCGCGTGCCGGACGCAGTAACTTCAGTGCTACTGCTATGTTACATCAAATTCGATCCATGATCCTGGGGACTCTTCCCCCTCCCCCCCAACTCTGCTTTCCCCCCTATATTTCCCCACTCAATATCTCTTCTTTTCTTCTTTTCCTTACTACCCCTTTCTTCTCCTGCTCGCAGGACCCCTCTATAACTTTTTGGAAAAAGGGAAAAGAGTAGGAGAGGGAGAACACATGGGACTATACCAATTAATTCACCAAGATTCCACAAACATATCTGCCTTGAATGTACTGTATTAAGTTAAAAAATCAGTGATGGAGATGTATTGTTGGATGTACTGTTTGGTCCATGTGGACTCGCTCTGCCTGTGTTCATAAATAAAAAATTTAAATAGAATAAGAAGAAATTGCATAGTAACAAAATGTGGAACATATAAGCTCATACTGGAACTATACTGCTGAATATATAAATCATCTTGCTGAATACTTGAATTAGATTGCATTATACCGCTAAAACATTTGAATTATTTTTATGAGCACCTGGGCCCTCATGCACATGGGCTGTTGGGAGAACGTTGTGAAAACGCTAGTGTCTTTGCAGTGACTTTTTTTTTAAGTTTTTTCAGCGTTTTTGCAATAGCGTCTTTGAGCGTTTTTGAGCGTTTTTTTTTTTTTTCCTCCTCTTTTGGCTCTTTTCTATTGCAATTGTCTTGAAGTGAACAAGCAGGGGAAAAGGCGAAAGAGCTGAAAAAGTAGAATCAAGTGAGCTAAGAAAAACAATAAAAACAGGGGGGGGGGGGGGGGGGGGACGGGAGAAGAGAAGAAGGTGAAAGAAAGACAAGCCAACGGAAGAGTTGTCTCCCAGCCCCCACCTGCCTGCTGCTGCTGCAGTATCTCCCTTTCTTGTGAATTTTTTTTTTTTTTTTTTTTTTTGCAAATGGTACTAATTATAGGCTTGATAGTACAAACTATAGAATAAGAAGAAATTTCATAGTAACAAAAATGTGGAACATATAAGCTTATACTGGAACTATACTGCTGAATATATAAATCATCTTGCTGAATACTTGAATTAGATTGCATTATATCGCTAAAACATTTGAATTATTTTGCTGAGCACCTGGGCCCCCATGCACACGGGCTGCTGGAAAAGCGCTGTGAAGACGCCGGTGTCTTTGCAGTGACCTTTTTTTTTTTTTTTTTTTTTTTTTTTTTTTTTTTAACTTTTTCCAGCTTTTTTCAGCATTTTTGCAATAGCGTTTTTGAGCGCCTTTTTTTTTTTTTTTTTTCAGCTTAAGAACGCTTAAACAATTGAACAGCACCAAGGAATGCTTAATGTACTTAAGGTAGTAACATAACTTCTGGAAAACGGGGACTACTCATATCTCATTAATTATTTCTATTATTGGATTGTGGGGAGGATGCCGGGTATGAGAACGGAATAAAAGAAATATTAGTAAAAATAAGTCAATTTAAAAAGGCTGGGAGATTTTTTCATCATTAAGAGACCCCAATCAAGGGGTATTCTGGAAGGCAGCTTTGAAGATCTTATAAATCCAGCCATAGAAACAAACATGAAGGGGAAAACAACAAGAAGTGCGGGAGCAATACCGAAATCACCTAGGACCAGCCTAGGCCCAAGTCCAGGCCCTATGAACAGGTATATACAGCAAGGAATCGGAGAAGGAGAGAAACAAGTGGGTTCAAAGGGCAGACAAATAGATACAAAAGAGAAGGACAACAAGGATAAAAAAGGCCAGTATAAAGTACAAACAGAAACCAGCCACCTCTCAGAACCCAGAATGGAGCCAGAAATGGGAGAGGAAGACAGACGAAAGGAGGAAGGACAACAAGGGCCACAGTTGCCAACAAAACAGGATATGGAAAAAATGTTCGCGGCACTAGAGAATTCCCTAAAAGCAGAGATGTCAACACTCCATAAAGATATGGGATATATGTTAAACAGAGTGGAAGAAGTAGAGATCAAAGTAGACCTACATCAAAAAAACATAAAGGAACTAGAAGACGAAATAAAGAAATTAAAACGGGAACAACAGGAACAATCATATAAAATAGAAGAGCAAGAAAATAGAGATAAAAAGAAAAACTTGAGAATACGTGGGTTACCGGAAACAGAACAAGCAGAAAATCTAATAGAAAAAATGAACAATCTCTTCAACCAAATCTTGGGAAAGGAAACAACTAACACAATAGGAATAGAAAGTGTCTTTCGAGTAAAAAAACCTCAAAGGTCTGCAAGGGAAACACCTAGAGATGTAATCGTACGCTTTGAAAAATGGGAAGAAAAAAAACAGATCTGGATAAACCTAAAGAGGAAAACACAAATAGAGTTTGCGGGAGGTAAATTACAAATATTTCAAGACTTATCTCAAGAAACGTTGAAAAGACGACGGATACTAAAGCCATTATTAGAAATCCTCCGGGAGCAAGAAATTCAATACTGGGGTTTTCCAGCATGTCTAATAGCAAGGAAAAACTGAATAAGTGCGAGGCTAAGACATGTGGAGGAGATTCCGGACTTTTGCAACAAACTAGAAATCCCCTCCCCAGAACTGGAAAAATACGCAAATAAATAACGGCAAGAGATGACCTACAGTGGCAAGTAAATTCAAGGATCAGACATCAAGATGTGGACTCTCGAGGAAATTAATATCTGAGAAAATACCACACAACGGTGCAAGGGGCCTTAGAGTGGAAAGGGGGGGGGGGCTGGGGTTGATGGGATGGGAAAAAAGGAAAGTGAAAGGATTGGTAAAACACAACAAAAACGCAGGGAGAGGGAGACAGGGACTCACAGAGTGGACAGGGGCCGCCCTATTAGTGCTTAGGCAGGGGGGGGAATAGGTTGTCTTACAGAGCTCCGCCTCACAATAAATAGAGCAGAGGGGGCAGAGCGTGCCCCACAAAACAAAGTAAAACGCTCTCAGCTCTAGAGAATATGGGGGTAAAAAACCCATATCAGAAAAAAGGGAGGGGGAGGGTGGGAGGAGGGAGGGGAGGGGGAGGGAGGGTGGGGAGGAAGAGGTCTGAGTCACATGAGTGGTTACATAGGCACACCTATTCTGAGACAAGAGATGAGGAGACCCCGTGCGTCCGCTGGGTGTCCCCTCCATCCGGTCTCCTAGGGGGACCGCGTGGGGGGGAGGGTCGGAGGACGGGCGGGGAAGAAAAGGCACAAGAATGGAAAACGTAAACAGCATAAAAATAATCTCTTACAATGTCCGAGGACTAAATTCCCCAGGGAAGAGAAACATCCTCCGAGAACTAGAAAAAAGTAAAGCAGAAATAATCTTCCTACAGGAGACGCATATAACCCAAAACTCAAGTGCCAAAATTTATTCAAGAAACATACCAACATGGTATCAAGGAAACTCGCCAATAAGAAGGGCCAAAGGAGTAGCCATCGGTATAGGGAAAAATGTACGTTTTCTAATAGATCAAAGGAAAATAGACCCGGAGGGTCGATATCTTTTTATTACAGTAACTATACACGGGGTAAAATATACATTGGCCAATGTCTACTGTCCTAATAAGAACCCTAAAAAATATTTGATAGATATAATTAAAATACTAATGGAATTCAAGCAAGGAAAATTAATACTAGCTGGAGACTTCAACTTCAGCATGGATAATAAAATGGACAGTACCTCAAGAGTAAGGGACAAAGAGGTAAATCAACTAAAGAAATTAAAAAGAACATTATATGAACAGCAACTAATAGACCCTTGGAGAATTCAGCACCCCAGCACAAAGGACTACACATTCTACTCAACAGTACACAAAATTTACTCCAGATTGGATTACATCATGGTCGAACATAGAAACTTGGAAGAAATAGAAGAAACAAAAATAGGCATAATAACCGCCTCAGATCACAGCCCAGTAATCTTGAGAATGAAAATAAAAGGAGAAGTCCTTGAAAGGGGTCCATGGAGAATCAACGAAACTTTATTAGAAGACAGTGAGACCGAAAAAAGCATCATAGAAGAAATTAAAAGATATTTTGAAGAAAACGATACACCAGAGGTATCGAAAGCAACAATATGGGAGGCGCATAAATCTGTTATTAGGGGCAAGTTAATAGCTATAGGGGCAAGAAAAAAACAGGAAAGGAAAACAAACATGCAACAAATAATTAAAGAAATTTATGAATTGGAACGAAAACACAAAAATCAAGTAAACAACAAAATCTTCGGCCTACTATCTCAAAAGAGAGAGCAATTAAAAGACTGGATGGAACAAGAAGAAAGGAAGGACTACAACAGAGTAGTACAAGAAAAATATAAATGGGGTAATAAACCAGGAAAATACCTAGCAAATCTGGTAAAAAAAAAGAAGTCTTTGAATTACATTGAGAAGATCAAAAATGAAAAAGGAGAAGTGGTAAATAAAACTACAGATATAGCGATAACATTTCAAAAATACTTCAGCTCCCTTTATGCAATAAAAGGACAGGAAAGTTGTAAAGAAGCGAATACAAGAACAAAGAAGATACAAGAATATTTAAAAAAAGCAAACTTACCAAAACTAAAAATAGACCAACTAGAAGAATTGGAAAAAAATATTACGCATGAAGAGGTAAAACTGGCATTAAAGGAAACTCCCGTAGGAAAAAGCCCAGGACCAGACGGGTTTACGGTCAAATACTATAAAAAATTTGAAGAACAGCTGACTCCAAAACTATTAGAATATATGAATTCCTTAGGGGAAGATGAAGAAATAAGAAGTGAATCGTTATTAGCTCATATTACAATACTACCAAAAGAAGGGAAAGACAAAGTTAACTGCTCAAGCTACAGGCCAATAGCCCTATTGAACGCTGATACGAAGCTGTACTCCAAGATCCTGGCCACTAGGATAAAAAAACTAATCCCACTGTGGATCAACCCGGACCAAACTGGTTTTGTCCCGGGGAGAGAGGGGCGGGACAACAGCCTAAAATCATTATTGATGTTGCACAAGAAGGTGCAGAATGAGACCCCAGTTCTATTCCTGTCATTGGATGCAGAAAAAGCATTTGACAGGGTAGACTGGGGTTTCATGATGGATACATTGCGGCACTTGGGTATTGGGACAAAAATGATGAAGTGGATAACAAATTTGTATAATGGCCCGACAGCAGTCGTAAAAGTAAACGGTAGACTCTCTCCAAAAATTAAGATGCAGAATGGAACACGGCAAGGCTGTCCACTGTCTCCACTATTATATGTATTGGCCTTAGAACCACTATTAGCAACACTCCGCAATAACAAAGAGGTAGAAGGAGCGAAACTAGGAGGAAAAGAGCATAAGATCGCTGCCTATGCGGACGACATCTTGATGTACGTATCCAACCCAAGAGTGTCACTCCCAAACATACTGAAAGAAATTAAAAACTACGGAGAACTGTCAAACTTCAAAATTAATCCAATAAAAACAGAAATATTAAACATAGGTCTAGAGAAAAAGGAAGTTCAGTTTTTACAAAAAGAATTCCCATTCACTTGGGTAAAAGAACTAAATTACCTTGGAATTAAAATAACTCCTAGAGTCGAAAAAATTTATCAGGCAAACTTTATTCCACTGATCAATGAGGTCAAAGAAGAAATGAAGAAGTTAAGAATACAGCCACTTTCATGGATTGGAAGAATAAATATGTTTAAGATGACGATATTACCTAAAATAAACTACAGATTACAGATGTTACCAGTAAAAATCCCGCAGAGCTTTTTTAAAATAATTAAAACAATCCTGCTAAAATACATATGGCTTAATAAAAAACCAAGAATTAAATACACGCTGATCACAAGGAAAAAGGAGCATGGGGGTCTTGCCGTCCCAGATATAAGTAGGTACTATAAAGCCATAGTTTTAACACGAATGTTAGAGTGGACAAATGAGAAAAATGAAAAAAAATGGGTGGAAATGGAAAACACAATAAGTGGAGCCACACTACATAAGAATATTTGGATTCCACGGAAATATAGAATATTGGACACCGACACGCACGAAATAACAAAAAATGTATTTAAAATTTGGGACACCATTCAATTAAAGAATGAATGGAAATATAATTCACCACTATTAGCACTCACAGGATCGAATCTCTTCACCCCTGGGAGGGAAATATTTGAAATCCAAGGAATAGGTAACCCACGACTGAAAGATATCACTAGAAATGGCAAAATAAGAACACAAGTAGAAATAGAGGAAAGGAATGGATGGAAGATGAATGAATGGAATTATACTCAAATAAGGCACCTAGTAAGCACAATACCACACCCACTGAGAGATGAAACAAAATTAACTGCACTGGAAAAGCTATGTAGCAATGAAACACCATTAAAAAACGGAACATCAAAAATTTATAGTATACTGACAGATTTGGAAGCACAAGAAAGACCAGAATATATAAATCAATGGGAAAAAGAAATGAATTTAAAAATAGATAACCAAAAAGTGGAAAAAATGATAGAAATGGGATATAATAAGGCTTGGGACATGAAGACCATAGAAATGAATTATAAACTAGTATCAAGATGGTATATGACCCCAGTAAGAATACACAGATTCCATCAAGATAGAACCTCCTTGTGTTGGAGAAAATGTGGCCAAATAGCAACGATCACACACATATGGTGGGAATGCCCAATAATAATGGAGTACTGGAAGGAAGTGTTAAACAACATAAAGGAAATAACTGGAGAAGAAATAGAACAAAATATTTGGACTTGCCTCTTCCATATCTACAATAAACCTAAGAAACAATATAGAAAATCAATAATACCTAACCTCCTGAATGCGGCCAAGGCCTTAATTCCCAAGAATTGGCTAAAAATTGGAAAACCAGACATTAGAAACTGGCTAAAGGAAATAGATTATCACTACAAAATGGAAGGAGGAGAGAAAGGGGATAATAGTAGATGGGAAAGTTGGAAAAACTACAAAGTCTCGGATATTTATTTAGATAGGATAAAAGAAAGAACAGGTGCAGAGCCAAGTGGATAAATAAATAACATAAAGGAACGGACCAGACACGGGAGGGGGAGGGGGGGGATGAGGGGGAGGGGGGGCGGGGGGAAATAAGAGGGACTGAGAGAGACTAAGATAATAATAGGGTTTATAATTATAGAAGGCGTTTTGTCGCCGGTTTTTAAAAATATTTAAGAATATCCTAGAAGGGAAAAATAATAAAGATGTGACGGAAACAATCCACAATGATGTGAAAAAGGAGAAGAGATAAAGTTTGACACATAAAGTTTAAATAATGTCTCTCGGAAAACTTTCGCTGAAGTGGATAAAAAAAAAAAAAAAATATGGATCTCCTGCACAAACTGTATCTCTGAGTGCTGACCATTACTACTATAGTTTTTCTGAGATGGTAAAAGTAAAAAAGGCCCCACCCTATTGCACTCCCTGGTTGTATTTTTTTTTTTTTTTCCTTGTGACTGAAGGTTTTTTTGGTCAGATACTTACATTTTTTTATAGCTGCAGTATCACTCACTTTGTAACATTTTCATCTTTCTCTACTCGAAGAAAATTGCCTCAACATGGAGTACATGGAGGTCGGGGTGGGTATCATCATCCTTAATTGACAATGATATATAAAAGAGGGTTGTCAGGACCTACTCCAATAAATGCCCCATGACAAAAATAGTTTGAATGGACTATCTCGGTACCCAGGAATAAGACAGTTGAATATAAAAATATGTGTTTCTTTATAATAAAACTCAATTACACATGAATACAGATAGTAGTTTAAGAACATAATTGCATACAGGAGAAAAAAAGTACAAACTTTACGAAATGAGAACCCCACGGTGTAGTGGTGCCTCTAAAGATGTAGGTCCTATTTGGATTCCTCTACATGTTTCTCAAATTTGTTTCCTCAGGAGGAATTGGCCTTATACATCTAAAGAGAGATACAATCCTCTATTGATTTTATCACAAAAAAAATTAAAGGGGGAGGGGAAGAAAAAGGGTATACATTCTTATACAATGAATGCATATGTACTTGGAGTAAATCTAATAGAGGTGAGTCTGGCTTACCGATGAAAACCCAGGGTCACAGATGGCAGTATATGAGGCACCAAATGAATTGGGTAATCCCCCCGCAGCGAACACGGGAGGCACTGAAAAGGTGCAAATGCTGAAAAATATTGGCATTGGCGTTATGAGCCATAAATTGTGAATCTAATGACACACAAGTGCAGGGAAATGGTGGGGAGGAGGGAAAAGGGGGGGGGGGGGGAAAGGGAGGGGAAGGGGGGAGGTGAGGAAAAAAAGAAAAATTGGAATAGAGGAAGGGGGGGTGGGAAGGAAGTGGAAAAAGAGGGGGGGTGGGGTGGAAGTGGAAAAGGGGGGAGGGAATAGAAAAAAGAGCGGGAAGGGAAAGGCAGGAGAAGTAGAGAACAGTGAAGTGAAAGTGACGATAAGTGAGAATGAGGGGGAAGTGGGGAAGGAGAGAGGGAAAGGTGGAGGTGTTGAAGAAGGGGGGAAAAGAGGAAAAATTTGTATCGAGTAGAAAAACAAAAAATGTGTGAAAAGAAAGGGGGGGGGAGAGACAAAGTGGGGAAAGGGATAAAAAGGACGTGGGACGTTTGAGGGAGGTGAACTGAGTGAGGAAAACCGTGAGTGAAAAAACATCTAAAGTAAAGTAAGACCCACCAAATGTATGGCAAGTAATGAATATGGCCTGGGGATCAGTAACAAAGTCCAACCCAAAATCACTGAAGTGTTATGCCGCGTACACACGGTCGGACTTTTCGTCTACAAAAGTCCGACAGACTTTCGACGGACTTGCGGCAGACTTTCTTACGAACGGACTTGCCGACGGATTCGTACGTGATGACGTACACCTGACTAAAATAAGGAAGTTGATAGCCAGTAGCCAATAGCTGCCCTAGTGTGGGTTTTTGTCCGTCGGACTAGCACACAGACAAGTGGATTTCTGGGTCCGGTGTAGTTACGACATAAAGATTTGAAGCATGTTTCAAATCTAAAGTCCGTCAGATTTGTGGCTGTGAAAGTCCGGGGAAGTCAACACACGATCGGATTATCAGCCAGCTTTAGTCCGTCGGCGTCCGTCGGACTTTTGTAGACGAAAAGTCAGACCGTGTGTACGCGGCATTACTGGCAGGGATTATGCCTCTGATAAATAGAGCACCGAAGCCAGTGCCACTAAACACCTCCTCTGCAAGCAGGAGCCTGAAAGAGATATGTAAAGTATAGGCATGAGCATGTACACTCATAGCGTTAAATGTTTGACATTGGTAAATCAGGGATTGGTAAAAGGAGTGTTCTTGCAAAAAAAATTTCACCTAAGCAACATATAAACCAAAGCTGGTCTCAGAGACCATGTTAGAAGGTGGTGGATTGAACTTGAACAACTCATCTATTTATGATGTACGACAGCAAAGAAATCTGAGGTACCATCAGGCAGCCATGGGCTACCTTGAAAGCCTTTTGTACTAATCCCCATTTTAATACTGTTGCAGTGACTGGCCTCCAGTGCTAGTGTGCCACTGATACAGTAAGGGCTTGTGTCAACAGCTTTTACCTTGTGTTGATGGCATCAGATTGACATTAGTTTCTGACACTTATGAGATTCAGAATTAATTGACAGGCACATTTGACCTCTTTCATGTGGGTTTTACATTCCCAATAACTTGTATGGGAATGCAGTATCTGCCTGAAGTAAGCAAAAGCTAGTCAACACAGGTCCAACTCCTAGTAATGCTGGTCTGTCTCTAAGCCGAAGACTAGAGGGCAGGCTCTGCTTAAGGCAGGCTCATAATCATGACCAATCTGAGACAGACTTGTCCACTTGTCATATATCAAATTATGAGGACACAACAATGCATTTAGTAGGTACTGTTCCTTTGTTCAGACTTCAGATTCAAAGTTGTGCTAGACAGTCCTGTGCTATCTGACCCCCCATACTGGTTTTTCTTTATCATACATCACGGGACAGAGAATTATGCTAATATTCATTACCTATTGAATTATACGCCATCTCTAGGTAAATGGACACTGGTAGACAAAGTCTTAGACAGGAAGTCCGCCCCTATATAATCCCTCCCGTACAGGAAGTAGTTCATTTTTTTTTACCGGTGTCTGCAAAGTGGATGGGCATGTTTGTTGAACTATCTGAGATCCAGGTCTTTAGTCCCAAAAACGGTTCTTAAATGAATCAAGGGATTGACTGGTCTGATCCATTTGAAGAAAAGCTTTTATGCTTAAATGGTACTTGAGCCTCGCAAAGAAGACGCAAGGATCCTGCAAGGTTTTGCCTGTAACGCAACCTTTGGGGCGCTGGACCCTGCGTAGTGGTATCCTGTACACCACAGAGCTAAGGCATTCCTGCAGTGTGCTGTACAGGTGCAAGGGAGTGGACCCTAAATCATGAAAGGGTACCCAGTCCTTGAAGGTCCCCGAGTGACGTAACCCACCGTGATGCGTGAAGATTGGGCTCCTAGTTTCTAAGGCTGCCCTGCACCTGGACGGGTACGTGAAACCACCTTATTTACTTATTGTGGGGTGCCAAAGTGATTGTAACAATCAGGCTAGATAGAGGCTGGACACCTGTGTGCTGTGACCACAGGGGGGAGTTTGGGCTAGCTGTGGGTGTTTGCAAAGAGTACCTTTTTTTTCTGTTGGCTGTTTTTTCTTATGGATGGTCCGCGCACGAGGATTCGCCATTGCGCATCTTGGTTCACTGTGACGCTCATGTGTTCGCCAAAGTGCATGAGTGAGAAGAAAAGAGCAAAGTGCACATACAAAAATGACATTTAAATCCTGCAAGTCTATTTAAAACACCTGAACATATTCAGCAAATAAGCAAAAAATATGGGGATTTGGTCACACCATATAGCCATATAGTGCTTAAGCCCACTACTGCGTCAAAGTACCCCATTATCAGTGGGTCCTACACTATTCATAGAATGAAAGATCCTGCTTCTCTTAACCATGGGGGAAATACACTCCTCTTTATGGGAGAACTAAATGACTCCTCCTATAACACAGGTGGACACTAATAAGAGGTAAATCTCATTTTTGTATGTGTGCGCTGTAATCTTTTCTTCTGTTTGTCGGTCTTATAGCTGCACCATCTTCAATGTAATGCATTTTTAGGGAGTGCCCCCCCCAAGTCTATAGTTTGTTTGGCGGCCATGGCGCATGCGGCTTCGCCAAAGGCGTGTGCGCACACAGAGCTGTGCATGCGCCATAGCCCAATCTTGTCGTGCAAAGATTTGTATTCATATGCGAATACAGCCACGCCTGTTCTCCGGGACCACACATGTGTGGAACGTCCCGGCGCACAGCCAGCTTATTTAATTTGAGTATGGCAGGCATACTTCCAGGGGACCAGGCAGGCTCTGAACCAGTCCTTTTCAGTGGTTCATTTCTCCTTACCCAGATCACGTGAGTCACTAGGTGTTGGCAGGCTAAGGTGCTTAGTAGGCTTGTTGCATAGGGGCTTGGTGAGCCCTATTAAAGGGTCTCCCTTCTGGGGTATGTAAATACTAAAACCAGGTACTCCCTTTTTGTGGCTTGCAATGTCTTCAAAAAAGAGGAGCGGGGCTAACTCTACAGGGAAGGGCACATCTATGTTGTCTACTCCTGAGGAGCCTAGTCGAAACCCTAGTGTTGTATGCCCTGAAAGACCAGCGGCTTCTGGGCAATCTGAGCCGCTGCGCCTGTCTGGTATTGTGCCTATAGTCAATGCTGCTACTACAGCCTTTATCACCAGTGATGATCTGTCCTCAGCCGGGTTAGAGGACAGGATTGCTTGCATGATTGCCTCTATCTCGCAGGGTGGTAAGAAGCGTGACAGATCCCCCTCCCCTGAGCCTCCTATCTTGGAGCAGGAATGGTGGAGGACCTGGCAGATGAGTCTGCTTCTGAGCCAGACATCTCAAGTATCCTGGAAGGTGCGGGAGACTCCCACATTTCTGCAGCGGCTCCTGCACACCCTCAAGCGTCTCCTGGGAATGACCGGTGCGGCGGGGGATCAGCTGTGATCACGATCTCCTTTGTGTCGATTTTTTAGCTGACAGCCGCTTCTCCTTCTCTCCCTCCCGCTGCTGACGGCTAAAAGCTATACAGGGAGATTGGTAATCACAGCTGTCCCTCCTGCGCGTGATCATTCCCAGCTGCTCTGTATTCCTCCCCCGCCCCCCTCCGTGTCCTTCCATGGCCCCCCCCCCCCCCGTTCTCTTCCGCCCCCCTCGTCCCCCACAGCCAGCTCCCCTCCTCTCCTCTCTGCCAGCTGTGGGGGGAACTTACTAGGCAATAGGACACAGTGAGCGAGATCGCTTCTGTGTCCTGTGATTACTGAGCAGAGTAAACGGTGTTTACTCTGCTCAGTTTATGAATAGACAGGAGCCTCAGTTTATGAATGGAATGTGTCCTCAGTCCCTTTGTCTGTCTCAAAGGGGAGATGTCAAAAAAATTGTAAAATAATGTATTCTTAAAAATGAAAAAGTGTAAAAAAAATAAACTGACACCACTCTCCCCTGCCCTACCAACACTGTCCACTCCTCCAACCCCCCCAACCCCCCCCCCCCCAAAAAAAAAAAGCATTGTGAAAAAATTTTTTAAAACAAATTAAATTGTAAAGAAATCAATTATTAAAAATAATACTGAACACCGTCCAATACCCCCTTCCCCAGAAGCACTGCGAAAAAATATTGAGAAAGTGATTTCAAAAATATTTTGCCGCGGGGGGGGGGGGGGGGGGGGTTGGATGTTTGCGGGCGTGAAGCGCCACCTCCCTGAAGTGAGTTTGCCACCTCCCTGAAATGAGTTTTTGCAGGTTGGGATGTCTGCTGAGCAATCTGGGCCAGAAGATGTCCAGTTGGTATCGGCCTCTCAGTCGCAGAGGATTTTAATCTATACTCTTACTGAGATGGTTCATTCTGCCTTCAAGTTACCTCCTGCTGAGGTTTCTGAGCCCCCCTGGTCCTCTTTGGGGTTCCTGAGGCCTCCTCAGGCTGCACAGGCTTTCCCCTTGCACCCACTGTTGGAACAGGCGGTGTATGCTGATAGGAGGAATGAAAATCCACTCAGGATGTTCCCAAAGAGGCTTTCCCTTTTATATCCCATGGAGGAAAAGTTTAAGAAGTGGAGCATGCCAGCCGTAGATGTGGCAGTCTCATTCTTAAACAAGAACTTAACTGGTCCGGTGGATAACGCGCAGGGCTTAAAGGACCCTGTTGACAAGAAACTTGAGTCACTATTAACCACTTGCCGACCATCCGCCATCATTATATGGCGCCAGGTCGGCACGTTCCCGCAAATCGCCATAGGTGTACGTTGGCTCCTCCTAGGAGCCATAGCAGGCGTGAGCCCGCGAGGGACCCAGTGTACGTGGCCGTGATGTCCGCCAACTAACCGCGATCGCGGGAACGAGAGCCAGAACAGGGATCTGTCAATGTAAACAGACAGATACCAATTCTGACAGGGGAGTTAGAGAGACATCTGCTGTTTCCTAGTGATTAGGAACAGCGATCTGTCTGCTCCAGTCAGCCCAGCCCCCATACAGTTAGAAACAATCCCAGGGAACACACTTAACCCCTTGATTGCCCCTAGTGTTAACCCCTTTTTTGCCAGTGACATTTATACAGTATTCACTGGCTATTTTTAGCTCTGATCGCTGTATAAACGTCAATGGTCCCAAACAAGTGTCTGATCTGTCCGCCACAATGTCACAGCCCCGCTAAAAATCGCAGATCACCGCTGTTACTAGTAAAAAAAATAATAATAATAAATGTCATAAATCTATCCCCCATTTTGTAGACACTAACTTTTGCGCAAACCAATCAATGAACACTTATTGCGATTTTTTTTTTTTTTTTTTTTTTTTTTTTTTTTTTTTTTTTTTAACCAGAAATATGTAGAAGAATACACATTGGCCTAAACTGATGAAGAAATTTTAATGTTGTTTTTTTTTTTTTTGGCTATTATAGCGAAAAGTAAAAAATATAGTTTTCTTTTTTCAAAATTGTCGCTCATTTTTTGTTTATAGCGTAAAAAATAAAAACCGCAGAGGTGATCAAATACAAGCAAAAGAAAGCTCTATTTGTGGGGTACAGCATCGCACGACCACGTAATTGTCAGTTAAAGCGACGCAGTGCCATATCGCAAAAAATGGCCTGGTCATCAAGCTGGAATTGCGGGGTGTTCCCCCTCAGAGGTTTCTAAGATCCAGCATTCCCTCGGATCCTCCAAAGAGAAGCTTATTGTTTGTCACCCACTAGATCATTTAGTGCATCAGGGAGTGATTATACAGGTTCCTCTATCCGAAAGGGGCGTGGGGTTTTCTTCAAACCTATCCACAGTTCAAAAACTAAACGGGGACACGAGGCCCATTTTGGATCCAAAAGCCCTGAACCAGCATCTAATAAGCCAGTCCTTTTAGATGGAGTTTGTCCGCTCAGTAGTAGCCTCACTTCAGATGGGAGACTTCTTGGCCTCCATCAATATCAAGGATGTGTACTTACACGTACCTATTTTTCAACCTCATCAGAGGTTCCTGCGATTTGCAGTAGAGGAAAGTCGTTTCCAGTTTGTGGCTCTGCCCTTCGGGCTTGCCACAGCATCCCTGGTGTTCACAAAGGTCCTAGCACCAGTACTGGGTCTTTTAAGGGCCCAGGCAATCTGGGTACTAGGGTACCTGGACGACCTGCTCAGAGGTCATTCACTACAGGCTCTAGAACAGAGCATAGCCTGCACAGTGCGGTATTTAGAAAGCTTGAGCTGGCTCAAAAATACTGAAAACTCTGCCTTGAGTCCAGCTCAAAGTCTGAAGTATTTAGGTGTGATCCTAGATACAGTCCTGCAAGCAAGGGTATTTTTGCCACCCATAAGGATTTGTGCCCAGAAGGATCAGGTGCGTCAGAAAGGGGCACCAAACAGCCCCCCATTGGGCTCTGTATGTGTCTTCTAGGAAGGATGGTGTCCTCCTTCGAGGCAGTGCCCTATGCCCAGTTCCATTGCTGGCTTATACAACAAGACATCTTGTCGGCTTGGAGCAGGAGAGGGCAAGCCCTGCATTATCCCATGTTCTTATCTCCTCGGGCGCGCTTAAGCCTAAGCTGATGGTTGCAGGATCAGAACCTGCGAAAGGGAAGATCCTTCCAGTGTCTTTGAGAGTACTGACCACAGATGCCAGTCTCTCGGACTGGGGAGCAACCCTAGAGGGGCTCATAGCTCAGGGGAGATGGTCAAGGGCAGAACAGAGCCTGCCCATCAACATCCTGGAGTTGCGGGCAGTATGTCTGGCCCTACGATCCTGGACGGTGAAGCTTCAGGACTGCCCTTTCAGGGTTCAGTCTGACAAAGCCACTGCAGTGGCCTATATAGACCCCCAGGGTGATAACGCTCAGGAGGAGGTGAAACACATACTAACCTGGGCAGAGGGGCATGTCCCAGTTCTATCAGCGGCTCATATTCCGGGGGTAGAGAACTTAAAAAGCAGATTATCGGGGGGCGTGGTCTGGCCAAGCAGGAAGATGGCTGCGTAATTGGAGAGCTCCTACCATTGCCAGTCTTTTTTCTAAAATACCGGAGGAATTCACCAGAGGAAACCCGCTCCTGCCAATGGGCACAGCTTCCAGACAATCCTCGGCCTCCAGATCCCACTCCCCTAGAGAGCATACTGGAGGAATCAGCCAAAATATCCCAGAGATGTTCCCATCACAAAGGAGCAACATGGCGTCCTTCCGCCACAGGCCGCCTCAGACCTCGGAACTGCCTCAATCCGGTCCCGCTTCTTTACCTCATTCATCCGCTCCGTCGCTCATGAGTGATATCGCCACCCCTGCTCAGCCTCACCTGACCATACATGATTTGCCGACAATTGCCGCCGACATTAAGGACACCCTGTCTGCGGCCATTGCTGAACCGCGCATCGATATCCATATGCTGAATGACAGGGTGCGTGAAGTGGAACAAGTGACGGCGCAACATGATCGTGTACTACGCAAAGCCACTAGACGGATCGACACACACACCATGCAACTGAGAGAAATCCAGAGACGTGTCGAGGACCTGGATAACAGGGGTCGCCGTCATAACCTCAGGATCAGAGGAATGCCTGAGGCCATAACCGCCGAACATCTCTCCCCAGCTGTGACAGGTCTGTTCAACGATCTATTAAACAGGCCGCCTCAAACACAAATCTCCATGGAAAGAATACATAGGGCCCTGCGTCCCAAAGGCAGGGACACAGACCCCCCAAGGGATATAATTTGCTGCATAGTGGATTACAGACTCAAGGAAGAGATCCTCCGACAAAGCTAGAGGTAGACAGCAGTTGCAGCATGAGGGGACTCCCATCCAGATCTTTCAGGACTTATCCGGTATCACACTGCAGCACCACAGAGATCCTAAACCAATGCTGGATGTCCTACACTCCAGAGGAATCCAGTATAGGTGGAAGTTCCCCTTTCTGCCTTTCGGCTACTAACCAAGTTCGCACTGCTTTGCTAAAAGTCCCTGAAGACCTGCATTCATTTTGTGACACTCTGGATATCCCCCTAGTGGATGTACCAAACTGGTACGCAGAATTCCGCCACTCTCCGACGAAGAAGCCCCCACCTCAGGAAGAGACGATGGAAGCACAGGATGCACGGATCCGCGGACGAAGATCCCCATCGGGCGATAGAAGAAACAACCCACACCATGGTGTGCAACCCAGCTCCGGCCACGAAGAGCCCGGCGGCATTATTAAGAAGCCCGTTCCACAGATTCTTTTTCTGTTTGTTCCTAGCCATGTTCCAGCACAGTTACTCGAACGCTGTTCTTTGTTCTGTTACCAGCAAATCTCTCCTCCACTGCTTCACTAACACTAACTGGCGCGGGTCAACGAGAACTGAGTGTGCTACAACAACCCTGGACGCCTGCACAATAACATTGCTGGATAACCTATACATGCTGCAAACTCTCCCCCTTCTTCCACAACCCTGCCACTTCACAAGACTCATCAACAGGGACGTCTTCCATGCCATACAGAGCCCTTAGGGCCATCAAAAAAACACCTCCGAGACTTGACCTTGAATGATGCCTGGCGAACGCTACATCCGAATGAGAGGGACTTCACATTTTACTCCTCACTACACAATAAATATACAAGAATTGATCACTTCTTTATAACACAATCAGACCTGTCGCTCCTTTCAAAGGCCTCCATTGACCCAATGGTCCTCTCAGATCACAACCCGATATCCATCACCCTTGACATACCGACAGTAAGACAAAAATATGGTATGGAGACTCAATAATTCTATCCTAACTGACATCGACATCACCCAAAAACGTAATACTCGCCTCCTACAAGATTTCGCGGAAAACGTTACTGCGGATTCAAAACAATCCAGCATATGGGCAGCGCATAAATGCGTTATCCGTGGAGAAATCATATCGCTAACTGCAAAGAGGAACAAGCTGCGCTATCAGTAAAAATACATTCTTTAGAACAGGCACATAAACTCTCCATGGCCACCAAATCCCTTGATGAACCAACAAAAGCTAGGGAAGAACTTCTTAATGAACTCGATAAATCCGTTAAACACAAATATGTCCTAACGGAAAAATTGTTCTATGAGTTTGGAAATAAATCTGGAAAATTATTAGCTAGAGCACTACAATCTAGGAAAGCATCGAACACCATACACTCGATCAGAGACCCGGCAGGAAATTCGTTAGTCTCACCGGATGCTATAGCCGCACAATTTGTTAAATACTTTTCTAAACTTTATAACCTACCCCCCTCTACTGAGACGGGGACTACCCCGGACAGGCAAGCTACCATTCAAGATTTCTTAACACGTTACTGCCCATCCTCTCTCACACCAGAGGGTGTGGCCAGTCTGGATCGTTCCATTAGTACAGATGAAATTACAGCGGTGCTAAAACAACTTAAAACGGGCAAGAGCCCAGGCCCAGACGATCTGACTGTGAGCTATTACAAGACATTCCATGACATACTTACCCCTCATTTAGCGGCAACATTTAACACTCTCTTCTCCCTCACAAATAAATGACCTCCTAGAAGCCCACATTACACTCATACCTAAACCAGGCAAAGATGAAACGTTAGTCTCTAACTACAGGCCGATATCCCACTTGAATGTCGATATAAAAATTTATGCCAAAATTCTCGCCAATTGTATACTCCCTTTTCTCCCCAAACTAGTATCACTAGACCAGGTCGGCTTTATCCCTGGTAGGGAGGCCAGGGATAACACTAAAAGCCATCAACATCCATCATTGGCTTTCAGCTTCCACCACTCAAGGCTTTTTTCTATCACTTGACGCGGAGAAGGTGTTCGACAGGGTGGCTTGGGACTACATGACAGCTGTGCTACAGGCTATGGGATTCCCAGCACCCTTCATCCAAATAATCATGGCGTTGTATACCTCTCCCACGGCCAGAATAAGGGTCAACAGACGCCTTCTCCGTTTCAAATGGCACTCGACAGGGATGCCCACTTTACCCCCCTTATATTTGTACTTTTACTGGAACCTCTTTTACATAAACTTAGGACTAACCCAAACATAACAGGGCTTGTTGGATAAACTTTAGAGACTCCTCAGAGTTCCAAACACTAATGCCCAACCCATAACCTGGACTCCCACTTAGCAACAACCGACCCATTCAACGACATGCTTGCACTGGACTGTGGTTGGAGTGTCTTCCATTTCCAACTGGACCACTTCATTCGCCAAGTCCACACACAAGCGCTTTAATTTCCTTCCCCTCAACGACTTATCGCAAATACTTTTGATACTCCTGTATTCTGTTCTCACCCCACAGGAAATTTATTCACTTCACACCTTTCACACCCTACCTCAGACCCCCCTTTTAATTTAAAACTGACACCGCCAACATCTTTGGCCCCCCCCCCCCCCCAATTTAAACTCCTAAATATTGATGGATACTAACATTCGACACGCCATATAAGAATTAGAGGGAACACCACCCCACAAGTTGGACCACCACCCACAATATCTCTCCTTAAGTAACTATTACCCTCCCCCCTCACACAGTTTGATCCCGTTAGGGGTGCTAAGGGTGGTAGCGGTACTGCTACAGTCCGCCGTTTACTACTACATATACCCTCTAATCACCATCATCCACAATTGTTCCATTTGTTCAGACACCTTCCACTCTCGTTAGATGATTCCAGACTATTCCAGGTTACTCGTTTTTACACATAGCTAATAATGGTAATGGACATTATAATCGGTTTACAGATTAACTTTTTCTTCACACACTGTCCATTCTGAATTCGCAATTGGACTGCATTAATCCGGAAGCTTAAAGATTTCCTTACTATGCTTATGGTTTAATGTTATATCTGTGCAAAGATTGCTATGTATTCTTTCGTTTGTAACCATTATTCTATTTTGTACTTCTCTTGAATAAAAATGTATGGAATAAAAAAAAAGCAGATTATTTCAGCCACCAGCAGGTCTGCCCGGGGGAATGGTCCCTACGCCCGAGGGTGTTCTGGGAAATTTGCCAGCGTTGAGGATGGCCAGATGTCGATCTATTGACATCCAGGTTCAACAACAAGCTACACCAGTTTGTGTCCCAAACAAGGGATCCAGGCAATTTAAACAGATGCTCTGGTATCTCCATGGAGCCAGTACTCCCTGGTTTATGCTCCCCACGTTACTGCCCATCCTCTCTTACACTAGAGTTTGTGGCCAGTCTGGATCGTTCAATTAGTACAGATGGAATTACGGCGGTGCTAAAACAACTTAAAACGGGCAAGAGCCCAGGCCCAGACGATCTGACTGTGAGCTATTACAAGACATTCCATGACATACTTACCCCTCATTTAGCGGCAACATTTAACACTCTTCTCCCTCACAAATAATGACCTCCTAGAAGCCCATATTACACTCATACCTAAACCAGGCAAAGATGAAACGTTAGTCTCTAACTACAGGCCAATATCCCTCTTGAATGTCGATATAAAAATTTATGCCAAAATTCTCGCCAATCGTATACTCCCTTTTATCCCCAAACTAGTATCACTAGACCAGGTTGGCTTTATCCCTGGTAGGTAGGCCAGGGATAACACTATAAAAGCCATCAACATCCATCATTGGCTTTCAGCTTCCACCACTCAAGGCTTTTTTCTATCACTTGACGCGGAGAAGGCGTTCGACAGGGTGGCTTGGGACTACATGACAGCTGTGCTACAGGCTATGGGATTCCCAGCACCCTTCATCCAAATGATCATGGCGTTGTATACCTCTCCCACGGCCAGAATAAGGGTCAACGGACGCCTGTTGGACGCCTTCTCCATTTCAAATGGCACTCGACAGGGATGCCCACTTTCCCCCCTTATATTTGTACTTTTACTGGAACCCCTTTTACATAAACTTAGGACTAACCCAAACATAACAGGTATTGATATCAGACACAAACAATACAAACTAGCGGCATATGCCGACGACAGTCTTCTTTTCCTTTCTAATCCTTTAATCACTATACCTAACCTACTACAGGACTTTACCCTCTTTCACAAATTATCCAACTTGACAATAAAATTCCCAAAATCCAAAGCCCTCAACATCTCCCTACCGCAGACTGTCGTGAATAATCACTCAGAATAAGTTGTTGCCTTTTTAAGGACAGGTTTCCCGCACAATAATTATCATTGAGTAATTTTTAACGAAGATATTTTTAAGATACAAAATCAATCTATATGACACAGTCTATGCTTGTGAAACTTATTCACGGAGACGTGTGATCATACGAAATAGAAATTTATTGGTAAACAAACACAAATAATCACATGAAATTAAGATACTGATTGCGTTACATGAACGTCTTGAAAATCAATAAAAACACTTGCAAAAATGGGCATACCGTCCCTTTGACATGTTACCACCATGATAAATTCTCGGTAGAATCAATAACCTTGTGAACTTGACAATTAAACAGAACATCTGTATTTCACACGTACAACCGTTAATTTGCTGCAGTTAAGTAAGTGGTTAAAATTGTGAAATAAATTAGACGTTTGTTTTGTCAATAAATGTGGCAACTATGCAAAAAGAAAAATATAATGAAAAATTTGAATCTTTAGAGAAAAATCTACAAGGCGGTTATTGATTCGGGAGAATGATTATCAATTGAATAATATTCAATACATCAATATTTGAGAGAACATATCAATATTTGAGAGAACATACAAGATAAAATCAACATGACATAATTACCCATTCCAGGATGGCTACTGTTCCTATCGGCTAGTTACCAGAGTTAAGATGGCTGACGTAGTTTCAAAATGGATACTCTTAAAGGGGATTTACTCCCTGTGACCTCCGAGTTCTAAGTATTAGGTGTTGAGGAATCTTCATGAATGTAAAGATATGTATTCATGCATGGTGCATGAGTGTCAGTCTGGGAGTGTGTGTCTCCCAGTGTCCCCCCTCAGGGTGGATCCCTGAGCTCTCCCCCTGAGCTCTCTCCTTCCTCCTCCTTTTTTCTCCCCATTTCCTGGCATCTTCCTTGCCTCTAAATACCATTTCAGATAATAAGACCATAAAAATTATAATGGCTCTGCCCAAAAGGTTTAGCTCGCTTTCCATTGGTTTAGGAGACTTGATTATTAACCTTCTCTGGAAATTTAGTGAGTTCAAATAATACCACCTTCAACCACCAGGTGTCTCACGTGTGTTTTGAGTCTATCTTTTTAAGTTAATACGTTCTATTTTCATAATGTGTATAATGGTAAGAATAGTATATACCTTTAAATGTTCTGGTAATCAGTCGAATATAAAACACATTCAGTATAAGTTTGATTAGTCACCATTACATAACTTGGTTATATATATGTATCTCTATAATTGTATGTCTATAAAGACTGGTCTGTCTAGGAAATACACACGTTGTTATATATTTCATCAATACTACATAAAAATGATTATCTATATGGATACCTGTATAACTTCTGGTATCTCCACTGAATATTTGTTTATCTAAGCATAGGCTACAATCTTATATAATTATAATCATGATTATATGTTTTTCCTAATACTAATTCGTTACTTAAAACACTTCTACTTATAAAATCACACTTTCATATACATTTTCTTCATAGCAAAGTTGTTGGGTCCGCAGATGCCAACATTATAATGTCTCTGTGACCTACAATGTCATAGATAGTTTGAAATGACTTATAATAACCTTATAGATACTTTTAAAATATTTTTGACTGGCACAAGATTAAACTCTCTCTAATGTGTTGAGATGGACCTTGAACATTCCCACTGGGTGTTTAGAAAGGACTTGTTTGTCTAAACCATCCTAAAAGTTCATACAATGAGTTTTGTTAGCCAAGGTGTTAGCTATTTAAACAGTCCTTCACTTGAACACAATAAGTTTAGGCCAGGTGAGGCTATTTCTAATGTGAGAATTGTCCGTATAATCTTGACTCCTATTTTCTTTTGTTTATTCACTAAGACCATGTAAATATCACCTTGTTTTGTGACGAGAGCAGTCATTGTTCAACAGTTTTCCTCACAATACATGCTTGTAAAAGTCTTCAATATTTGAAGTAGTAGTAAAACTTGGAAAAACATGAGAGCGTCTAATTTGTCCTAAAGGTCTCCAAAAGGGCAACAGTTCAATTCTTGTAGCATCACAGTTCATCTGCTTTTTGAGGCCTAAGCATCTCTCATGTTTCTGCCAGTAAATATAAAATATATTTCTTCATGAATTCACAACAAGACAATGGTAGCACAATGTCAAACTAATTTCCCCTTTTCTTGGGAACCTCACACCCTTACATAGCTGGGCATTCAAATACCCTCCAGACTGATGGAACTTTATGATAGTAATTACTCCCTCATACTCCAAAATATTAAAACTGATCTAGCCAAATGGTCATCGGGTCAGTTCTCTTGGTTTGGGCGCATTGCCATCCTAAAAATGAACGTTCTACCCCGTATATTATATATCCTACAAACCATTCCAATCAAACTCCCACCAACGTTTTTTAAAACATACAAACAACTTTGCAGAAACTTTATCTGGGCACACAAGTCCCCAAGAATTAGCTGGGATAGAATGATTCTCCCCAAACTTAAAGGTGGGCTAGGCTTACCGGATATTCGCAGATACTTGGATGCATGTCACATCTCCAGATTAATTGATTTGCACCTTCATGTTCGCTCTAAGGACTGGATCACAATCGAGGACTCCTGTGCCCAGGTCCCTCTCTCCCATGTACCATGGATTAGCGCTCAGGCCACCCCTAAAAAATATTCTACTCACCCGCTAACGGGACCCACACTAACCAGCTTTAGAAACACGTGTCACATCCTCAAAATGACCCCCTCACCAGGACCTATGACTCCTTTGACTGGCAACCCCGACTTCCCCCCTGGCCTTCCGGACAGCAATAGATATTTAGCCAACACAGAACATACATTGAGAGCACATAATTTCTTTCACAACAATTCTATCATATCATTCTCTGACCTACCCTCTCGGCTGCCAGATAGTACCATCCCGTTCTTCACATTCTTACAAATAAGACACTTTCTGAATAGCACGCATCCCGTTTCTTAATGGTGCAGAGATCTAAATCCTTTTGAAGCACTCTGCTCCAATGACAGTCCTCAAAGTCACTTAATTTCAACTATATACTCCTTACTTTTCGGTGAATTAGACCACAAATCTAATACGGTTAATCGGAAATGGGAGATGGAGCTAAACCTGGACCTTCCTAAAGAGGAATGGGAAAATATACATGCACATATGCATAAAGGCTCTATTAACATTTCAACACAGGAAAACGATTATAAACTGTACTCAAGATGGTACCGCACCCCCGACCGAATCCATCTATTCCACCCAACGATATCACCACTATGCTGGAGATGTAACTCCGAAGTAGGCTCTCTTCTCCATATCTGGTGGGATTGTGCTCACATTAAACCGTTCTGGGAAAAAATACACAACCTGATCACTCACATCACTACTTACACACTAGACTTGACTCCTGCTCAATATCTACTACATCACACGTCTCTACCTCAATCCACTCACAGGAAATCTCTAGTGCTTCACCTCATCAACGCAGCCAAACAATGTATCCCTTTGCGTTGGAGAACCACCACTCCACCAAACTTATCTGACTGGCTGAAACGTGTTGAGAGAATAGTGGAGCTGGAGGATTTAATACACCAAGCCACAGACAACCCAACAAAATATTGCAATACATGAGCTTGTTGGATACATTTTAGAGACTCCTCAGAGTTCCAAACACTAATGCCCAACCCATAACCTGGACTCCCACTTAGCAACAACCGACCCATTCAACGACATGCTTGCACTGGACTGTGGTTGGAGTGTCTTCCATTTCCAACTGGACCACTTCATTCGCCAAGTCCACACACACTTGCTTTAATTTCCTTCCCCTCAACGACTTATCGCAAATACTTTTGATACTCCTGTATTCTGTTCTCACCCCACAGGAAATTTATTCACTTCACACCTTTCGCACCCAACCTCAGACCCCCCTTTTAATTTAAAACTGACACCGCCAACATCTTTGGCCTTCCCCCCCCCCCAAATTTAAACTCCTAAATATTGATGGATACTAACATTCGACACGCCATATAAGAATTAGAGGGAACACCACCCCACAAGTTGGACCACCACCCACAATATCTTTCCTTAAGTAACTATTACCCTCCCCCCTCACACAGTTTGATCCCGTTAGGGGTGCTAAGGGTGGTAGCGGTACTGCTGCAGTCCGCCATTTACTACTACATATACCCTCTAATCACCATCATCCACAATTGTTCCATTTGTTCTTCAGACACCTTCCACTCTCGTTAGATGATTCCAGACTATTAGATGATTCCAGACTATTCCAGGTTACTCGTTTTTACACATACCTAATAATGGTAATGGACATTATAATCGGTTTACGGATTAACTTTTTCTTCACACACTGTCCATTCTGAATTCGAAATTGGACTGCATTAATCCGGAAGCTTAAAGATTTCCTTACTATGCTTATGGTTTAATGTTATATCTGTGCAAAGATTGCTATGTATTCTTTCGTTTGTACTCATTATTCTATTTTGTATTTCTCTTGAATAAAAAATTATGGAATAAAAAAAGCAGATTATTTCAGCCGCCAGCAGGTCTGCCCGGGGGAATGGTCCCTACGCCCAAGGGTGTTCTGGGAAATTTGCCAGCGTTGGGGATGGCCAGATGTCGATCTATTGGCATCCAGGTTCAACAACAAGCTACACCAGTTTGTGTCCCAAACAAGGGATCCAGGCAATTTAAACAGATGCTCTGGTATCTCCATGGAGCCAGTACTCCCTGGTTTATGCTTCCACTCCCCCCATATTTCTCCTTCCACATTTGTTGCGCAGGATTTTGAGAGGGGGGGTTCCAGCCATTCTGGTGGTACCAGCCTGGCCCAGAAGGCCCTGGTTCCCGGAGATTGTGAGATTGGCAATAGATGGGACATGGATGCTTCCACGCTACCCCAATCTACTGTCTCAATGTCCTATTTTTCACCCCAATTTACAGTCTCTAAATTTGACAGCATGGCTATTGAAGCCAGGGTGCTAAAGGATCGTTGCATCTCTGGACCGGTGGTGTTTACCCTAGTGAATTCTAGGAAAGCGGTCACTAGGAAGATCTAACATAAAGTCTGGAAGACTTTTGTATTGCTTGGTGTAAAGCCAGAAAATGGCGTCCTCGGAAATACGCGATTGGGAGAATTTCTCTCCTTTCGACAGTCAGCTGTGGAAAATCAGATGTACTCAATACAGTCAGATTTCAGCCCTGTCGGTATTCTTCCAAAGGCCTTTAGCCTCCCATTTACTGGTCCAAACCTTTATGCAGGGGACACCTCATTTGCTTCCCCCCCCATTAGGTCACCTATGTGTCCTTGGGACGCAAATTTGGTCTGTGTTACAGAAACAAGCATTTGAGCCTATCGAGGAAATTCCTTTAGTCTTGCTGCCACGCAAGCTAGCCTACCTGATGGCCATCACCTCGGCTAGAAGGGTGATGGAATTAGTGGCCCTTTCATGTAGGGAACCATACCTAATTCTTCACCACAACAACGTGGTGTTGCGTCCTATTTCATCCTTCTTGCCATATGTGGTGTCGGCTTTTCATTAAAATCAGGACATTGTTTTGCCTTCTTTTTTTCTCTCAGCCTCGTTCAGCGTAAGAGTGACGACTGCAATCCTTGGAAGTTGTCCGGGCAGTCAGTTTTTGTCTAGATCTGTGGAGATCTGAGGATCAGACTCCTTTTTTGTTTTACCAGAAGGGCCCAAGAAGAGGCAGCTTCCAAAGCTTCTATTGCCAATTGGGTCTGCTAGTTGGTCATTCAGGCCTATGGTCTGAAACGTAAGGCTCCTCCCTTCAGGGTGAGAGCTCATTCTACCAGGGGTGTAGGAACCTTCTGGGCTTTTCACCATCAGGTATCTCTGGCTCAGATTTGTAAGGCAGCTACCTGGTCTTCAGTGGATACGTTCACAAGATTTTCTCAATTAGATGTTAAAGCAGAGAAGATTTGGCTTTTGGTCGTAGTGTACTACATTTAAAGTCTGATTGCTATTTTTGTTTGGCAGGGCGTCTCCCTCCCCTCAAGGCTATTGCTCTGGGACGTCCCAGTAGGTAATGAATATTAGCCCAACTCTGTGTCCCATGATGTATGATAAAGAAAATATAATTTTTTCATCATACTTGCCTGTAAAATCCTTTTCTTTGAATACATCACAGGACACAGAGGTCCCTCCCCTCTTTTGAGGATTCAGTGCTTGCTACATAACTGTACTTCCTGTATGGAAGGGGTTATATAGGAGCGGACTTCCTGTCTAAAACTTTGTCTACCAGTGTCCATTCACCTAGAGATGGCGTATAATCCAGTAGGTAATGAATATTGACCTAACTCTGTGTCCCGTAAAATATTCAAAGAAAAGGATTTTACAGGCAAGTATGACGAAAAAATCCTATTTTTTTTTTATTATTATTTTTTTAATTAATTTCATTTAAGGTTCTTATTTGCTGTGGTGTTATGCCTCTCTGTATGTGAAGTCAAGTCTAATTATTCTTGTAGGTGCACAAGAGCCTGCAGCGGATCAGAGAAAGGAAGCTTGCCAATTTTATTCCATGGGGGCCAGCCAGCATTCAAGTAGCGCTTTCAAGGAAGTCGCCATACCTCCCTTCTGCACACAGAGTCAGTGGGCTGATGATGGCCAATCACACCAATATATCATCGGTAAGTAAAGGGTGTTCACTTCTTTTCTGTTTGCTCCAGCTCTAGCTAGACTTTATCTGTTAGTATGCTAATGTGCAGTAAGTCCATCACAGGCTGCAGCTACTGCATTAAAGATAGTTATGCTGACATGCAACAACGTTTTCTTTATCGTACAGTATAAGACACAGGCTGATATTTATAAGATGAATTGTACGCTGCACCTTCAAGTGATTGGACACTGGTAAAGCCACTCAAAGCTTTTAACACTCCCTCATATAAACTCTCCCACCATGTGATGTTAGTGATAATGTATCTCTGTAAGAAAGCAGATAGGATTAGGGTTCTCTTCTATCAAAATTATTACAAACTGCACTAAGCCACTGTGGGAGTGGGTGTCAGTTTTCTGAATCAATTCTTTTGCTGCAAGGACTATAGGACTTCAGGCTCAGGGAGCTGTACCACAGAAAAAGAGGTGTAACAGGTTCTATCAAAAAGTATTTACAGTTCCCAAACCGAATGAAAAGTTCAGACCCGTTCTGGACCTCAAATAATTAAACCTTTTTCTAAAAGTCACGAAGGTCCGGATGGAATCAATAAGATCAGTTATAGCAGCCCATTAGCCAGGAGAATTCTCTACATTGATTGATATCAAGGATGCTTATTTACACATCCTAATCTCTCTTCCACACCAAAGTTACATTTGCTTTGCAGTAGAGGACAACTACTTTCAGTTTGTGGCTCTCCCTGTAGGCTTAGCCATGGCTTCCACAGGTTTTTGCAAAGGTCTTGGCACCTGTGATACAAGTGGGCTTCACATCCTAGGTACCTGGACAGTCTTTTGTTGTGGGAAAAATCCGCTATTGTCTTAGGGGAGACTCTCTCTAGTAAACGCTTCAGATCTTGCAGAACGTTGGTTGGGTTTTCATGCTAAAGAAAGTGTTTCTGGATTACCTGGGATTGGTGCTGGATATAATTCTATACTGGGTGTTCCTACTGCAGGAGATACTGTCCTCTCTTTGGGAACAAGTTTGAAACCTTTGATCCACTGTGAACCCTTCGATGAAAACATTCATGCTGGTTCTGGGTTTCATGGTGGCCTTGTTCCATATGCTCAATGGCATTCAAGACCCCTGCAGCACTACAGTCTGTCGGCCTGGAACAAGTCAACCATGTTTCTGGACCATCCTATGCACCTGTCTTCCAGAGCCAGACATTCTCTGATGTGGTGGATGGAAAATCCATTGTCAGAACTGGGTTGATCCTTTCTTCCACTGCGGAAATCAGTCTTCTTTCTAGGGATGATTACTAGGAATAGCCATGGCGCAAGGGACTTTCTATCAACATATTGGAGCTGGGAGTGATTTATCTTTCCCTTCTGTGATGAACAGACCTTCTCAAAAGTCTTCAAGTAAAAATACAGTTTCACAGTACCATGGTTCTACTTTCAATAAATTTTTATTATTAATAAAAATTTCATACAAAACATTTGTAGCAAACAGTACAAAGGATAAAGGTATAAGGGAACAAAAGGTACAAATAAATCCGAGGCGAAGCCTCGCAATGCAGGGCGTAAAAAGGAGAAAAATAAAACAATGTTTTGTGCTACAACTTTGAACATATCAAGCGTTTAAGCTAGAGTTGTTATGTCTCAGTAGCTAGAGTGAGATAGGGTGTGTATTCCGCAAGATCAAAAGACTGGAGGAGGCAGAGGTATCACTTTGTTGGGGAGGGTGATGTGGTTGTATGGATAAGGACATCTCTTGTATTTGCAAGTGTTCAGGGAGCAGGCGAGGCATCCGCCACCCGCCCCATAGGGGAACACACTGCGGACTTGGGACCTCCCCACCCTCCCGAACCCCCAACCTCGGCCACGTCCTTCCCAACCGGGAGAGCCCAATATTATTGTTCCAATCTAGTAATATGGAAAACCCTACCCCACTAATGTCTATGATCCAGTGATCTAACCAATTTAGCTACATATCCTCTAGCTTAAGGAGAGGTATTTACATCAGAAAAGCCCTAGACTCGGGGAGCCCAGGGATTGTTAAGGCAATACCTTAACTCTCCAAAGAAATGTAAATAAATAAGTATCAGGGTCAGACAGCTTTCAGAGACAGCAATCGGAGAGTCTGAGGAAATATAAGGAATGGGAAGGAAGACCAGGAGAAGGGAGGAGGGTGAGAAGAGAATCACAAGTGAAGAGGTCCATCAGTGGAGTCACTCAGAGAACCAGTTGCCCTGGTAATCTAACGCCAGGGCATAAGGAAATATGGCAAAAATTGGCCCAGGGTTCCCAAGTTAGTTCAAAAATACCAGCTTTGTCTTGTATAATGCTAACTATCTTCTCTTGTGCCATAATTCAGGATATTTTCTGTTTCACCGCTGCGAAAGGGACCCTGCATTTTTTCCAACAAGAGGCTATTGTGATTTTGGTGCCCAGTAGGATGAAAAAGATCAATTTTTGGGTATATTTATCTACCTTTTCCACTTTCAGATTCAGTAGAGCTGTCTCTGGGTTTTGAGTAATCTGGACGGTGGTTACTTTGCGTATCACTGAGAATACTTTGTTCCATAAGCTCCTTATTCGTGGGCAGGACCACCATACGTGGTACAGTGTCCCTACATGGTTACACCCTCAGAAACACAGCGGGGAAGCATCAGGATATATCTTTGCAAGAAGAGAGGGTACCCTGTACCATCTCATGAGCACCTTAATGCTGCCCTCCATGAGGGAAACGTTTAAGATTCCTTTAAAAGAGCGATGAAAGCAGGAGAACCATTGATCTCTATCCCAAGAGATATCAAGGTCTTTTTCCCAGGATAAGGCGTATGGAGGCTTGGACACTGCTGAGGCAAGCGAGGCATATATGATGGAGATCCCCCCTCTCTGATCCATTGCACCCGCAAACCAAGATTCATAATTGGTTACTGTGGGAGGTTCAGATTTATTTGGCCAAAGGGAATGAAGGAAGTGTTGTATTTGCATAAAAGCGAAACGTTCAGCAGGAGGCATTTCAAGCTTACTAGTACAGAATGCCAGAGAGAGAGGGCCTGTGGAGGTGAAATAGTTCTCTATTCTAAGTAATCCCTTATTCAGCCACCAACTAAACGCTAAGATGTTCATTCCTGGCGGAAAGTCGGGGTTATGAAAAATGTGTCAGGGGTTTGAGGGAGGAAATCAACAAGGGATTTTTATGAAGTCGGTCACATAAGGCCAGAGAATGTGTTAACGTGGGGGCTAAAATGGGTGGTCTCAATTTAGTGGGAGACCAAAGCAAAAAAGTCAATTGTGTGGAGAGGGACTGCATGACGTTCCATTGATACCCAATCAGGTTTCGGGCCCTTTGAGTATACAGTGGAGATCTGGGCCAACTGAGCTGCCTGATAGTACCACCAAATGTTAGGTAGAGCTAGACCCCCTTGTGATTTAGGCCTGAATAAGATATGTTGTGCGCAACGACTTCCCTTCGGGCCCCAAATGAATTTTATGATTTTGGACTGGAGTGGGTGTACTTGCGATTTTTGGATTGGGATGGGCAAGGATCTGAATAAGTAAAGTATACGGGGGAGGAGGGTAATTTTTACTGCGTTAATACGGCCTAGCCAGGATAAATTATGATTATCCCAAAGGGAGAGGTCCGATATCAATTTGCGGAAGATGGCCGGGTAGTTGGATGAGTAGAGGGAGGCTATACTTGCTGTGAGATGGACCCCTAGGTAGGGAAGCGAGACCTCGTTCCAGGAAAATGGGAAGTGGTTTTGTAGGCTACATAGAACATTGGGAGGGACCGTAATGTTCAGGGCTGAAGATTTGGATATGTTGACTCGCAGACCAGATACCTCACCAAACTTATCAAGCAAAGAGAAGATATTAGGAGTGGAGATTAGAGGGGATGTTACGAAGAGCAACAAATCGTCAGCAAAAAGGGCGCATTTATGCTCGCGTTTGCCACACAACACCCCTTTAATGTCGGGGTGATTCCTAATCGCAATAGCCAGGGATTCCTATGGCGAATAGAAGGGGGGAGAGAGGGCACCCCTGTCTAGTTCCCCTTTCTATAGTAAGAGGCTCGGAGTAGTAGCCCTGTAGTCTGACCTGTGCACTAGGGTCAGAGTACAGGGCTCTAAGGATGCTCATGAAACGTGGACCAAAACCCCAGCGTTCCAGTACCTGGAATAGGTAGGGCCAGGTAACTGTGTCAAAAGCTTTTTGCAAGTCGATAGATAACAGATAACCGTATTGTGGGGGGCCCCCATCCCATTGAGATTTGAGAAGTGAAATAATGTCAACTGCTCTCCTGATCTGGTCAGGTCCTTGTCTCCCCGGAATGAAGCCCACCTGGTCCTTATTGATGTAGAGAGCTATACAGGATGCTAGCCGATTGGAGAGAACTTTAGTTAAAATTGTTAAATCATTGTTGATTAAGGAGATAGGACGATAATTGGAGACCATAGTTGTATCTTTGCCGGGTTTTGGAATGACCGATATGAAGGCAAGTTTTAGGGCTTTATCCAGGGCAGAGCCAGACCTGAGAGAGTTAAAAAATTTGACTAAATATGGGGTTAGTATAGGACCGAATTTTTTATAATATCCAACGGAGAAGCCGTCAGGGCCCGGGGCTGAGTTTTGTTTCAGGTGCTTAATCACCGTGAGCACTTCTGAGTCAGTGATTGGATCATCTAGTAGGTCCGAATGTTCAGGAGATAATTTGGGAAGGGATAGGTTATTTAGGAAGTCTGATATGGAATGGTTAGGTGTTTTTTCCTTTTTATATAGTGAAGTATAGAAGTCATGGAATGTTTCCATTATACGTTTTGGGTTTTGGGATAGTTCACCCGATTGAGTGCGAAATTTGGGGAAGGCAACTGATCGCGGTCTTGGTGACAATTTGGCTGCTTATTTAGCTCCTATTTTATCAGTTTGGTAGTAAAAGCGGGCTCCTGACCACCGGAGCTGTTTCTCAGCCTCGGAGGTAAGGGCCAGGTTTAAAGATGTCCGCGCATTTTCCAGCGCCTCTAGAGACTCCTTGGTGGGGTTCCGTTTATGGGCTCCACACAGAGATTGGAATTTTAACCGAAGATTGTTGGTTTCAGCCGTGCGTTCTTTTTTAAGATTGGTGGAGATTTGAATAATTTTTCCTCTGAGGACTGCCTTATGGGCTGCCCACAATGTCTCCGGGGAATCCTCTTCAGTATTGTTTAAACGAAAATATTCCTGTATTTCCTTTGCTAAAATCAAGCATTGGATTGGGTCGCTTAGGAGCCCTTCATTAAGGCGCCATATGAATTTTTTGCCCGGGTTGGGAGATTGTTGCATATATAAGAGAACCACGGAGTGGTCTGAAATAGGGGTGTCCCTAATAACTGCTTTAATAGCCATGGGGATGTTATGTGATTGAATAAAAATATGATCGATTCTGGTGTAGAGGTGGTGTGGGGCGGAGTAATGAGTGAAGTCCTTGGACCTAGGATTCATTTCTCTCCAGATGTCCACAAGGCCTAGAGAACACAGTGTGGAGGCTATTTTAGTACTTTGTTTTGGAGGTTTTCTAGAGCGAGGGGGTCCAGAACCCGATTTGTCCAGAGAAATATCAAAAGGGAGGTTTGTGTCTCCTCCCATTATTATTTTCCCCTCAAGTTGCAGGCCTAGTGTGGACATCATTGTGGAGAAAAAGGAAGCCTGACCCTTGTTCAGGGCGTAGTAAGAAATATAGGAGTGCATTGATCCAATTGTGCCTTTTACTAGAAGAAACCTGCCCGCTTGGTCTTTAATAACTTCGGAAGGGGAAAATTTAAGGTGTTTTGCAAAGCAAATGGCTACCCCTTTAGTCTTCTTATTAGCATTGGAAAGAAAAAACTGAGTGTAGTGACCATGTAAGAAGGAGGGGTTGTATGAGGATGGGAAGTGAGTTTCCTGTAATAAAAGAACTGCAATTTTTTTGTGACTTGTAGTGGTTAAATAGTTTACGTCTTTTGACCGGAGAGTTCATTCCCTGCACATTGTGCGTGGCTATACAAAGGGGGGGAGGAGGGAGGAGTGTGTCAGAATGCATGGATCAGAGGGGGGGATGTGCGCATCACACAATAACTGCCTACCTGAGACTTCAAGATTTGTGCTTGCGTCCAAGCCTTCACAGCCTGAGAGTTTTGGATTCCAAGTTGTAGTTGCATTGTCGGGCTTCTGAGTGACTCTGGAAATAGGTGAGAGGAGGAGGGGAGAAAATGGGGGAAGGTCGACCCTGAGAGGGAGAGACAAGACATGTCAAAAGCAATATAAAACAAATGCCATAACCAAGAAAACATTCTTATTATAACTGGATAATAGTCAAGAACCCTTACAGGAGGGAGAGGCAGGTAGCCGCCCCCTGCAAGGTTTTCCCTAAGAACAAAAACCCCAAAAAGAGGGTTATGGAGGTGTCTCCGAGTGGGGGGGAAAAACCACTCCGAAACTCGTGGAGGCGAAGTGCAGCCACTCCGGCCAAACCGCCAAAAAAAAAATTAAACCAAAAATAGAACCATAAAAACATACCTAAGAGTCCTGAGAAAAATGAAGCAAAAAGAAAACGTCTCAGAATCAAAAAAAAGGTCTGGCTAAGGCTCTGCCAGAGGAAAACGGGGGTTTAGGTCAGCGTTTTCAGAAGACAACCGCTGGTGGTCCTGGGGAAAAAAATACTCTGTTGATAGTAGACTGTTCATTAAGGGGGGCGTCCATCTTTGGATCTCTTGGCTTGTTGCTTGTGCCATAAGGGTTGGATGGGACTTGAGGGTGGTGGTCTTTTCGCTGATTGAGGTGTTCTGGGATCCATAACAGCAGGTGGTGCAGGCGAGTGTGAGATAAGGCCCAGTTGTAGCAGCAACTGTTCCCCGTCTCCAAAATTCGTGAAGCTGTATGACTTATTTAAGTAGGCAAAGTTGAGGCAAAAGGGGAACGACCATCTGTAAGCGATCGATTTTTGAGATAGGCTGATCAAGAGTGGCTTTAAGGTTCTCCGTCTCTGTATCGTGAAGGGGGAAAGATCCGCAAAAATTTGAATCGGGTGTCCTTGGAAGGAGAGATTTTCTGTTTCCCTTGCTTTGTGCATAACTTCTTCTTTAACTCTGAAGAAGTGGGGTTTAACCACTATGTCTCTGGGAAGGCCGTCTTGGCACGGAGGTTGCAAGGCCCTATGTGCCCGGTCTAATTCCAGTCTGTAGTCTGGAATGTCCGGAATTAAATGTTTGATGAAAGAGCGAACGATTTTATCTGTGTCCTTAAACGATTCTGAAAGGCCTCTTAACCTAAAATTGTATCTACGAGACCTATTTTCGAGGTCATCGAGTTTTGAGTACGCCATGTCCAGTTGGTCATGTAATTCTTGGATCCTGTTAGTGTTCTGGTTGGCAACTGCAGCGATTTGATCAGTCTTAGATTCAATTGCTTCAATTCTTGCACCCAGTTGCTGCAGGTCTGCCTGTATAGTGGTGGTGATTTGTGAGGCATTGTGGGCTAACCCTCTTGAGAGTATATTAGAGAAGGTGTCCATGAGGGCTGCGAAGTCTGTGGGGATAGGAGCAGGAAGAACATTCTGAGGGCTGGATGTGGGGCAGCTCTCCTCCATCTGGGTTAGGGGGGGACTTCCATGGGGCTGCAGCCTAAAGAGTCTGTGGGGGATGTTGGAAATATCCCATCCTGGGGATTACTTACAGTTGGAGGATTCATCCTGTCTTTGTGTGAAGGCAGGGGTGGGAAGTCTTCCAGGGATGCCGCTGGATTCTTTGAGGAGCCTTGTGTTGCGCCGGCGGCCGCCATTTTCGTGAAGGCCGCGGGCCGGGATCCAGAAATCTGGATAGGTCCCGTCTGGATGAGCCCCAGATTATGCGAGGGGGTCCCTCAGGACTCCCGGAGGTGAGGAGGGGGTCCGATGGGCTGGTTCCGCCGCTTGTTGTAGCTGTGGCGGTGGAGGTAGGCCGGAGCGGAGCTCTCAGAATGAGCGACCGCTCATGGAGCTACCGCGCATGCGCCCACAGTACCATGGTTCTGGCTTACATCAACCACCAAGAAGTCAGTCAGGCAGCTCAGGACGGAGGAGGGAGATAAATGTTCCGGGCATATCTGCCGTGCACATTCCATGAGTGGAAAATTGTTGGTTTTGCCAAGAGAATTAATGTTACACCCAGAGGTGTTCAGGGAGATCCTTGTTGGGGGGACTCCAGTCATGGACCTTCTGATGTAGCAAGGATGTGGATGAGCACTGATGTAGCATTGATGTGGCACGGATGATCACTGATCATCCGCCAGGGATGGAGCATGAATGTGGAAAGATGAGCCAGGGATGGAGCATGGATGAGCAACAATGTAGATGGATGAGGCAGGGATGGAGCATGAATGTGGATGGATGAGCCCAGGGCTGGAGCATGAATGTGGATGGATGAGCCCAGGGCTGGAGCATGAATGTGGATAGATGAGCCAGGAATGGAGCATGAATGTGGATGGATGAGCCAGGAATGGAGCATGAATGTGGATGGATGAGCCAGGAATGGAGCATGAATGTGGATGGATGAGCCAGGAATGGAGCATGGATGAGCATGAATGTGGATGGATGAGCCAGGGATGGGCACAGATCAGCTCTGTGGGCACTTCAAATCTTGCCCACAGCGCTGCTGCACCGGCTCTCTTCTCTCCTCACAGGCTGTACCGATCGGTGTGAGGAGAAGCCGAACCGGACATGTTCCAGTTTCTTTACAAGTGATCATTCCGTCATTGGAAAGAGTGATCATGTGGTAAAGGGCCGCTGTTATTGGCCATTTACTCCCCGTGACACGCCCGGTCTGGGAGACCCGGCGGTATTGAACATTCCCGGTGCACGCCCCAGGGGACGCTCTGGAGCGTGTTTCTAGGAGCCAGGGATGGAGCATGAATGTGGATGGATGAGCCAGGTATGGAGCATGAATGTGAATGGATGAGTCAGGGATGGAGCATGAATGTGGATGGATGAGCCAGGGATGGAGCATGAATGTGGAAGGATGAGCCAGGGATGGAGCATGGATGAGCATCAATGTATTTGGATGAGCCAGGGATGGAGCATGAATGTGGATGGATGAGCCAGGGATGGAGCATGAATGTGGATGGATGAGCCAGGGATGGAGCATGAATGTGGATGGATGAGCCAGGGATGGAGCATGGATGTGGATGGATGAGCCAGGGATGGAGCATGGATGAGCATGAATGTGGATGGATGAGCCAGGGATGGGCACAGATCAGCTCTGTGGGCACTTCAAATCTTGCCCACAGCGCTGCTGTACCGGCTCCCTTCTCTCCTCACAGGCTGTACCGATCGGTGTGAGGAGAAGCCGACCTGGACATGCTCCAGTTTGTTTGCAAGTGATCACTCCGTCATTGGAAGGAGTGATCATGTGGTAAAGGGCCGCTGTTATTGGCCATTTACCCCCCGTGACACGCCGGGTCTGGGAGACCCGGCGGTATTAAACATTCCCGGTGCACGCCCCAGGGGACGCTCAGGAGCGTGTTTCTAGGAGGACGTCATATGAAGGCCTCCCAAAGTTATCTGACCGCGCTGTACCCGTGATTCGGCTATGGCCCAGTCGGCAACTGGTTAAGGGACTCGTGATACCTATAAAAGGCAATATTTGTGGGGAGGTTTGTGAAACTTCTATGATCCTCTGCTATAGTGAAGGAGGAGATGATAGACACAATTATGTGCCCACCAAGAACCATAGAGGGATGGATGCTTGTACCTAAATGGATACACAAATGTGTATACGCATGTACATACACACGCATAGATGTACGTGCGTGGGCTGTAGAGACACTAGAATGGTGTCAATATTGTGCACTGACGTACTAATGGTATGCCCACGTGAGCATAAGCTGTGAAATCGCACATGAGTGCCCAATCACTTATGTCTTTAATTATTTTCACATTGTAAGGGGCATATGTTTCGAGCACTAAGTTGGAAATAACGAATTGATGTTGAGGGGATGCAGGGTTATGCGTGGGTACAAGACACACTTGACTGTATGACAGTTTAAGTAGGAGTTGAGGACCAGACTAATGTCCTGAGTACAAATGGCAACACATATGTAGCTTTCATTTGTTATATGTACCCCATGTGCATGCATGAAATGTGCATGCCCACTAGAGACATACTTGTGCATGCCAGCGCTCACATACACACTTATACGCCCAAACACATATGTACACATGCATATATACACACATGTACACCTACCCACACATAGACACATGCTCACCCTTGGATGCTTGTGTAAGCTGGTGGCCTATTGCTCTTCTACTTGATGTGTATCTTAGTAGGGTGTCTGAGGATGGGCAAGGGAGGGGAGCACTTGTTTGTGGCATTCTGTTTTTTAACTGAATGTTTTCTTAGTAGGGTGGCCAAGGGTGGTTGGACAAGGGAGTAGAAGGTCATCTGGGGTGTCCACCTCCCAAGTGAAGGTGAATTCTATACAGCTGTAACTCGCAGTGCCCTGGAATGTCCTGGTTTATTGGACTACTCCATTTACTTCAAGATCTTCATTCAGGCCCCCAGGAGCCAGACTTTCTAGAGTAAATATCTAGTGAGTTTCAGTTCTGCACAGCTTTTGGAATGTCCGGCCACTATCTGAATCACTGCCTATTGCCTCTATTCCAAAAACTCTTATGCCAGAAGGACTTCCTTTATGATGTTCTTTAAAATGTCAGGGGACTGAGTACTTGTTTTTGTTTTATTTTTATTGTATGTGTGTCGTCTTCTTTGCTTTTGATGATTTTGCACTTAATTTCCGTAATTTTTTTCCCTCGGTCGCTGTCTGAGGTGAGATTTGTTTTGAAAATAGTGCTGTAGCTCTTTGGTCACATCCTCAACTACAGTTTTGTCATTTAGTAGGCTTTTGTTGAGTCACCAGTGCTTGTATTTGAGTAGGCATGTTCGGTCAGGGCGAGTGTCCGTGTAACTGAGCTATGGTCAGACCACGTGATGTTTCCTATGTCTACTGCTTTAACCACTGGTAGCATGCGGTGGGGGGTAATGAACAACTCTTATGTGGGGAGGAGTGAACATGTAATCCCTTTCATCGGAATGAAACAATCTCCATGCGTTGGTAAATTGGTACTTGTAGAGAGCCTGTAAAATACGTTTGCGAAGGCCCAGGATATAACAGAGGATCCCCCTGTAGGGGTGTCTACCTTAGGATCTAGGGGTAGATTGAAATCCCCACCCAGGAGCAGTTTTCCCTTAGCAAATGTCATAAGCGTGTCAATAGTGGAACAAAGGAAGTGGTCTTGATTACAATTGGGAGCGTATATCGTGGCCAGAGTCACTTTAATACCACCAATCATGCCCTTAAGGAACAAGGATCTGCCCTCTTCGTCTGCTCTCAAGTCAAGCAGTTTCCAAGGGACTTGCTTAAAAACCAAGATGTTAACCCCTGTGGATTTGGATGTTTTTTTAAAGGCATGATCAGAGTTTCCTTTTAAACATAGTCACAGAAATCTAAAATAAGCTTTACTATGTTAATGTAATTTCAAATGTCATTTTCGCTATTTATAAACTCTCAGCTTTCATTAAATACTAATGCCAGATGATCCTGCTATGAAGGTCCTCCAAAAAAGGAAGCATAGGTCATTTCTTAAAATACACATTTTTATTGCATACAAATAAACAGGATCTAATCCTAAAATATTTTTAGAGGAAAAAAAGCAATTAGACAGTTGTGTTTACTATGTGTTACATACCAACTGCAAAATATCTACTCGTTTATAGTCAATACATGCCAAAAGGCTGAATTGCCATATGTTTGAGTACATATATCACACCTCATGGGTCAGCGCGTCTCTCAATTAAGCTTCATGGAATGCATCCCCCTATTTATAGCAGAATATGTATATAATGTATATGTGAGATGGCACAAAATTCATAATGCAATGGATATAGATGCCTTTTATCAACTTACACCTGTGCTGATAATGTTATGTATAAATGATAATGTTATGTGTAAAATTCAGACATTGTCTCAAATTCATCCAATAGCCATTGAGGTAATCTTTCTGATGGAAAAATTAATAGGTAAATGTGGGCCACATATACTTATGAGGAAAGGTTAATTTATCAAAAGGACCATAGCAACCGTCAAAGCATAAAGCGTCCAGCCACAGCTCTGGTACACATATACTGCAACAGAAACGACATACGGTAACCCAAATTATTTATCTAATAACTTTCACCCGGTGGTGTTAGTACAGGGTGAAACCCCATACTTAATCTTGCATGTTAAATTGGACAATTCCTTATGGCCACACAGGAGGCCTCAACAACAACTATAACAAAAAACATAGTCGAATGTATGGTTCCGCTTACATCCAGTGTCACAAATATGCCATATGCAATGAAAAACCACACCTTCCGCCCAGGGAGCAAACAACAGCATCTAACCTTTTGAGTCGAAGGTCCTTATATATTTCCACCGCCAAACGGCTCCAGCCTGGCGTGGGCAATGACATAGCTGGGAGGCATGGCCACTGCAAATGTGCAAGATGGCGCCAATACCCATTATACACACCCAGCAGCACCAAACCCTGCCCAGGAGGGCAGAGAAAGGAGTTAAAGAACAGCGGGAAGGACCGAAGCACATCCACAACCCAACTCTCACTTGATACACAGCTATCAATAGCTGTTGACTGCCGCCGAATGTCCTCACAATAGAAAGCCCCAGCCAAAACCGCAAGCACCAGACACATCAACCCACACGGAAAGATAAGCAAGAAAAAAGGTGCCATGAAGAAATGCACAACACGCACAATAAAACCACATAGCTTACACACATAGATTAGCCTCTAGACTGCTTTTACAAGCAGTGGAAGGGAATGTTCCCCCCCCCCCCCCCACCATCTTCCATGGTTTTCACGCCTCATGTACTGTGCTGCTGGTAAATGGACGTTCAGAGGCAGTTGGCTGCGTTTTTCAGCTGCCCCTGAACTCATCCAATGTAATCTTATGTGTACATGTACACAGGTTCATTTAATGTTGTTTTTAGTCAGTTGCATTTATAGGCTTTTCTTTAAAGGCAAAAAAATGAGTTGAGACGCCAACGTTTCTGACATTTCAGATGCAAAACACTGCTTAAACGCGATACCGGCGTTTTGCTGCAATTTTTTTTAAACTTTTTTACAGGTGCCCTAAACTTAAAAATGATAGCAAATGATGCAAAAACACCAATTTCTCTTTGGTTCATTGACGGACACAGCACTTCAATCTTGACCTTAGGGTTATATCGCCACCTTTAGGAGAGGACTAGGCAGAACACAAAAAAACAAGCACAGACCGCCCAGGGGGGCGGTCCTACTGGCTATTACTTTTCACTCTGCTCCCAGCAGCTCAGTTTTTTTCTGCCTAGTCTAGAAGGACCTGGCTCCCTGTGGGGACCAGTGGTCTTTGAAAATTATTTGCTGTTTTTGTTTTTTCTTCCTGTGATCAACAGCCGGGCTGGGTGACAGGCTGGATAATATAAATCCTGGTAGTCTCCCCAGCCTGGCCATCGAGCGCGTGCAGACTTTAGCTCCGTGCTGGGTCAGCCGCGACAGGCCCCATTCTGGTCCAGGGCGGCCGGTGAGCTATATGCTCCGGGGCACACACATGACTGGGCTACTGCTATCCGAGTCAGTGTTGCCATGGCTGACAGCCACTCCGTACTATGCGGGAGATGGGTCTGTCTGTGGAGTGCATCCAGCAGTCCCTGCAGGAGGGGTAAGTATGGTTCCACCTGTTTAGGCAGGATGGAGCAGCTGGGCACTCCCTGGGGGGTCGCTTAGGGGGTCTCTCTCTCCCTTTCCTCTCTCCCTGCCTCTTTCCCTCCTCCCCATCCAAACGGGGTGCTGCATGGCTGGGCGTAGGAGGTGTGGAGCACTTGCCTGGCCGGGGGGTCCTCTGGGCGGTCTCTGAGTTTTGGCAGGGGGTTGTGCTGTCGTTTTTTTTCCCCTAGTTTTTCCCTTCATTTTTTACCTTTGTTTGCCCCTATGCAGGGGGAATGGTTGCCGCTGGAACCGCGGCCATTTTCCTGTAGCCGCGGCAATTTTCTTGGAGTACGCCAGCCATTTTACAGGCGTTTTTGGGCACTTTTGTCTGAGGCGGCCATTTTCATGTAGCCACGGGGGACGTTTTCTGTTAGTTCTCTAGCGCCGGGCGGCTGTTTAAGCCAGGAACAGTGCGAAATTGACACAGAACACCTCGTGGTTTGGACGCTGGCAGAGGTGGGAACGGACAGCAGCACAACGCCTTGGTCAGGGTGGAAAGTCCTGCGGGGGGCCCCTCAGTCTGTGGCAGCTAGGAGGGTAGGCATTTTTTCTCTCTTGCCTTAGGTCCCGGGTGACAGGCGAGAGTGGGTCAGACATGGTGTTGGATGCTGGCGCTTCTTCCCCAGACACCCCTATGATAGCAACCAGTTCCCCTGCACCTGCGGTGCCCATGGACGCTCTGTCGGCGGTCCTGGAATCATTTGTTTCCAGGGTGGAAGCCGCGTGTGGGTGCAAGGTGGGTAAAAAATGCCCCCTCCCCCCTGTCTTCCGGGGAAAGCTCTGATTCAGACTCGGGCCCCACTGTGGCAGGCGGCCCCTGTTCTGACGCTTCAGAGGTTGCGGACCATTCGGACAGTGAGGAGGAAGCCTCCGTGTCCATTTCAGCGCAGGAAAAATCGCTAGTGGGAGCACTTATCACGGCGGTGCGGGATACCTTATAGATAGAGGATACGGCTGGGGCATCTGCTGATGTGTCGGTCCCTTTTGGGCCTCAGAAGCCGGTCCGCACTGCTAAGGTATTTCCCTACCTAACTTATTTTGATAAGTTTATTTACAAGGAGTGGGAACGCCCGCAGCGTGCCTTTTCAGTCCCGAGGTGAATGGCGGTGCGTTACCCCTTTGAGGAGAGTTTTCTGAAAAAATGGACATCTCCGGTCATTGACCCCAGGTATCTAGGTTAAATAAGGTGACCACGATTCCAGTGGACGGGTTCCTCCCCTCTTTCAAGGCCCATGGCCAAAGAAGGGCCGAGGCGGTTGCCCGGTCCATGTTTACGGTGGTGGGGTCAGCGCTTCGGTTGGTGTTAGCCACAGCTCTGGTGTCGCAAACACATACTGAATGGGCTAAGTTGTTGCACCGCGAGTTGGGGAAGGAGCAGCTTTCCCCAGTCTGGAACTGGCAGACCAGTTGGTGCACGTCCTTAAGTATATTTGTGATGCGGCCCTGGATATGGCCCCTTCGCTTTCTAGAGCCTCGGTATCAGCAGTAGTGCTGCGTCGGCTGATTTGGCTCAAGTGTTGGTCTGCATAGTGCAGACCAGACATCTAAGAAAGCACTGGCGGAGTTGCCCTTCCAAGGTTGGAGGCTGTTTGACGCCTCGCTGGATGACATTATTAAAAATGTTATTGGGGGAAAGAGTACTTTGCTCCCACAGTCCAGAAAGGGTAATGAGCCATGCCGTAGGCAGGGGCCCTCTTTTTCCGCTCATAAGCGGCTTTTTTGTCCGCCCGTGTCGGTGGGTAAGCGGTTGAAGTCCGACAAGGTGGCCGCTGAGGGACAAAAGCGTCCCTGGTATCGCAACTCGAAAAAGCCTGTGAACAAATCAGCTTCCACATGAAGGTACACCCCCCGCCCAACTCTCAGGTGGGGGATCACCTTCGGGAGTTTGCAGACCGGTGGACTTCTCTTCTTTCCGACCAGCGGGTCTACGAGCTGGTTTTGTCAGGCTACAAGAAAGTTTCTTGTCCGCCAGACAGGTTTTTTCCCTCCAACCTTCATCTCCTTCCGGCTCGTTGGGAGGCCCTGTTTGGCGCAGTACAGGACTTACTACTGCGTGGGGTGATAGTGCCTGTACCGACGTCGGAAAGGTTTCAGGGATGCTACTCCAATCTGTTTGTAATCCTGAAGAAGGAAGGGGTCCATCCATTCCTGGATCTTAAGGCCCTCAATTGTTTTGTGAAGGTTCAGAAGTTCAGGATGGAATTGATGTTTGTTCCGTGGTCGCTGCACTTCATCAGGGGGATTTCTTGGCATCTTTGAACATCAAGGACGCATACTTGCATGTCCCCATATGCGTCAGGCACCAGAGGTTCCTGCGATTTGCGGTCGGGGACGGACACTACCAATTTGTATCTCTTTCCTTTGGCTTAGCGTAGGCACCAAGGGTCTTCACCAAGGTGCTGGCTCCGATTTAGACGTTGCTGAGACAACGAGGGATCGCTATCGTGGGTTACCTGGATGACCTCCTCCTGAGAGCAACTTCTGCCTCAGAACTAAGGGAGGATGTGGAGATCACCATGCAGACTCTTCAGGAGTTTGGCTGGGTGTTGAATCTCCAGAAGTCGTTGTTGCTGCCGATTCAGCACCTGAAGTACTTTGGGTTGATTCTGGACTCCTCAAAGGCTAGAGTCTTTCTTCCTTCAAGCAAGCTGCAGACTCTCCAATCTGCGGTGTGGTTACTGATGTCCCGCAGGTGGTCGTTGCATTTTTGCATGCGAGTTCTGGGCCTCATGGTAGCTACTTTCGAGCTGGTACTGTATGCTTGATTCCACACTCAGGTCTTGCAGAAAGAGATCCTGTCCATGTCTCTGACATCTCTGGATTGTCAAATCCGGATGAGCCAGCTTCTCTGGTCGCTGAGGTCCCCGGCCCTTTGGTCCAGGAAATCGTTCCTTCCTCTTCATTGGACGGTGATCACGATGGATGCCAGCCTGACCGCCTGGGGGGGAATTTTGGGCATCCAGTCGGCTCAGGGTCGCTGGATGCAGGAAGAATTCCGCCAGCCGATCAATGCGCTGGTGCCTCTCCACATGGTTGCAGAGGCTGCAGGGTCGTCTGGTCAGGATCCAGTCAGACAACGCCACGGCGTTGGCGTATGTCAATCATCAGGGAGTGACAAGGAGCTCAGCGGCGGCGCTGGAGGTCTCCCACATTCTACAGTGGGCAGAAGGGCGCGTGCTGGCTCTGTCAGCCGTGTACATTCCGGGCGTAGAAAACTGGCAGGCTGACTACCTCAGTCGTCAGTTGCTCGACAGGGAGAATGGTCACTGCATCCGGAAGTTTTTCTACTCATTTGCCTACGGTGGGGCATGCCGGATGTGGATCTCCTGGCCTCTTTGCTCAATCGGAAGGTGCAGAGGTTTTTGGCCAGGTCAAAGGATCCCTGGGCAGACGCGTCAGGTGCGTTGATGGCCCCATGGGGGCATTATTGGCTAATTTATGCCTTTCCCCCTCTCAGGCTCCTCACTCGTCTGCTGCGCAGAGTGGAGGCCGAGGGGATTCCAGTGATTGATTGCCCCAGATTGGCCTCGACGCCCTTGGTACGCCGACATAGTACAAATGATGGCGAATGTTCCTTTGCAGTTGCCGGTGCAGGAGGACCTTCTGTCTCAAGATCTGATTCTCCACCCTGCTTTACCGTCGCTGGCTTTAACGGCATGGCGGTTGAAAGCCAGGTGCTGAGGGAGCGAGGGCTGTCGGCTTCGGTAATTTCCACTATGCTAAGTGCGCGAAAGTCTTCTTCCCGGAAGATTTATCATCACACCTGAAAGGCCTACATCTCCCTGTGTGAGGAGGTGGGGTGGCGTCCGCGTTCATATTCGGTTTCCAGGATCCTGCTGTTTCTGCAGCGAGGAGTGTATCAGAAGCTTGCATTAAGCACCATTAAGGGGCAGATATCAGCTTTGGCTGTCTTTTTTTCAGCGGCCCTTGGCGACTCACTCATTGGTGTGTACTTTTGTTCAGGGGGTTCGGCATGTGGCCCCTCTGGTACGCCCGCCGCTGCCCCTGTGGGATCTGAATCTGGTCCTCTCGGTGCTTCAGAAACCGCTGTTTGAAAACATTAGGGAGGTCCCTTTATTGACGCTCTCTCAGAAAATAGTCTTTCTAGTGGCTATTACATCTGCAAGGCGGGTTTCTGAGTTGGCGGCCTTGTCATGCAAATCTCCCTATTTGATCCTCCACAAAGATAAGGCGGTGCTGCGTCTGCAGCCCTCTTTTCTTCCGAAGGTTGTTTCGGCCTTTCATCTGAATGAGGACATTGTGCTTCCGTCCTTATGTCCTCGGCCGTCGCATCCCAAGGACTTCGCTTTACATTTTTGGATGTGGTCCGGGATCTGCGGGTGTGTCTGTCTGCTACGGCTCCTTTCCAGAGGCCGGACTCTCTGTGTCTCGGTGGCTGGTCCGTAAAAGGGCCTGGCAGTCTCGTCGGCCACCATTTCTCGGTGGATCAGACAGATTGTTGTTCAGGTTAATGCCATAAGGGGGCGGGCGCCTCCTTTTCCCGTGGCGCATTCTACCAGGGCAATTGGTGCTTCCTGGGCTTTCTGGCATCAAGCATCTGTTTCACGGGCGTGTAAGGCGGCTACCTGGTTGTCAGTACACACTTTCACCAAATTTTACAAGGTCGATGTGGGCGCATCTTCGGATGCATGCTTCGGCCGCAAGGTTTTGCAGGCGGCCGTCTGAGGTTGCAGCTCCTCTGAGGGGGAGATCTTTTTGTTGTGGGTGGAGTTTATTTTCTCTGTGTTCCCACCCCTCATTTTTGGCACTGCTTGGGGACATCCCTAAGGTCAAAATTAAAGTGCTGTGTCCGTCAATGAACGAAAGAGAAAATGGGATTTTTGTACTTACCGTAAAATCCCTTTCTCTGAAGTTCATTGACCGACACAGCACCCACCCCTCCTATTTATGTTTGTACTGTTTTTTGATGACCTGAGCTTCTGGGAGCAGAGTGAGGGGTTATAGCCAGTAGGATCGCCCCCTGGGCGGTACTGTGCTTGTTTTTTTGTGTTCTGCCTAGTTCTCTCTTAAAGGTGGTGATATAACCCTAAGGTCAAGATTAAAGTGCTGTGTCCGTCAATGAACTTCAGAGAAAGTGATTTTACAGTAAGTACAAAAATCCCATTAAAAAAAAAAAAAAACTTGTAATTGCTTGCTATGCTTCATACACCATTTATATACTCCTAATGAGCATGATCCAATCCAATACACCACTAGCATTGCTGTTAGCCAAAGTATAATTGGAATTCGACCTATATGTTGTTAGATTTCAACCAGATGACCCCACCATTGAGCTTCACCCCCGACTTGATCAAACATAGTTGCATTAAATTTAGGGTTAGTGTTTCCTATTAGGGTTAGGGGGTTATGGTTAGGGTTTTCCCCTTGAAGAACAAGTTTAGGGATGTTGTAGGGGTTAGGGCTTCCCATTAGGGTTAGGTGATTAGGGTTAGGGTTTTCCCCTTGAAGAACAAGTTAGGGTTAGGGTTTCCCATTAAGGTTAGGGTTTTCCCCTTGAACAAGTTAGGGTTTCACATTAGGTTTAGGGGAGCATAACCGTATTAATCACCTGTAAATAGGGAAAATATGGTTAGGGTTAGGTTTTCCCCTTGAAGAACAAGTTAGGGTTTCCCATTAGGGTTAGGGGATTATGGTTAGTGTTTTCCCCTTGAAGAACAAGTTATGGTTAGGGTTTCCCATTAGGGTTAGGGTTTTCCCCTTGAAGAACAAGTTAGGGTTTCCGGTTAGGAGTTAGGGTTTCCAATTAGGGTTAGGGGATTATGGTTAGGGTTTTCCCCTTGAAGAACAAGTTATGGTTAGGGTTTCCCATTAGAGTTAGGGGGTTATGGTTAGGGGTTTCCCCTTGAAGAACAAGTTAGGGTTAATTAAAAATATTTAAAAAATTGCAAATAAAATTTTCATTCAAAAGACAAAATAAAAATTAATAATAAAAAATGAAATTCCAGATACAGCTTTAAAAAAATAAAACAATATATATTTTATTTATAAAATATATATTTATAAAAATAAACAAAAAATTCAAATCAATCGCAATTTAAAAATTAAATATATTAAAAAATTGCAATTAAATTTTGCATAAAAAAGACAAAATAAATTTAAAAAATGAAATTACATATACAGCTTATAAGAAAAATACTAATCAATTGCAATTTAAAAATTAAATATATTACAAAATTTGCATTTTTTTCCTCACATATTGCTCGTTATGGAATCCATAGTAAAAGCACCGAAATTGAGGTAGATACAAGTACACTGCTGCTCTCTCAGCTGCTGCTACTCACTCTGGTCTCACAGAATGGCTGAAATAGTTAAAAAATAAAAAAGAGAGCAGATGTGGGACTTTGAGTGAGGCGCACGGGAGCAAAAGTCAAACTAGAATACAGTTTAATTTTTTTTAATATAGCGTAATACATAACTTCATAAGTTTACATTTATAGGCACATAGCTCAATAAATATAATTTGTATTCAATCATAAAATACATTCCAACAAGGACTTCTATGTGAACATATGAGGATATGGATAAAAAATACATAACAATAGATATGTGGCATGCAGTGTCACTAGAAAAAAGTGGCAAAGATAAAATGCAATAACATTGGAACGTCCATACATAGCTACTAATGGTGTATAAATAACGGTAGTTGTAAGCTCTACCGCGTTTCGGGACCTTATAGCCACTCATCAGGAGCATAACCGTATTAATCACCTATAAATAGGGGAAATTAGCAATATTTAGGAGTAGTTTAAAGGACGAGTGGGCAAATGTAAAACATAAAATTCCACATTCTTCCACAAAGACCATGAACTTACAATTGTGTCCGTGCAAAGGCGGCGCAGCCCTGAATGCAGAGCCCACCCGCAATGCCAGGGTCCGAAGCTGAGGGAGCGTGTCCAGGCAGCAGACCCGGCAACGAGAAACCCCCAGATTGGGTCAGAGTGTAACGGGGTGACCTCAGTGGAAGGAGGAAAAGAAAGACCTGAAAAGCAAAAACACGAAGTGAATAGGTAAGAATAGTGTGAAAAAATGAAAGGAGAATATGAAGCAGTGAAAATGGGTTGGAATAAAAACGAGTGAAAAAAAGGAGAGAAGGAGAAAAATGAAAAAATAAAAGAAAAAAATAAGTTTCGAGAAAGAGAGAATAGAATATGAGAGAAATGACCAAGATAGTACAGAAAAAGACCAGGGAAGAGGGATGGTAGAACAAAAGAGAAAAACTGAGTGAAAGAAAAAGGGGGTGAAGAAAAACCATAGCTGTGAGGAAAAAGACCTGAAAAACAAAAACACGAAGTGAATAGGTGAGAATAGTGTGAAAAAAATGGGAAAAAGAGTATAAAGCAGTGAGAATGGGTTGGAGTGAGAGTGAGAGAGAGAAAAATGAAAAAGTAAAAAGTAGTTTTGAAAAGGAAAGAATAGAGTATGAGAGAAACGACTAGGATAGTCCAGAAAGAGACCAGGGAAGGTGGATGGTAGAACAAAAGAGGGAAAGTGAGTGAAAGAAAAGGGGGTGAAAAAAGACCATACCTGTGAAGGAGGAAGTAGGGGCATGATTGCCAAATGTGTGTGGCTGCTTGATGGTGTACGGATAAGGCCTGAATTGGGAGACACCTCACTGGGAGAAGCCAAAGCGGGGAGTGCCGCCGCAGAGCACAGCCCCAACGTCATGCAACCAGCAAACCAAAGGGGACCGGGAGGCGCCGCAGATCTGCCAGCCAGGCGACCGAGCTGGCCGACCGCGAGCGCCAAACCAACCCCACCAAGCGCTGGAGATGGAAAACACGTTGCCGCTATGGGGCGTCATAAAGACGCTGAACAGCCAGCGCGGAAGGCATGACGTCGACGCGCAGTGGAGGAGGCCCCGCCCGCTCCACCTCACAACAAGGCGGAGGGGGGATACTGTTTTATCTATCTATGTAAAAGATAAAACAGTATTTTCATATAGATCTATATAGATATATCTATATAGATATAACTCTATATATATATATATATATATATATATATATATATATATATATATATATATATATATATATATATATATATATATATATATATATAGATAGATAGATATAGATATCTATATATAGATATCTATCTATATATCTATAGATATATAGATATATATAGATAGAGATAGAACCCCCCAGGACGGAGTTGGAGATATATTTTGATTAGGGACGGGAGAGGATCTCTGCCTTATTCCGTTTGGGGGATTGTAATGAGGTTTTGACTTTGTTGTAATTAGAGAGCATGGTCTTGGCTTTAGAAGAAAATTAATTCATTTGTATATTAGATTAGCATATAGACATGCATAATATGTTATATTTGATGTTGGTAAAGTGTATGCCTTTTTTTCCTCTTAAATCAGTAATAAAAATATTAAATATGAAAAAAAAATACTGTTTTGGGGCTTTGGGAGGGTCCTATGATGTTCTCTTAAATAAACTCTCCTAGATGCAAACGAGGCATGCAAACGCCGCAAGGAGATTGCCAAAGCGTCCCGTGTACATTAAGCCTAAGAAGTCAGCCTTAGAGCTGTTTCAGAGCCTGAAATGTTTAGGACTGGTTCTAGGTATGATTCAATCAAAGGTGTTCCTACCTGCAAGAAAGAGCAATGTCCTGAGAAATCAGGTTCGGGATGTGAGAAGCAAGAGGCATCCTTCCATTCAGCTCTGCATGAGTTTGCTGCGGAGAATGGTATTCTTGTGCGAGGTAATTCCTTATGCACAGTTCCATTCCAGACCTTTGCAGCAGAACATTCTGTCGGCCTGGAACAAAAGGTGCACGCTTTGGTTTGTCGCTTGTTCCTGGCCCCCAAGGTTCTGCAGAGTTTCAATTGGTGGTTGGTGACTCTGAATTTGGAGATGCCAGTCTCTCTGGCTGGGGGGGCTGTTCTGGAGGAGTCCACACTCCAGGGGGAATTATCTTGGCTAGAACATAATCTGCCCATCAATGTCCAGGAGCTGCGGACAGTGCGCTTTGCTCTGAGTTTTTGGTCAGTCGGGCTGCATGGTTGTCCGGTTCCAGTCCCACAGTGCCGAGGCTGTTGCCTATATCAACCACTAAGGTGGTACCAGGAGCCGGTTAGCTCAGGAGGAGGTGAACCGCATTCTGGCCTCTGCAGAGCTGCGTGTGCCATTTCTGTCAACAGTCAATATTCCCGGGATGGAGAACTGGAAGGCGGATTATCTCAGCTGACAGCTGCTATTTCCAGGTGAATGGTCCCTGCGCCCTGAGGTTTTCTTGCCAATTTTCCAGTGATGGGGTTCCTCAGATGTAGATATTTTGGCATCCAGGTTCAACAACAAGCTGGACCAGTTTGTGTGCAGAGCAAGAGACCCGCTTGCGATCGGAGTGGACACTGTTGGTTCCTTGGGACCAGTTCTGTCTAATTTATGCCTTTCCCCCGGATTCTGCTTCTGCCACATCTCTTGCGCAGGATCCGAGAGGAAGTTACTCCGGCCTGGCCAAGGAGGGCTTGGTACTCAGACATAATTAAATTGGCTGTGGACGGTCCATTAATACTTCAGGCCCACCCATGCCTACTGTCTCAAGGAGCAATATTCCACCCTGTTTTACGGTCGCTTAATTTGATGGCCTGGCTATTGAAACCCAGTGTTGATGGATCGGGGAGTCTCAGGGCTGGTTATTTCTACACTGTTGAATGTCAGGAAGGTGGTTACTGGGAATATGTATTACAGGATCTGGAAATCTTACTTTTCCTGGTGTGAAGCTAGAAGATTGCATCCCTGGAAATGTGATTGCGAGAATTCTCTCCTTTCTCCAGTCAGGTGAGGAGCTGAAGCTGGTGTTGGGAACAATTAACCACTTGCCAACCAAGCCGCCTATTATACTGCGGCAGGCCGGCTCGTTCCCACAAATCTCTCTAGCTGTACATTGGCCCTTTAAACAGCTATAGCAGGCACATGCACGCCCACTGCATGGCGAGGGAGCTGAGGCGCATGGCCGGTGGCTGCGATGTCTGTCGGCAACCCGCGATCGCTCCACAGAGAGGCAGAACGGGGATCTGTCAATGTAAACAAACAGATCCCCGTTCTGTCAGGGGGTAGAGCGTGATCGTCTGTTCCTAGTGATTAGGAACAGTGATCGCTCTCCTCCTCCAGTAAGTACACTGCTGCCACATTTAGAAACGCCTCCCAGGAAACACATTTAACCCCTTGATCGCCCCTAGTGTCAACCCCTTCCTTGCCAGTGACATACAGTAATTGGTGCATTTTGATAGCACTGATCGCTGTATAAATGTCAATGGTCCCAACAAAATGTCAAGTGTCCGATCTGTCTGCCGCAGTCCCGCTAAAAATCGCTGATCACCGTCATTACTAGTAAAAAAAAAATAATAAAAATGCCATAAATCTATTCCCTACTTTGTAGATGCTATAACCTTTGTGCAAACCAATCAATATACATTAATTGCAATTTTATTTTTTACCAAACATATGTAGAATAATACATATTGGCCTAAACTGATGAAGAAATTTGTTTTATTTATTTTGTGGATATTTGTTATAGCAAAAATCTAAAAAATATTTTTTCTTTCAAAATTGACGGTCTTTTTTTGTTTATAGCGCAAAAAATAAAAACCGTAGAGGTGATCAAATACCACCAAAATAAAGCTCTATTTGTGGGCAAAAAAGGGATGTCAATTTTAGGTACAGCATCGCACGACCGCGCAATTGTCAGTTAAAGCAACCCAGTGTCGTATCGCAAAAAATGGCCAGGTCATTAAGGGAGAAAATCTTCCGGTCCTTAAGTGGTTAAAGGTCAAATTTTGTCCTTTATCTATATTTTTTTTCAAAGGCCCATTGCTTCACACTCCCTGATCTGTGCTTTTCTGCAGAGGGGGAATTCGTACAGTCCCTCCTGTCAAGCCACCCTTATGCCCTTGGTACTTAAATTTAGTCTGGACTGTGCTGCAGAAGCAGCCGTTTGAACTTATTCACAAGATTCCACTGACTCTCTTGACACAAAAGGTAGCCTTTTTGATCACTATCACTTCGGCAGGAAGGGTGTCTGTTTGTGGCTCTTTCTTGTAAGAAGTGTTTTTTTTAAAAAATCTTTAAGAATTTGTGGTTTGTACAAAGTGACAGAATAACACACGTCACCTGCGAAATTCAGTGGTAAGCAATAAACATAACTATCCAAAGAGGTCTACTGTACATAGGTTAGGGAGAACACAGGCATGTATTAATTCAGGACTCAGAGTCTAGAGGGCTCCACAACAATCGTAACCTGTAGTTAAACCTGAACATTGGAGGGAGGGGCCAGATGTGGGCGCTGGGATAGAGCGGACGCCTAGCTCGTTCTGAGTCCGCGCTGCATTAGTCGCTCTCCTCGACATGCTGCCGATCAGGGATGAGGCTGCATAGCCCCCCCCCGCCTCTTTGCGGTCCCCTGTCTGTGATCTCTCTCTCGGATCCCTTGGCCAACGAAGACGGAAGCCCCCTGCGCACCCCAATTGGAGACCGAGGACCGGCTCGCAAGGGCACACGGCAACGCTGCAGGGAGAAGGAGAGCGGAGTGGCTGTAAGCAGGTATAAAACAGCTGAGGATCAGCGCGAACGTGACGTATGCCTCCCCCCAGATTCCCGGTGCTCTGCTGAAAAGCTTCTGAGGTAAAATACACCTGGTTTTCCTGACGGTCGCTAGGTTCAATATGTATAGGAGGTGGAAGCTGCATCTTGGGTGAGTCTGATAACTATAGCTTGAATAACAGACACAGCACTCACAGGAGAGCATTGCTGAAACACCTGACATAGTGACATGCCGCACACAGAACATAAACAGACTGAGTAATAAGCTGGGATCATAGCTGTATCAGTATGAGAATGTAAAATATTGTGGACTGCCTTGCAACAGAAAGAACCTCCTGTTTTCTTACTTGCATAATTTACCTCATCAACCTGTATCATTGTACCTGTGTCTCACTCTGATGAAGCTTTGTAGGAGGGTGAATTGTGCCCCCAACTGGTGATCTTGAACTGTTACCAAAAAGATTGTATCGTGTACATAACGGACAGACTTTATCCCAGCCTAAACAAAGGAGGAGGGAGGTGGCTGGTTTACATAGGAAGACAACTCACTCGGGCATATTTCTCTCCTTTATAACAACTAATTGACAGACCCGTAAAAAAAAAAAAATCCAGGGCAATATATAAACATTAATAACATATGATCGGTGGACGCACGGTTGGCCGCGATTGTTGATGAGTTGCAGTTTCTAAGACCGCCTAGAAGGAAAGGTAGCAGATCTAGCACTGGTGAGCCAGGTGAACCCAACAACGTACTTGTACAATTGGGGAGTGCCCCGTCCTCTTCACCCCCTTTATTTGTATCTGAGTAGCGAACTGGGCTGCAGACACCTCGACAGTTAGGAGACAGGGGAAATGAGGGGCAAATCTGGGCGAGGGTCTTCAGGTAATCCACCCAGAGTAAGTGCTAGCCCAGGAACCATAAAAAATACATGACCCAGGAAGGTGCAAAAGAAAGCCCGGGGAGACCATCAGGAGCCAAAAACGAAGCAACTGAGAGCTCACAGAAGAACGGACTGAAGAAACAATGGGAAGACTCGGATAACGCGGCAGGAGGAAATGAGGCACCACTCGACGAATCCACAATGGATACTCGAAAAAAAAACAGCTACCAACAAAAGATGAAATGGAAATGTTTGAAACTGGAAGCGTCAATAAAAGGCGAAATTGCAACTCTGCACGAAGGTATGAACCACCTACTGAAAAGGGTGGAGGTCACAGAAGAAAGTTTGGTTACACAGGGAGAAGAGATAAAAATGCTTAAGGCACAGATGGCCGAGATGCAAAGGGACCAAAGGAATATATTATATAAAATCGAGGACCAAGAAAATCGAAACGGAAGAAAAAATCTCCGGATCAGAGGCCTACCAGAGACAATAGGGGAAAACGATGAATTACAAGAAAAAAATGGACAGCATATTCGGTCATATGGTAAATAAAACAGGAACAAATAATACAATCAAGTTCGAAAGAATCCACAGGGTGAGGAAGCCCGCCAAAATAACAGGAGTGGCTCCAAGAGATGTCATCGCTAGATTACACAATTTCCAGGATAAAGAACAGATAAGGGTATACTTGAAAACCAACCAACCAACCTGCTAAATATGGAGAGATCTAGACACAGACAAACCCCTCCATACCTTTTTGCACGAGACGCTATTCTTGGCAAGGAAAGCGGTAGCCCGTATGTGGATGCAGGCCCTGCCCCCTACAATTCAATGCTGGAATAAGGAGGTTAATGACACTCTTCCATATAAAAAACTGATTTACGTCCATAGAGGGTGTTCGCTCAAATATGAAAGGGTCTGGAGCAGATGGTTAGCAGATGGTGAAACGTGCACCTAATAGCCTCATCTCCTATCCCCCCCCTCCCCTTTTTGTATTCTTTCTTTTATATATGTTGTATATTGACTCCATTTCTATTGATGTGTTTTACTGTAGGCTATACAGACATTTCAATATATTCATGTATGTACTATTGTCAAGGCTATGTTGGTCTATATTGATTTATGTACCATGCATACTTTTTTCAATAAAGTTGGTTTTTCCAATTAAAAAAATATGGAGAGATCACCCTCCAAATTTTCCCTGATCTGGCGGCGGAGACCCTAGCTAGGAGAAGAACTCTAAAACCCCTGTTGGATTAGTTGAAGACGCACAATATCCAATATTCGTGGGTATTCCCGGCCTGCTTAATAGGACGCAAAGAGGGAAAATCTGCACTTTTAAGGTTCCCAGAAGATACGCCTAAATTCTGTAAACATTTTGAGGTCCCAATAATAGAAATCCCAGGATGGTGGAAAAAACGGGCAAATGGAGAAAACGCTGAAGAACAGCAGACGTGGCAACCAGTAACTCAATCTAGACGAAGATTACTGAAATATAAATACGTGCAACTAGAAGTTGAAGAAGACTGACCACTGTATGCTGACTTGCGGCTAGGGGCGGAGGGAGGATGGGATGAGGGCCGGCGGGGAAGGGGGACCCCTCCAAATCGAGATGAGCAGTGGCGGACACCCCCCAAAATCACAACTGGGGGGGCGAACGGGCTCTGTCGGGTGTCTACATCTGAGTTCAACCTCCAAGGAGTCAACCGTTGGGCCAGGTGGTAAGAGGAGGGCTGTGTTTTTTTTTCTTGGGGCTAGGGTGATGCTAGTCCCCCCCGGGGGAGTGGGACGGGGGGTTTGGGGGGGCTTGGGCTATGGAGGGGGGGAGGGGGGGTGTACCAGAATAGGATGAGTTATCGAGACATTGGCTCCTACCCACTAGGCAGTTTAGAAATCCGAGAGTAAGAAAAGATGTCTAGGTTAAATATCATTTCTTATAATGTAAGGGGCTTGAACTCCCCCATAAAACGAGCCAATATTTTAAGTGAACTGAAATTTCTGAAAGCTGAGGTTGCTATGCTTCAAGAGACACATTTTTGTATTAGTAACTGCCAAAAAATTTACTCAAGAGATTTTCCAGTATGGTTCTATGGAGACTCCCCGATTAAGGGAGCAAAAGGTGTGGCCATAGGGTTTGCCAGAGAGGTAAGGTTCGAGTTGGAAGAGAGAAGGACCGATCTGGAAGGACGATATCTCTTCTTAAGAGGCAAAATAAATGGATCAGCCTGTTCCCTGGCAAACATCTATGGTCTGAATAAGAATACAACCAAATATGTAATGGGTGTCTTGGCCAAGTTCGAAAAATTTAAGAAAGGGGGGGCCATTATAGCTGGGGACTTCAATTTGTGTCTAGATGCAGCGAAAGACAGTACGTCCCATGCCCAGGGGTCAGGTGGAATTTGGGTGAATAAATTCAAAAAGAAGCTGCACCATCTCCAGCTCGTTGATGTCTGGAGGATGCAGCATAATAATTTAAAAAACTATACTTTCTATTCCCCCGTGCATGGGACGTATTCGCAAATCGACTTTTTTCTTGTTGAACACCGGCTACTGGAGGCGGTCACCGACGCGGGTATTGGTAACATCACGTTCTCAGACCATGCTCCGGTGAGTCTCCAGATGAAAATAGGGGCACCCCAAACACAGGGTACTGGCTGGAGATTGAATGAGGATCTTCGTCAAGACAAAGATACTGAAAAGAGGATCAAAGATGAACTAGACCTGTACTTTAAAACAAATGTGCCCGGGGAAACAACTGAGGCCACAGTCTGGGAGGCTCACAAAGCTTACATCAGGGGTATACTAATGATGGTAGGATCAGAAAAAAAAAAAGAGAAGGGTAAATGAAAAGAACGCCTTGTTAAATGTAATCCAGGAGTTGGAGCAACAACACAAGACATGGGGAGACGGGGAGGTGTTGGCAAGACTATATAGGAGAAGGGAAGAGTTGAGGGATTTAATGGAGCAGGAAAAGCGTAAGGCTTTTAATCTAGTGAAAAAAGACAGATATATAAACGGCAATAAACCGGGCAAATTACTAGCAAGGGCAAAAAAAAAAAAAAAGAAAAATACTAATTATATTGAGAAAATAAGGGGAAAGTCCTGGGAAATCAGATATAGAACATGTGATATTGCGAAAATGTTCCAAGAATTTTTTGGAGAACTGTATGCTAATAATATACACAACTCACAAGAGACCAAAGGAAGCAAAAGAGAGAAAACCAAAAAGTTTCTAAAGGAGGCGAGGCTACCCAAGATAACGGAGAGCGATAAAACCATATTAGAGGCCCCAATAACAGAGCATGAGATTAAGAAAGCCCTACAGGAAATTCCAACTGGTAAAAGCCCTGGGCCCGATGGGCTGACTGCCCTATATTATAAAAAATTTCAGGACCTATTGATCCCAAAAATGTGCTCATACATGAATGGGATAGGGGAGAAATGGGAGATGAGGAAAGAAGCACTAGAGGCCAGTATTGCCATAATATGGAAAGAAGGAAAAGATGGCACGTTATGCTCAAGTTACAGGCCCATATCACTCTTAAATGTCGACACGAAGTTATTCGCTAAAATCCTAGCTGATAGGATGAAACGGATAATCAACAAGATTATACACCCAGACCAGGTGGATTTTGTACCAGGTAGAGAGGGGAGGGATAATGCCATCAAAACATTACTGGTAGTCCAGAGGATCCAAGACAGTGGAGCCCCAGGTCTTCTCCTGTCAATCGACGCTGAAAAAGATTTTGACAGGGTAGACTGGGGCTTCATATGGGACACTCTGGAGGAGATTGGATTGGGTGATAGAATGCTTAGTTGGATAAAAGCCTTATATACACACCCCACAGCACGAGTGAAGACGAATGGAATTCTCTCTGATCATTCAAAATGTATAACGGCACAAGACAGGGGTGCCCACTCTCCCCACTGTTGTTTGTGATAGCATTGAAGCCCCTCCTAGCGAAGATAAGGCTCAGCCCAGATATCAGCGGGGCAAAAATAGGTGAAGAAGAGTATAAATTAGCCGCCTTTGCGGACAACGTATTGTTTTACATCACTCGCCTGAGGACTTCTCTCCTGAACCGGTTAGTGATCCTAAAAGACTATGGCAGACTGTCCAACTTCCGGGTTAACCCGGCCAAGTCAGAAACGTTAGATATTAAGAAAGGCAGGGCTGGGGACAAGGCATATCAAACGTCCTTCCCATTCAAATGGGGGTTAAAAGAGCTCAATTATTTAGGAATTAAAATAACTATAGCTAAAGAGTCATTATTCCAGACGAATTTTATGCCACTCCTCAATGAAATTAAGATCGAACTAAACAGAAACTCACGTACCCAACTTTCATGGGGCGGAAGAATCAACTTATTCAAGATGACAATTCTGCCAAAAATCATTTATAAAATGCAAATGCTCCCAATCCTAATCCCTCAGATCTATTTGGAGAGGGAGAAAATCCCGATTAAATTTCTCACTACTAACAAAAGATAAGAGGAAGGGGGGGTGGGGAGCACCTGACATTAGAAAATATTATGAGGCGATAGCTCTAACACGTTTATTAGACTGGGTAAAAAATAATAAAGAAAAACAATGGGTGAAAATAGAGAATAAAGTGAGTGAAATAGATTTAGGTAAGATAGTATGGATTCCACCACAGTATAGAAAACTTGGCACCGAAATAATGTATATTACAAAACATACACTTAATATTTGGGATAATTTGCACAAAAAGGAGCACTGGGAGTTTAACTCACCGTTAATCCCACTTAGACACAGATTATTTTACACCGGGGAAAGATCTGTTTGGGAGGTGGATTTTGAAGGATGATATCCAATTAAAAGACGTCATGAGACAGGGCAAGATGTGCACATTTCAAAACTAAAAGTTAAAAATGAATGGTTTATTATAGATTCTTGGCGGTATGGGCAGCTGAAACATTTTGTTGACTCACTCCCGCAGCCAATTAGGTCGACGGAGAACCTACTCCCCTTGGAGAAATTATGTGCTGAGAAAAAAGGGGGGGGGGTGTCTCTAAAATCTATAGAGTCCTCAATGAATTGGGAGGTGTGGTGAGCCCGAGATTTATAGAGAAGGAGCTGGATACCAAGATTAGTGGTATGGAGGTGGGTTTGATTCTGAAAAGGGTGAATGTCACCTCAATTAGCTGTAAGCTCTCAGAGATGAATTATAAGATCCTTGCAAGGATGTATATTACCCCCGATAGAGCACATAGAATCCAGAAGGAAACTTCGCAGTTTTGTTGGAGAGGTTGCGGAGAAATTGGGACAATGGCGCACATATGGTGGCAGTGCCCGGTAATTAGAGAATACTGGGGGGAGATTAAGCAAATCATCAGTGAGATTGAGTATAGATATCCCCGATGATCCCTTGGTGTGCCTACATCATGGGAGTAAAATTCCCACGAAGATATATTTGAAGTCGCTACTACCACACCTCCTAAATGCTGCCAAAAGTCTTATTCCCAGATACTGGCAAGATAAAAGGAGACCTACAATGCGGGAGTGGTTCAACAAGATCAACAAAATTTATCGCCTCGAATACTTGAGGTACAGTGAAGGGATGGAGATGGAAATCTTCGAGGAGATATGTAGGGATTGGGCAAATTTCAGGTATTCACTTTGAGCGGCCGAGATGTGGGGAACATAGATTGTTGCCCCCACTGTAAATAGAGAAACTAGATGAGCTATATCAATAGGTGTAAATGTGAAGTATAGGGTTCGGATTAGACTGGAGTAATGGTAGTAGGGGTAGGAGCTGGGAAAGAAATTGGTATAAGAGGGTTATATTGGGGGGGGGGGGATGTTGGGGTGGAGGGGGGGGTTGGTCTAGGAGGGTCGTCTGAGATAAATAATTTCAAGCGGTTGTTTTGTTCTTTTTTTTTTTTATATATACACATTACCATGAGCAAATGGTCAATAAATATCGAGGATAAAGCCACAATGATGTGAATATGTAAAGGGACGAGATTGAACTGTAAAGTTGAAAACACAGCCCCAGAAAATACTTCGCTGAAGTGGCAAAAAAAGGAAAAAAAAAAACCTGAACATTGGATAGGGTTAGTTTTACTGGGCCTATATGGACCCAATGATTAAGAGCATTAAGGTGAGAGAAAGACAACCTGGGAGTTAAAATAAACTTTCCCTATTTGGCAGGAACCGAACCATTGTACCCTGGAAGACTAAACTTGAGTAACGTACCTCCTACAATACGTGGCTCCCGGTCCTGATTTCGCAGGAGCAGTACCAGAGGATTACCACAATCCAAGGGAATTTTTTCTTTTTGAGAATAAAGATAAAGAGTAAAGTAGAAGTGGTGAGGGGTAGGTAAGTGGAGGGGGGGGGGGGTGATAGGGTTCTGGCAGGGTCGACGACCCTATGCTTCCATTTCTCCTAAAACAGGTTATTCAAATGTAAGAATTGTATTCATCCGAGAATCGGAACAGGTTCCAGTGTGTCCAACGAGTGTTGTGTTCCTCCTCCCTGTCCCCTAGGGCAGCTGTGAGACCCTCCATCCGCTGTATGTCGCACACCCTAGCAAACCATTGTGATACCACCGGTGGAGATTGTTGCTTCCATACACTGGGGACGCACGCCCTGGCTGCACTCAGGTGGTGTTTCAATAAGGATTTGCGATATCACTTACAAGACATGGGGGTTAGGTTTAGGAGTACTGCTGCTGGATTATCCTGAAGGTAGACATCTGTGATCTTGTTAATGATCTATAATACCTGCCTCCAGAAAAGGGTCAATTCTGGGCAGTCTCAGAATATGTGGAGTAATGTGCCAGTTTGGTTACCACATCTCCAACAAAGAGGGCTGTGTCCTGGGAATATTGACGCTAGTACAGATGGAGTCCTGTACCAACGCGTCAAAATCTTGTAGGTGATCTCTTGATATTTGCTACATAAAGATGACTTATGTGCAAACAGGAGGATGCGTTTTTTTTTGATCCTCAGTGAATGTGATGTTAAGATCCCTCTCCCATTTCCTCAAGTATGGGGGGTCATGTTGCGATATGTGAGCAAGTAAGATATTATAGGAGTGGGAAAGAGATTTCCATATAGGTTCATCTCCTAGGCACAAATCTTCAAAGGGCGTTGGCTGTCTACAAAAACAGTCGTTATCAGGGAGGGATCGGATGAAGTGTGAAAGTTGAGAAATCTTCCACCTACCCAAAATAGAAGAATTAAGAGTAGGATATAGGCCTGCGGGGTCAACCCACTCTGAGGGGCCAAGAAAAGAGGAGGCTCTACCATTCTCTGTTCCGGTTGGAGCCGAAAGGACCTGTCTGAAAGACCTGGTATGAAGTCCGGGTGCCCAATTATGGGCGTTAATGGGGAAGGAAAGCTTACTGTTTCTGCTATCCTGAAATATCTGTGAAGCTCCTGGAGGGTGGGTTCGATTAGTGGATGTGGGGAGGAAAATCGGGAAAAACGAGACCCACTCCAAGGCAGACCCGCCAAGGGAATGGGCACCAATTCCTGTTCCAGTCTGACCCACAATTTATGTGGTGAATGCCTGCACCAATCCACAACTCTGTTCATGTGGACTGCTAAGTAATACAGGGCGGGGTCGGGAAGACCTACCCCTCCTCTGAGTTTTAGCCGCTGTAGTAGCGATCTCTTAAGCCGCGATGACTTGCCCTGCCAAACGTAGTTTACGAAAATTGAGCATAGCTTGTGAAAGAAGCTCTGCGGTATCCTGACCGGTAGTGCTTGCAGGAGGTAGAGCAGCCTCGGCATGATATTCATTTTTTTGTATAATAAGTTTTTATTTTTTAGAACAATACATTACATGACATGTCCAACAGTGCAAATCTTGTAAACAATGGCCTCGCAGGGTCATTCAGTAACAATATACAATATGTGGGTTGAACAAACACATACATTACTATTAACCTAATGTAAAGTGCTCTTCTAGGGATAACTCTGAGGGACTCGCCAAGTGAGTAATCAGAAGTTCTGGAAGCCCCATGTTTCCATGAAGAATGCAAGTGAAGCGGAGCCTGCTTAAGGGCTCGCGAGGGTGTGTTTACGCTGGGGGAATCACTGGAATGTGCGGGGTACGCGGCTCCGGTGGCCCACGCCCGGGGCAGGAAGGGGGGGCTCAAAACCTCCATCAGTCCACCTCCCGCTCCCACGCGGGTCCCCGTGACCACGCAACGGTGGTTTATTCATGTGAAATTTATCTGGCTCTTGGAAATCCAGGGATCACCCCCAGCGGGTTCCGTTTCTATATTGAATAGTCCATACTTAGCTGTTTCGCATGAGTTTCCCTAGTATTATACCAAAATAACAATAATAAATAGAAAGACACAAAAATAAAAGGGACTAATAAAAAGAGAGAAAAAAAAGGAAAAAGAGAGAGAGGTGGGGGGGGTATGGTAAGAGTGAGAAGAGGGAATAGGAGAGGGAAGGGGGGGAAAGGGGGGAGGGAATGGGTCAGGTTACCTGCAAGAACTGGTGAGCTTCCTCTGCCACTGTGACAAACCCCTCGGAGCTGGATTCGTTGTCCCACGGGCAGGTCAGGTTTTGGGGTCTTGCCTACAGGGTTAAGTTTTTGTTAGCCTAAGTACTCTAAGAGTAGGGTCTGCCAGCTCCAGCAGTGCAGCGTCTAGACTAGACGACACCGCGGTGGAGCCAGAGGTGTATTCAGCCCATGACATCCAGATTGCATGGAATCGGTCTTCACGGCCTTTATTGGTCGCCACCCAATCCTCGGCCTCCCGGATCTCACTAACCTTTCCGATCCACTCAGCACGTGTGGGGGTCGTATGTTTTTTCCAATGAATTGGGATCAGGCGCCTAGCCGCATTTAATAAGTGCGGCAGCACACTTTTCTTGTATTTTCGTAGTGAGATCGGGGGGACCTGCAGGAGAAAGTGGGTCGGGAGGAAGGGGATTTCTATCTCTGTCACTATTTTGATTTGGTCACGTATATCTTCCCAGAAGGATTTAATTTGAGGGCAATCCCACCATATGTGTTTCAATGTACCTTTCTGACCACATCCTCTCCAGCATAGCTCAGATGTGGAAGGGTAGAAGCGGGCCAGGTCCGCTGGTACCCTGTACCAGCGGGATAGCAGCTTAAAGTTCGTTTCCTGGGTCTTGGACTCTATTGAGGATGAATGGGTAAGCTGATACAAGTGAGTTAAGTCTGTCTTTGTGAATACAATGTCCAGGTCTTTTTCCCAATGTCTGATAAAGGCGGGTGTAGTGTTGGGGAATGAGGAACCTAGTAATTTATAAAGTTCCGAGACCAAGTGTGGTGTAGGTTCTTCCGCGATAGTTTTTCGAAGTGGGTGAGAGAAGAAGGGTCTCTAATCTTGTGGCCTTGTAATTGAAAGAAGTGATGTAGTTGTCTGTACTTCCAGAAGTTCATTGGGGTACCCTGTTTGCCTGTAGGCAGATATTCGTAGCCCAGGAGTTTGCCGTCTTTCATGAGTTTGCCACAACTGGCGTCTCCACCCTCTATCCACGATTCAAAAAAACCTATTTGTTCTCCCGGGGGGAACCAAAGGAAACCTCCCAATGGGGCCAGTGGGGACACCGAGGGAGCCAATTTTAGCAGCGGGTTAATCTTATCCCAGGTTGACAGTACCTGGGTTGTCAAGGGGGACGTTGTCTCCGACAGTCCTCTATGCTCTCGGGACAGCCAGGGAGCATATGATAAGTTCCTACCCGCTAAACATTTCTCTAGTGGTACCCATATCTTAGAGCAAGAGTGGAAACGCCAGTTGAGCATCCTCTGTATCGCTATAGCCCAATAGTATCTTCTGACATCTGGAAGGCCTAGGCCTCCGTTTTGTTTCGAGCGACGTAGGACTCGTAGAGCTATCCTGGGTTTGCGCGCATTCCATATAAATTCAGACAGTATGCTAGATAGCTTATCAAAAAAAGATCGGGGTAGTCGAATTGGTAGCATCTGTAAAAGGAACAGTATGCGTGGTAGAATATTCATTTTTATTATGTTCACCCTTCCCAGCCATGTGAAGGCCGTCTGTGTCCATTGGGATAGGTCTTTCTTAATGGTAGTTATCAGTGGGAGGTAATTTGCGGTATATAGGTTGTTAAAATTATCTGTGAGTTGTATACCAAGGTATCGAATAGCTGACGTGGCCCAGGTGAAAGGGAAGGCTGATTTGAGGCTCATTGTTAATTGGGATGACATGCAAATAGGGAGTATTTCTGACTTTGAAAAATTAATTTTAAAGTTTGAAAGAAACCCAAAGAGCTTCAGTTCCTTCATCAGGTTGGGCAGAGAGATCAGGGGGTTTGAAACATGGAACAGGACATCATCGGCGTATGCCGAGAGTTTATGCTCCGTGTTACCCACTGTGAGACCCCTGATGTCGGGGTTAGCGCGTATTGTGCAGAGCAGAGGCTCCAGCACTAATGCGAACAAGAGAGGTGATAGGGGACACCCCTGTCTCGTGCCATTTCTGATGGGGAAGCGAGCCGAGAGGGTTCCATTTACCTTGACTTGTGCGCAAGGCGTCGAGTATAGTGCTAATATAGAGGACAGCATTCTCGGACCCATCCGCAGTGATCGAAGCACCTCCGTCAGGTAAGACCAGTCAACACGATCGAACGCTTTTTCAGCGTCTGTTGACAGTATGAGGTAAGGCTGTGGCTCGGGGCGGGCACGGGCCCAGTGAGTAAGGTGTACCGCTCTGATAGAGTTGTCCCTGGCTTCTCTACCTGTTATGAATCCCGTTTGGTCTGGGTGGATAATGTCGGGTATAAGGTATTTAAGTCTGTTTGCTAGTGTTTTCGCTAAAATTTTTATATCTAAGTTAAGGAGCGATATTGGCCTATAGCTCGGGGGTACGGTGGGATCCTTGCCCTCTTTCGGGATTACAGTGATGTGTGCCAGAAGTGCCTCTGATGGAATGGTTCCTCCTTCAGCAATAGAATTAAAATAATTGCACATGGGTGTCTCTAGGTGGGTCAGGAAGGCTTTATAGTATGCCTTAGTGAACCCATCAGGTCCAGGACTCTTTCCGTTGGGCAAGGAATTCACCGTGGCCCGAAGCTCGTTCAGGGTAATCGGGGCGTCTAAGTCTGAGGATTGCTCTTCTGTAAGTGTCGGGAGTTTGGCTGCAGTCAGATAGTCTCGGATCGCGCTTTGTCTAGTGTCTCGTGATTCAGGGGAGGGGTCAGAGTCTATGTTGTACAATTTAGCGTAGTAAGCTCGGAATTCAGCAGCAATTTTAGATGGGTGTAGAATCGGTGTACCCGAGGCGCTATGTAGTTTATGTATATATGTCTGGGCTTGACGTTTCCGAAGGGCCCGAGCTAACATGCGGCCGCATTTGTTTCCGTGTTCATAGTACCTGTGTGCCATGAATCGGAATTGTTTGCGTGTTTGACGGTCGAGCAGGCGTAAGAACAGTTCGCGTAGTTCTGTCAGCTTTCCTAGTTCTTCAGGGCGTCCGTTAGCTTTGTGCCTGAGTTCTGCTTTTTGGAGTTCGGTGAGTACTCTTAAAAAGTCTGCCTGTCGTATCTTTTTAAGCCTACTACCCTGGGAAATCAGAGCCCCCCGAACCACAGCCTTGTGGGCCTCCCAAACCGTCCCCTCGCTCAGCTCGCCTATAGGGTTTTCTGCAAAATAATGAGTTAAGGTGTCCGCGACCTCAGCTACCGCCACCGCATCGTCCAGTATGTTCTCATTAAGTCTCCAGGTCCGAACTCCCCGTGAGCCTGATGGCAAGGAAAAGGCCATCGTCACTGGGGCGTGGTCGGAAATGGAAATTGATCCGATGTCTGCAGACTGTAAAAGTTCAAGGATATTTCGATCCACATAAATGTGGTCGATTCTTGTGTATACGTTGTGTACTGTAGAGTAATAGCTGAAGTCGCGGTCTAATGGTCTAAGCGCTCGCCAACTGTCGGTGAGCAAGTGGGACTGGATAGTCCTGCGAAAGTGCTTCAAAAATGCGTAGGAGTGAGAGGGTCTTGCATGGGAGGTGTCTAGCATTGGGTCAGGGCTAACGTTAAAATCACCTCCTAAGATTAGAAAGCCTTCTCTGAATTCAGCCAAGCGATCTAGTGTAGTGTCTATAAAGGTAAGTTGATTTGCATTCGGAGCGTAAATAGTGGCGAATGTATATTTTTGGCCAGCAATGAGGCCCTTTAGGAAAACGTATCTCCCCAAGGGGTCTGTATCGTGTTCAGCCGGCTGAAAAGGGCATGACTTGTGTATGGCGATAGCTGTCCCTTTAGATTTAGGGGTCGGGGATGTGCTGATAAACCATTGGTTAAAAAGGTGAGTAGGCAATTTGGGAAGTGACTTTTGCGTAAAGTGGGTTTCTTGGAGGAAAACCACTTGGGTTTTTAGGCGTTTTAATTCCCCCCAAAGCTTATTACGTTTGTGTGGGGAACAAAGTCCCCGTACATTATACGTACTTACCCGTAGGGAAGCCATAGGATGGAATATGGGTGTTCAATGTGCGCAATTTGCGGGGGGTCCGTCACAGACAGCAAGGTGGAGCAACCTGCAATAAAGGGGGAGGGGGTAGGAAAGAGACGAGAGGAGAAGGGAGAGAAAACAAAACATGTGTAAGAGGAAGAACATGAAAACATGGTCATAACCATCAAAACAGTATGGATGTTAACATCCACGCATGTAAAACAACTACTAAGGGTCGTGTCGAGGAGCCCCCCCCCCCAGAGAGGGGAAGGACTCCAGGCCACGACCCCTTATCCCAAAGGGGATTAGTGCCCAAAAAAAACAGGGCGGCCTACTAGGGGGTTAGTGTGCCGTCTATAAGAGAGGGCAGGAGGTCCTCCGACTCCGTCCACCGCGTCTGATATGGTGCGGTTAGACATGAGGAGAATGATGGTGCTTCGGGGAACTCAAAAATGTGCAAACCATCGAGCAGCCTTCCGGCTAATGTTAAGGGGATAATCTAAGTGCAATATATATAAAAAAAGGCACTTGGGTATATTTAAAACGTGAAAAAGGAAAAAAGAAGAGAAAAAAAATAATCCCAGTAGCAGATCGTTTGTCCCAGAAAGGGATGTTGCTAATGTCCGGGTAGGGACATTCCCAGCGAGGATTCAGAGAGATGCCGCCTGCGATTCCTCCTGCGATTCTGATTTCTGGCTGGTTGCCACGGTTGGTGGGTAGGTAGTTTGTCGTTTCCCGGTTCTGAGGAACATCTCCAGTCAGGAAAGTCCACCGGGTCCAGGTCTAAGGAAGTCAAAAAATGTGGGAGGTCATCTTTGTTGCGAAGAGTTGTGGTTCTACCATCTTTAGTGACTTGAAGGCTGAAGGGGAATCCCCAGCGATACACCAGGCCTGCGTCTTGGATAGCTGTTAGGAGAGGGCGAAGTGCTCTGCGTTGCATAAGAGTGCGCCTCGAGATGTCCTGATAAAAGGCCAGGTGTGCACCATCAAAATCAAAGTACGGTTTCCCCCTCATTTTTTGCATGATGCGGTCTTTAAGCGTATACTTATGTAATTTACATATGATATCTCTTGGATTGTTCGCATCCTGGGATGGGGGCTTCAGGGCCCTGTGTGCACGGTCTATTTCGACTGTAGCAGTGGCAGGCAGTCCTAATATTTCCTTAAAGACTCCTTCCAGGGTGGGGATTATGTCCCTGGGCCCAGTAGCTTCAGGAAGGCCTCTTATCCTGATATTTGCCCGTCTGCTGCGGTTCTCTGTGTCGTCCAGCTGACATAGCAGGGCCTCAATCTGTTGGCCCTGTATGTTACATTTGTCTTGTAGTTTAGAAATGACAGGGAGAGTGTCCTCAAATTTCTGTTCCAGAGTGTCAAGTCTGCCCCCCAAGTGATTTGTATCGGCTTTGAGCTGAGCAATATCTACCTTAAAAGCTTTTTCCACTCTGTCAGCAAAGCGTTCAAGATCAGCTTTCGTGGGTAGGGACATAATATGGCGCCTGATGTCTGCATCTGCCAGGGGGTCCAGGTCAGTGGAGCCTCCGTCTTGGGAAGTGGGGGAGCCTGGGGAGATCAGGGGGGCTGAGTCACTCACCGACCCTGGAGATGGAGCGGGGGAGTCCTCTAGTTGCTGTGACTGGCCTGCGGAGGTCTTTGCGGCCTTGTTAGCACGCTGTGTCTTCCCGGTCGGCGCCATCTTGGAAGGCTCGCGGCCTCTCCCGGTCTGCCCAGAGTAAAAGGAATCCAGCTGGGATTGCCGCGATCGGTCAGTCCGTTGTGGCTGGGATGATGCCCGGTGTCTCAGGGACATAATTCGCTGCGGGTGCGGGTGTTACCTCCGCTGTGGAGCTGATAATGTGCTGCGGTGGAGCGGAGCTGAGAAGGCACACGTCCTCACTCCTCCATAGTCCGGACACGCCCCCTGATATTCATTTTTAAAACATTGCATCTACCAAACCATGATATTGCCAAGTTCATCCATCTTTCCAAATCTGAGGAAAAAACGTTCAATAGAGGTTGAAAATTGAGTTGGTAAACAAGTTGTAAATCCGAGGGAATTTTAGTGCCTAAATATTGGATTGCCTGGGGAGTCCATTGAAGGGGGAAGTTGCCTCCAAGTCGAGCCTGAGAGCTGGGAGATAGGGAGACGTTGAGTGCTTCAGATTTTTGGAGATTGATTTTAAAGTCCGATAGATCACCATATTGGCGTATTTCAGATAAGAGGACCGGTATGGAGGTATGCGGATTTGAGATGTAGAACAAAAGATCGTCCACATAAGCAGCAATCTTGTGATGGTACGTGTCAGTTTCAAGTCCCTTAATGTCGGGGTTAAGCCTGATGTGTTGCAATAGGGGTTCCAGAGAAATACTAATAATAGAGGAGCGGGGAAAGTGGGCACCCCTGTCTCGTTCCGTTGCTTATAGCGAAGGGTCTAGAATCAATTCCGTTCATTCTGACCGTTGCAGTAGGTGACAGCAGAAATCCAGGACATAATGGAGGCCGGCATCCCAATACATCGCAGGGTGGCTAGGAGGAAGATCCAGTTTACCCTGTCAAATGCCTTTTCAGCATCTGTAGACAACAGCATGAATGGGGTATTAAGACGTTTGGCCATTGCTACAATATTTATCGTCCTGATTGTGTTGTCTCGTGCTTCCCTATTACGTATAAATCCAACCTGGTCTAAGGGAATTATACTTTGGAGAACGGACCATAATCTTTCGGCCAAAATTTTTGTGAACAACTTAAGGTCACAATTGAGCAGTGAAATAGGCCTGTAACTCGCACAGAGAAGTGGATCCTTCTCAGGTTTAGGGATAACGGTGATGCTTGCTTGTAAAAGGTCCTGTGGCATATTATGATTGTCTAGTATTGCATTGAAGGCGGTGACGAAGTGGGTTGCTAATTGAGCTTGGAATGTTTTGTAGTAGGCAATTGTGAAACCATCGGGGCCTGGCGCTTTCCCTCTCGGAGACCCTGCTATGGCACTCGCAAGTTCATCTGTCGTTATAGGCCGTGGAAGCAAGCATATCTACCTCCTCAGCACTGAGGGAAGGCAAATTAGCTGCTTTGAGGTAGGTTTCTATTGTCTCTACTCTATCCTGGGGCCAGACCACTGGTGCAAGTTATAAAGAGCCTCATAGAATGCACGGAAGGACTCCGCCATTTCCGTGGAGACGTGAGTTCTGAGTCCTGTAGGGGTGGATAAGGCAGGAATATAGGGTAAATTGCGTTGGGTTCGGATGGCGTTCGCTAACGTTCTACTGCATTTATCTCCGTACTCATAAAATGTTCTGCGTGCCTTCAATAGGCTGTGTTTAGATTGGAATAAGGAGTGTTCCCTAATTTGTTCTCTAAGGGTAGTGACTTCTGCTTCAAGGATCCTATCTGGGTGTGTTTTATGTCATTTTTCACAGTCGTGAAGTTTTGTGAGCAACTTGGACAGTGTTTTTTTTTTTTTTTTTTTTAAATAGATTTTATTGAAAGATGTAACATACAGGGAATAACTTAAAAAAAAAAAAAAGTATCATTGTATTTTCTACAAAATTAACAAAAGAACATCAGCCTGGTATGAAGTAGAGATACAGAACAGCTGATAAAAATAATTAGCCTGGGGTAAGGGGTCATAAGGTAACCTTCTATGTGAAAAAGAGGAAATAAACTGGATGGATCTAGGTGGGGGGGGATCCCTGAGATTGCCATTAGAATGTTACTGGATGTACCCCACATAAGGCGTGGGGTGGGGAGGGAGGTGAGTGGAGGAAATCCAGAAAGAAAACAAAATATACATCGGGGGGGGGGGGGGAGTAGAGAAAAAGAGCACCAAGTTCATGTTTTGGATGAACAATGTAGCCTGTGGGTAGAAAGTGCAGGTAAAAAAAAAAACTATCTTTTTTTATGGTAATACCATTAATGTCATTTGTAACAATTGTGGTCACCACCTTCCTATGTGGGGGGAAGATGGAGTTTTGAAGAGCGCGGAGATGTCTTGTACTATGTTGTAGTATTTGGTAAGAGTTGGAATCCTTATGTTGTAGATCCTTGGTTTGGAGGAAGCATTCCATCTAAGGTGGGGGGGGGGTCGCGATATAGGAAGGAGAAAGTCTCGAGATGAACTATATCCGTGGGGGTGAGTGTTGAGGTCATAAAAGCTCCCCATTTGTGGTGGAAGCGAGTCTTGGTCCTTTCGTGCGTTAAGTCCATGTTTATCCTGTCTTTTGTAGAGCAGTTGTAGGAGATCCCTTTTGATTTGAGAGGTGTTGGGACATGCATTGGAGATCCAGTTTTTTAGGATGGCTCTTCTAGCGAATAGGAGGCATATCAGGATCCAATCCTTGCATGAGAGGGTAGAGTTTGGTGACCAGGGTAACAGCTGGGGGTCCCAGTGTCCAAAAATGAGGTGTAGGGGGTCCTTAGGTAATTTTAGCAGGGTCACCTCAAATATGTACTGTAGGACTTGGTCCCAGAAGGTGGATATGAAAGTACATGACCAGAAACGATGGGTCAAAGAAGGCCTGGGGTGTAGACATAAGGGGCATGTGTGGGCGGTTTGCGATTGTTCGAGAGGAAAGGAATGTGAGCTCGATGAACGATCTTAAGTTGGGTTTCCCTCCAAGATTCGTTAGGCACCAGTTTGTGAACAGTGTTGAGGCCTTGAAGTAATTTGTTAACTAAATTTAAAATATAGTCCCATGTGTATTAATTAGTCCCTTGTATAAATCAAACATAAATCTTGTCATCAATGAGTGACGTGAATATCATCCAGAATAGAAGTGTGATGAACAGGCATAAATCTGGAACAATTTGTGAGGTAGTGTGCTTACCAGAAGTAAGCCAAAAAGGGGCAAGTGGCTTAAACCCAGCCTGGGCCTTGAGAGGATCAATCCCGGTGAGGCAGGATAAACACGCTTGTCCCATGTACACAGTCCACAGAGGTTCGCAAAAAATATATGAAGCAAACATAGCGTAATACTGATACGTAAAATACTTCAAACAAGAAATGTGCAGCACTCAATCTTAACCCAAAAAATCATGTGTGATCATAAGAAGTCCAGTGTAAGTAATAGCAACTGGAAGTGGTTATATGAGTGTCAAGCAAACATGCAAGATATAGATACTAGAGTGAGTAAAATAAAAAACGTGAATATCATCCAGATCTGCTTACCAGATGTATAGGAAAAATAGGTATATAATAGTCACCCAGGAAAAAACTTCACCCAGGAAAGTCACCCAAGAAAAAACTGACTGTTCACCATACATGGAAGAAAAACACCGGATATAAAGCAGCAGCAAACCTACAGGAGATCCTGCTTACCAGAACCCCAGATGGGATAGACAGATGAAACGAGCTCCTATAGGAACGGTAAGGATACGTCCTGCCACAGTAGGTCCCAGGCTCAGCAGCATACATATGATAGAAAGCAGCCAATAGCGTAATACTGTTAAACTCTTGATTTATTAAAAATAAAGTAGCACTTACACAAACATGGAAAATATAAAACGAAAGTAAAACGGAGCCGGCCGGCACTTCAGACACTCTCCCGTCCTCAATATGGCAACGTGGTGACGTCAGCACGTCCCTCCCAGACGCGTTTCGTCATACGTTGACGTTCTCAATGGGGCTCTTTTGAATTTGTTAACTAAGTCGGCATCAGGGAAGTCTTTTGCCCAGTTAGCTGCTGATGAGGACTCCAGTGAGGGAATGACTTTTAGGAGGAGAGGCTGGTATATGTCTGAGATTTTGTAGGAGCCCTTTAAAAGAAGAGAGTCCGAGAGGGACGTTTTAAATCTTTTGTGATCCTCTCTGCAAGCGTTTTTGAGAAAGCTGATGCATTGACCATATTGGAAGATGTGTGACTGGGGAAGTTGGAATTTCTCCGCTAATGACTTGAAAGGGATGGGGCGGCCAGACTCTAAATCACAAAGCGAGGAAAAGTCTGAGAGGCCTTTCTGTTGCCAGGTGATATATGGCTGGCGTTCGAGACCTGGGGGAAAGCACGGGTTTCCTTGTATTGGAAGGTGTCTAGAAATAAAAGGTGAGAGTTTGAGGCTTTTCCGGATCTCCCTCCAGGCAATTGCTGTGTCCCGAAGTAGGAGGTTATGTTGAAGGGGTGGAGGAATGTATTTCCACTTGCAGTGAAGGAGAGCTACCAGGGAGTATGGGTGAACCATTTCAGTTTCCAGGTAGAAATTGGAGTAACGAGATGTTTGAGCTACCCAATCTAAACTTATCCTCAAGAGGCAGGCTAAATTGTAGATCCTGACATTAGGGAGACTTCGTGCCTGAGAAGGTAAAGCTTAGTGAGTGCAATTTGTGGTCGCTTATTTCGCCATAAGAATTTGGAGATTGCATCATTGAGAATTTTTGTGTCTTTATGCTGCAAGAGTAAGGGAATGGTTTGTAGTGGATAGAGTAGGCCGGCGAAGCTGACCATTTTCACTAGATGGCATCTTCCCAGTAGCGAAGCAGATCCATCCAGTTTACTAGTTCTTGAGAGATCTTTTGGGGTAGTTAAGGTAGTTTTGGGGGGTAGTTAAGGTGATAGAAAGAGGAGGGTAGCTTTCCTATTTTTATGCCTAAGTAAGTGATGTGGGATTGTGCTACCGAGAATATGGAGTTCTGTGTCCAAGAAGGGTTGGACACGGTGCCTAGGGGGAGGATTTCACTTTTGTTATAGTTTATGCGAAGGCCCGAGCATAGTCTAAATTGCTCAAAAATTGATTTTATCGTGAGCATGTCAGAGGAGGGGTTTGCTGAGAATATAAGGACATCGTCCGCGAAGAGTGAGGTGCGAAGCTCCTGTTTGCCAATGGGAATGCCATTTAGTGGGGCTACGTGGGATAAATATCTAGATAATGGTTCTAATTCAATGTTAAAGAGGAGTGGTGATAGGGGGCAGCCCTGCCGAGTTCCTTTATGGAGGCGGAATTCCTCTGATAGGAGGCCTGCCGCCACCAGTCTAGCAGCCAGGGCGGTGTACATGGTGTTTATAAGATGGGCGAAAGAACCGGAGAATCCCATTTTAGTCATGACCAAAGAAAGCCATTCGAAACTGACGTTATCGAAGGCTTTCTCCGCATCCAGGGTGATGATGGCATAGTTTCCCTCTGAATTGCATTTGGCATGTTCCAGGGCCATCATTACCTTCCTGATGTTCATGGTGGCAGTTCTGCCTTTCACAAACCCTGATTGGGCAGGGTGTATCAGAGAGGGTATGATGTCGGCTAATCTTGTGGCAATAATTTTGGAAAGGATTTTGACATCCAGGTTTAGAAGTGAAATAGGCCTGTATGAGCCTGGTTCTTGGGGGTCTTTACCTTTCTTGGCTAGCAGTTTGATAATGGCTTGGTTGCCCGTGGGTAGGTATGCTCCCCCAGACCATATGTGTTGATATACTGGAGTGGAGTGTGGGTTCTAAGATTGGTTGTTAGGACTTGTAGAATTCTCCTGTGAATCCATCAGGGCCTGGGGCTTTAGAAGGAGCTAGGTTTTTAATTGCAGTAGAAATTTCATGGAGGGAGATAGGGGCGTTTAGAGCATCTAACTGTGAAGGTGATACTTGAGAGAGGGTTACCTTTTCAAGAAAAGATTGTGCTGTCGAAGCATTTATGGGGTCTGGTGCGTAAAGGGAGGAATAGTATTGTAGCATGGTTTCATTTATGTCTTTTTGGATGGTTTTTATGTTGCCCAAAGAGTCACGGAGAGATGTGATATGTGTCGGACGATAGGGTCCCCTACATAAATTGGCCAGGAGTTTACCTGCCTTATTGCCGAATTTATGGAGGGTGGCATCCATGTAAGCTTTTTTTGTTTGTTCTAGGGTTTCGGCCCAAGTGTCAAAGGATTGTTTTGCTGACTGTCATGCCTTCCTATTATCAGTGGAGTTGTTTATGGATAGTGATCGTTGGGCTAGGTGCAGTCAGGAGCTGGCTTGTTTGTATTTTTTGAGTGTATTTCTCTTAAAGGATGCAGCATAAGAGATTACACGGCCTCTGAGAAATGCTTTGCCTGCTTCCCAGAATAGATTGGGGTTGTCAGAATGTCCAGCATTGGTCGAGGTGTATTCTGACCAGGCGTTTTCCATATATTGTCGGAAGTCAGAGTTGTTGTGGAGATAAGATGGGAAACGCCATATTTTAGGATTCGGGTGTAATTCAGGGTTGTCGATCGTAGTCAATATTGGTGCGTGGTCGGATACGGCAATGTCGTGAATGTCCGCGTCGGATATCAGTGGTAGAAGGTCGTCTGAGCAGAAGAGATAGTCAATTCTGGTAAAGACGTTGTGGGGGTTGGAGTAAAAAGTAAATTCTCTGTCAGCTGGGTGCCGGAGTCGCCAAATGTCGTGTAAGTGGAGGGATTCCATCGTGGAGGCTAGTAAAGTTTGTGAATCGTGATCTGGGGGAAGACATGTGCGCTTAGGAGTGGATCTGTCATTTATCAGGTGAACTGTGGAGTTAACCACTTAAGCCCCGCTCACTGTATATATACGTCATTTTTTTGAAGATGGATATCTCGGTAACGGCAGCAGCTGCTGCCACAACCGAGATATCCATCTTTACAGTGAGCGATTCTGTACACGATAACGGTGGTCTCTGCGGCGGGTTCGCCGCGAGATCACCGTTATCGGCGGCGGGAGAGGTGCCACCCCCCCTCCCGCCGCTCTCCCGCGCCTTCCGCCGCTTACCGGAGCCGTCGGTAACGGCGGAGGCGATCGGGTCCTTTCCCTGCTGAGGTATGGAGACAAGTGAGGCCAAGATGGCCCCCACCCGTCTCCATACCATGTGACGGCCGGAGCGACGTCATTTGACGGCTCCGCCCACTCTCTTAAAGGCACAAATTTTTTTAGTGTCATTTTTTTAAACGACTTTTTTTTTTTTTTTTTTTTTTTGCATTTTAGTCTAAATATGAGATCTGAGGACTTTTTGACCCCAGATCTCATATTTAAGAGGACCTGTCATGCTTTTTTCTATTACAAGGGATGTTTACATTCCTTGTAATAGGAATAAAAGTGATCCAAATTTTTTTTTTTTTAAAAAACAGTGAAAAAATAAATAAAATAAAATAAATAATAAAAAAAAAAAAAAAATTTTTTTAAAGCGCCATGTCCCGACGAGCTCGCACGCAGAAGCGAACGCATACGTGAGTAGCGCCCGCATATGAAAACGGTGGTCAAACCACACATGTGAGGTATCGCCGCGACCGGTAGAGTGAGAGCAATAATTCTAGCCCTAGACCTCCTCTGTAACGAAAAACATGCAATCTGTAGAATTTTTTAAACGTCGCTTATGGAGATTTTTAAGGGTAAAAGTTTGACGCTATTCCACGAGCGGGTTCAATTTTGAAGCGTGACATGTTGGGTATCAATTTACTTGGCGTAACATTATATTTCACAATATAAAAAAAAATTGGGCTAACTTTACTGTTGTCTTATTTTTTTTTTCAAAAAAGTGAATTTTTTTCAAAAAAAAGTGCGCTTAGAAGACCGCTGCGCAAATACGGTGCAAAAAAAAGTATTGCAATGACCGCTATTGTATTCTCTAGGATGTTAGAAAAAAAACAATATATAATGTTTGGGGGTTCTAAGTAATTTTCTAGCAAAAAAACCTGTTTTAAACTTGTAAACACCTAAAATCCAAAACGAGGCTGGTCTTTAAGTGGTTAAAGTCTCCGCCGACTATATGTGGGAGAGTCGGGTCACTAAGGAGCCATGTTGAAAGTTCACTATAAAATTGCTTTGTGGGGTTATTGGGCGCATAGATGTTTGAGACTATCATATCCTTGGTTCCTAATTTAATGTGGGCTGAGATAAGGCGTCCCTGTGAATCTGATTTAACAGATAGGACCTCACATGGGAGGTTTTTGTGTATGAGTATCAAGACTCCTGCTTTACGTCCATTGGAATCTGAGCCTAGTACCGTGCCTACCCATAATTTTTTAATGCGGTGGAAATCAGAGGTGGAAAGGTGGGTTTCTTGGAGCAGGGCAATGTCGGTTTTGAGTCTTTTAAGGTGACGGAGGATTTTCATTCTCTTATTAGGTGAACGGAGCCCTTTAACATTCCAGGAGACCAGTTTCATATAGGGGGGTCACTGGGGGGGTATGTGCAGATATTACATGATCTTTACAGGTTAATATGTGATGGTGTGATGTGAGAGTAGGCTGGATTCTGGAGGGGTTTAGTCTGTCTGAACGAGGGCTTGTATAACCACTGAGGGCGTATGTACCATAAGATGGGGGTGCGTAATATAGGGAGGGGTCTAGAAGGAGGGGGGTAGAAAAAAGAAACCATAAAACATATTCAATAAACTTCGCTTTTTTTCCGCATGGAGTCAACCGTGTAGGCCAGCTCCCATCGCAAGACCCAGAGACTGCTGTATTTAAAACCCATAATTAAGGGGGTGATGTGTATTGGCAGCTTGGGTTGTGCAATGTTAAAGGAGGAGTGGGTTACATAGTTCATTTTCTTTTTTTTTTTTTTAAAAAAGAACGCCCACGGGAGTCTCATCATTGTGGCCTTTTGCTATAACAGGACAGTGAAGACAAAAATAGTATAAACATAGTATCAAAAGTGCTTTTTCGCAGCTCTCCCATTAATATACTTAACCATACCTCTATTTCTAAATTTTTCACCCGTTTCTTTTACTTCTAAACCCCCCCCCCCCCCCCCATCTCCTCCCATCCCCTCCCCGGGTCCTCCTCCTCCCTCCTCTCCAAGGTCTATTTTCTTCTATTGTCCTCCTTTAGTCTAGGGCTTTAACTTCTTTGGCATAACTCCATGTTTTTTTTAATTCTTTCCAGTGCTCCCACCTGCCCCTATTCATGTTTCCTATTTCCTCGAGCATACTCCCCAGGGTTTCCATGTTACAAGTCTCCTCTACCGCATCAAACCACTCCCATATCTCTGGGGTCTCTTTCTTCTGCCACTTCCTCGGAATCGTTCTTTTGGCAGCATTCAGTAGCTGCGGTACCAGTGACTGTTTATATTTTTTTGGGTCCCCTGCCCCCCCATGGAACAGGACCTCCCATGGATCTTCTGCTACTTCTATTCCCGTGATCTTCTTAATTAAAACTAATATTTTACTCCAGAAGTTTTTAATTTTGGGACAGTTCCACCACAGGTGTCCCATTGTACCTACTTCTTGGCATCCTCTCCACCAATTGGCTGACCCTTTCTGGTATTTATTAGTTATCTCTGGAGTGAGGTAGCTTCTACTAATACATTTGTAGTTCATTTCTACCGTTCGGGTGTCTATTGCTGAATGAGCGTTCATTTTCAAGATTCTTTTAATTGTGACTAAATCCTTCTAGGTACCAAAATCTCTTTCCCATTTGGCCATAAATGGCGGTATCTCCGATTTTTCTGAGGTCATCAAAATTTTATATATTTGAGATATTATGTTTCTTGGAATTTCCCTGTCACACAACCTCTCAAAGTCTGTCAATTGTTCCCCGGACCTGATCGGGTGTGGTAGCGTATCAATAAAGTGACTTAATTGGAGATATCGCCATCTCTCTAATCCCCGTGCTTCCCTCCCGTGTATAAGTTGTTGAAGTGGTATAATTTTCCCTTCTTTCGTAATTTCTCTTAGTTGTGTTTTCCCCCCAAAGTGCTTCTTTTCCTTTAATATTCTCCATACCTGGTGCGAAAAAATTATTATCTATAAGTGTAATCAATGGTGAGTTATATTTCCCGTTAACTTTCTTATATACCTCATCCCATATTCTAAGGACATTTTGTGTTATGACATGTGTGCTATTATCTAAAAATCTAAAGTGTGGGGGATTCCAAATAATAGTGCCTAGTTGTGCATTACTTATATTTTCCTCTATTTTCACCCATTTTTTTGAATTTTCCTTCCTTGTCCATTCAACCACCCTTGATAGAACAACCGCTTTGTAATAAGTCTGTACATCGGGCACTGCCAGACCTCCATCTATTTTCTTTTGTTTCAGTGTCTGAAGGGAGACTCTAGGTCTTTTGTTTTCCCAGATAAAGGTCATAATTATTTTTCTTAACTTCCTCAAATAATAATGGGGGAGTGGAACTGGTAGCATCTGGAAGTAATATATAATTTTGGGTACTAATATCATTTTAATAACGTTAATGCGTCCGATCCATGAGAGGGCTTTACCGGAGAATCTCTTACAGTCTAGTCTAACAGCATCAAGTAGGGGTATATAATTAACAGTGAATATCTTTTGGAGTGAGTTAGTTAGCTTGATACCCAGATACTTTAGTTCCTTAGTCCATTTAAAACTAAATTCTTTTTTTAAGGTCGCTTCCTCTGCCTTACTTATGTTTATATGTAATATTTCTGATTTATTCATATTTATTTGGAAGTTAGATACCTCACCGTATTTCCTCACTGCTTTTACTAAGTTAAGCATGGTGGAGATCGGGTCCGTTACATAAAACAGCACGTCGTCAGCAAATGCTGCGACCTTGTGTTCCTCCTCTCCCACTTTCACACCTCTAATATTGGGATCTCTTCGTATCGTTGCCAGCAGGGGTTCCATAGCTAAGACAAAAAGCAATGGAGACAGGGGACACCCCTGTCTCGTGACATTTTCCATCTCAAATGGTTGAGATAATGTCCCATTAATTTTCACTACGGCAGTTGGATGATGGTATAGGGTTTTGATCCTCCGGATCATTTTAGGTCCCAGTCCCATAGTCTCCAAGGTCTGAATCATGAACCCCCAGTCTACTCTGTCAAATGCCTTTTCGGCATCGATTGACAGAAGTAGTCCTGGGGGCCCACTCTCCTTTATTTTTCCCAACAGAAGGAGGGTCCTAATCCCATTATCCCTCCCCTCCCTATTAGGGACGAAGCCTACTTGATCTGGGTTAACTAACAAATTCATAAATTCCTTTAATCTCTCTGCCAACACTTTTGCATATAGCTTTGTGTCATTGGCTATGAGTAAGCGCTCTATGGGAGCGTGAAACGCGTTAGCGGTTATGCTGCATTATCCCAACAAAGCCATGTACGGATTTTAATCATGTTATTACTTTTTCAATAAAGAGGATTTTATTTTTCACTTTTCCAATCCGGAGTGCGGCTGTCCAGATTTTTCCATCACACACATACCATTGGAATAGCAATTGCCGGCACCTGGGGCTCTCACAATCATCCACACAGCGGAGGACGGGAAGCTTGAACCCGATCACCTAGAGCGGTGGTAATTATCCAGCTTTGTGTCATTGTTGAGCAGAGAGATTGGGCGATAACTCGAACATAATGATTTCTCTTTACCTTCTTTCAATATGATTGTAATAGATGCTTTTAGTGCCTCCCTACTCATCTCATAACTGTCCCCCAGACCATTCATGTAGGAACATAGCCTTGGTACTAATATTTCTTTGAATGTTTTATAATAAAGTATTGTGAGGCCGTCCGGGCCAGGGCTTTTCCCGGATGCCGTGGCTGCTAGGGCTTTCCTGATTTCTTCTTCTGAGATTGGTCTTTCTAGTATTTCTCTACCTTCTTCCGAAATCTTGGGAAGCGCTGCCTTATTTAGAAAGTTATTATATCTTAATCTCCTATTTTTTAAAGAGGTGTCTTGTTTGGGGACTGAGTATAAGTCTTTGTAATAGTTCTTAAAGATCTCCGCCATACTCCTGGTTGAATGTTCCACGTGGCCCTCTTTAGACTGAATTTTTTCTATAAAATTCCTGGTTTTCTTCTTTTGTACCATTTTAGCTAGCTGTTTACTGGGTTTATTACCCCATCTAAATCTCTCCCAGGCTATCTTATTAAATGTCATTCTTGACTCCTGCTCCATCGCGGTTTTCAGCTCCGATCTTTTAGTAACCATCTGCTTATGTATCTCTTGGGGTAATTGGTCCCTTTGTTTTTTATGTTTTTGTTCTAACTCCGCCAGATCAATCCTTAATTTTTGAATTTTGTCCCGTCTATCCTTTTTCTTCCTCGCCCCCATTTCAATCAAGACCCCCCTGATATAGGCTTTATGGGCCTCCCAAAGTGTAGCTTCCGATACTTCCCCTGTGTCATTTACCTCGAAATAGTTCTCTAATTCCTTTCTGACTCTACTGGCACCCTCCTCCTTCCTTTATCAACTCCTCATTGAGCCTCCACTGCCCCCTGTCAGACTGGCCTCTTCCAATTGTCACTTCAATGGTCATGGGTGCATGGTCTGAGTAGGTTATAATTCCAATCTTGGATTCTACTACCTTGTCAATCGCCCGATGTTCGACTATTCCCCAGTCAATCCGGGAGTATGACCCGTGCACAGGGGAGAAATACGTATAATCTCTTTTGGTTGGATGTTGGACTCTCCAAATATCCACCAATTGGTAGGTGGAGAGTTTTTGCTTTAACTCTTTCAAGTAGGTGCAGTTTCTCCCCTGTGTTCGGGCTGTGCTGTCCAAATCTGGATTAAGGCAAAAATTAAAGTCCCCCATCATTATCAAATATCCTCTTGTAAACTCCATAATTTTCCCCAGAATGTTTGCCAAGTACTTTGTCTGATTCTTGTTTGGGGCATAGATGTTAACTAGTGTATATTCCACTTCATTTAGTTTACCTCTAATGCATAGGTATCTACCTTCTGGGTCTACTAGTCTCTCCTCCAGCACAAACTTTATTTTCTTTGCAAAGCCAATGGCTACTCCCCGTGCCCTATTGGTGATGGTATCTCCTTGGTACCAGACTGGGTATTCATTTGAGAACAGTCTGAGTCTCGATTGAATTGAGATATGTGTCTCTTGCAGGAACACCACGTCTGGCCCCAATAGTTTTAACTCATTGAAAATATCCAATCTTTTCTTGGGGGCATTTAAACCTTTGACATTATATGTTGTAAATTTTATTGTGACCATGGCCCTTTTCTCCTTCTCCTAAATTCTCCCTTATCCTTAGACCTTGGAGAGTTTTCCTTCTTTCTTGGTATTGAGATTGAACAGGACCCCTTTCCCCTACTCCCCCTCCCTCTCTCCCCCCCTTCCCCCCCACCACCTCCCTCTCTCCCCCCCTTCCCCCCCACCACCTCCCTCTAATCCCCCACCTCCCCCGCTCCCCACCCCCCCCTCCATTGATCCCGCTCCCCCTCCCTCTCTCCCCCCCTTCCCCCCCACCACCCCCCTCTAATCCCCCACCTCCCCCCCTCCCCACCACTCCCCCTCCATTGGTCCCATCAGGACCCTTAGACCAGTGAGGGTCACTTGTATTGTGTCCCACCATTGGTCACCCTCTCTAAAGGTGGAGCTCTAGGTGAGCCATCCCTCCGGTCCATATTATCCTATTGACCGGGTACGCTAGGCGTGTTCTAACGGGTCTTCCTTATTGAAATTATGAGCTAGATTTTTGGTCCTTACCCGCTTCCTCCTCCCTCGGGTCCCCCTCCCCCCCCCCCTACATCTCTCCCCTAACCCACACTCATTTCTAACCAACGTTCCACGGACCAGTCCAGCATCGGGGGCACTTGCATGCCCAATTTCTCACAAAACTCTTCTAGTTCGCCCGGGAATCTTAATCTTGCAGATCTCCCATCTTTACTGCCTACCAGGCAGGCAGGAAATCCCCATGTATATTTTATATTCTGATTTATCATTTGTTCCACTAGGGGTTTCAGATGTCGTCTTCTCGCCAATGTGCTATTAGCCAGATCTGCAAACACTTGAATTCGTGCTTCTTCATATTGCAGTGGGGAATGTCCCTTCAATTTGACCCATATATTTTCCTTGTCTTCATAGAATCTAAACCTCACGATGATATTGCGGCTGCTTTCTGCCCGTCTAGTGTCTAACCTACCCACCCTGTGTACACACTCAATTTTTGGAAAGGCCTCTCCTTCTAACTCTAGGAGTGGGTTGAAAATAGCCGCCACAGTCCTCCTCAGATCTTCCCCCCTGATTTCTGGGACCCCTCGGAGTCGCAGGTTTTGTCTACGATCTCTATTTTCTTGATCTTCCATCCTGTAGCATATTTTTATCTGATTTTGTTGGGATGTCTTAAGTTGTTCTTTTAATTCAGAGATCTCCCGCTCTTGTTTATCTAACTTATCCTCAGTACCTTCTACTCTAGTCAAGAGATTGCCCAGATCTAACCTCAGCATATTGATCTCGGCTTTAATCTCGGTTTTTATTTAGGTCTCCATTGTTTTAAGTATGTCTGCCAGTTCGTTTTTTGAGGGGAGGTGTATGTCCTGTCTGTGTTCATCTATCCTAGATGCTTCCAGGGTGTTGTCTGCTAATAAATCCTCCCTTGACTGCTCAGGGGTCTGTTCTTCCCTCGCATTGGATCCCTTCTTCTTTTTATCTGCCATATTTAATTTTTGTGTCTCTTGGTGGGCACTCCCCGGGCTCCCCCCTTTGGCCAAGTATTGCTTTATTGAGCTTCCAGTTGCACTCCCTGGTTGGTTATCTTTTGGGGTTTTTGGTGGTCCCCCTTTACCGGTTTTGGATGTGTTCCGGCTCATACTATCTTCCTGTGCCCCCTGTGTAATTAATTATTGATCAATCTGTCAGGAGAAGGCAAAAGGGTCCTCTGTTATCCAATGTTTTAGATGCAAAGTAGTGGCACAGGTGATGTAATGGGTAGATACGATACTGTAGACTGGATGTGTGGCGACCGACCTCTCGACACCACTACGTCTAAAGACTGTCCCCCAATCGGCTTCCAGGTGTATCAACAGGTCCAGGGTCTCTGTTGCGCGTTATTCTGAATTTTCCTGGGGGGCTACCCGACTCTACCCCCTATATAGGGATCTACCGATCCTGCTTCCCCTATATTTGAGTCTGTCTCTGGGTTAGGGAAGGTAGGCACACCTATGCTTGGGGCTATACTGGTATGTTTAACTATGCCCCAACCCTCCCTCCCTTATGGGGTGCAGGTATCTCAGTCTATAGGTTTAAATAGCAGCGTTTGTCTTTTAGCACTTTACTTTTTAACAGGTTGTAATGTCCCACGGCTCCCTGCCGTATACCATGTGGTCAATTACAATGAAAAGTTGCGATGTTTAAATATTCAAGTATCTATTTACCATTGACTTTAAAGCAATTGCCTGGGGTGTGGGGTATGCAGTAAAGAGCCAGAAACCTCATCAACCCTCCATCGTCTCCTCTGCTTTGCATAAATGACCGATGTTACCATAGATCAGTAGCCCTGCACGGTTTCTCACTTCACCATTCACAGGCTTACACTTCCTGGCATATCTCTAATACACTCTTACCTTTCGGCTGGTTGGCTTAGTGTATTTCTTACCCCCCTCCTTGAACCATCTTCCTCTTCGTTTTTTGAAAGATGAAGTCCAGAGTTTGGTTCCCGTGGTGTTTCAGGGCTCTATATCCCTCAGCTTGCGCCGCTCACAGTGGCATCCGATGCTCGTCCTGTCTCCGTGCTGGTAACGCTCAGTGCAGGGGAGAGTGTAGGGAGGCGGGTGTCCGAGACCGTCGCTGCGTTTGTTCCCTTCAGCTCACCATGTAACATCAAGGGATTCTCAGGCACTCGTTTCGCTGGCGGCCGCGTAGTTGTCACGACGGGGCCGCTTTCTCACATCCTTTGGTCGGTCTCGTCTGCTTGTTTTTTCGGGCGGTGTAGTGAGAGAGCCCGCCGGAGCGCCTGCAGGATGACACACCTCTCGCTCCTCCCTTCCCGTCCGACGTCTCACATCATCTTCCGTTCGACCTGGTTGAAAAAAAAAAAAAAAAAGTTTTCAGGAATGGGTTACATAGGAGAGCCAGGGGAGAAAATCAACACCTGAGGTATAACAAAATCAAGTTAACCAGTTAACTATATGTAAACAATATGTAAAACATTAGAGTACTGCTTGGCCTACCAGTAGCTGATTTGCCTGGGGAGGAAGAGAGAACAAGCTTGAGGGAAAAATTTAACTTTTTCTCTTGAATAAGACATCTCGTTGAAAAGTTGAACCACCATAGCCGTTAGAGGCGAGGCGGTGAGGTATAACAATGTGGGACCGTGATGATGGTCTTCAGCGAGGTGTGGAGCGGTGGTGGTCCGGTGCAGAGGCTCTAAACCGTTTTGGAGAGTCTTTGCGTGGGCTCCTTTGGTCTAGAGCACGGTTGACAGGAGCCGCTCTAGGAGAGGGGCTGAGGTTGGGGCCTGAGCGTAGCGATCGTAGGAAAGCCTCAGCTTCTTTTGGGTCATGGAAGGAGAGTTGGTCGCCATTCGGGGCTTTAAGTCGGAGGGTAGCTGGAAACGCCAAAGTAAATTTGAGTTGTTGATGATGTAGCTCCGAGCAAACCTGTTGAAAGGCTTTCCTCTTCTGGGACACCTCAATAGAGTAATCCGTGAAGAAAATCAGGATTTTCATGCCGTCGATTTGAAGAGATCTAGATTGCCTGAATTTTTGCAGGATGAAAGCTTTATCCGAGTAATTGAGGTACATTGCGATTATGGGACGGGGCGATTTGCGATCTGAGTTAAAGGTTCCCATGCGATGTGCACGTTCTACTGTGCAGGGGCCTGGCAGGCCTAGTGCTTCGGGAATGCGTCTGGCGCATAAGTCTGTGAGAGCTGAAGGCTGCAGCGATTCTGGGATGCCCACAAATCGCAGATTGCTCCTTCTGGATCTATTTTCCGAATCGCCCAGCTTTTCAAGAATGTATTTGTTTTGTCTTGGGCCTGCTCTGAGGATTGAGAGTGGTATAGTTCTTCCTCAATGTTAGCTATGCGGTGCTCAGCTTCATTCAGCCTGGAGGCATGTTCCCCTAGCTGGGCCTGGAGCTGCTGCATGCCTGCGCTGACAGCCTTCTCCACAGAGGCTGTTATCATTGGGGAGAGGAGGGCTGCCACAGCCTGTGCTATCCTCTCAGTGCTGGATGTGCCTGTAGGTTGAGTGGATGCATCAGCAGGTGGGGAGGGGGCCGCAGTGCCGCTTACCTCCATGTTAGGCTCTGTGTCTGTGAGAGGCTCCGTGTAGGCCGAAGCCGGGGCCTCGATTTGCGGCTGTGGTGTCCGCGCCGTCGCGGCTGCGTACGATCGCGGGCCGGTTTTTTCCACAAACCGGTCCATCCTGTGACCGGGGAGAGCATGGGGCAAGTGCCGGTGTGTTTGGCGGGTTTGCCGGCTTTATATGCTGTTTTTGGAGTCGAGCTGCGGGAGCTGATGAGAAGAGCAGCTACTCCAATGCGGCGCCGGAAGTTGGACAGTGTTTTTGCTCTGGGCCACCTTGAGTCTGTGACCATGCTTAATGAGCATTCCTCTAATGTAGCACTTATGTGCAGACCATATAGAGAGAGGGTTAGGGACCGAGTCTTTGTTGCTCTCAAAAAAAAAGTTCTAATTCCCGTAAAATATCTGCCTTAACCTCAAGGTCTTGAATGAGGGATTCATTAAGTTGCCATGTGGCTGATCTCGGTGTCGGGTGTTGTAGGGCTATTCCTATGGAGATCAGAGCCTGGTCTGAGAGCACTATATGACCAATCTGAGCGCTAGAGATAAGTGGGATCGTGGCATGGGAGACTAAAAATAGATCTATTCTAGAGTACGATCGATGAACTGCTGAGAAAAAGGTGTAATCCCTTTCCTGTGGATGAAGGATACGCCAGATGTCAACTAACCGGTGAGAGTGCAACAATTCTCTGATTCGGTTACGAGATCTCAGGGACAGAGCTGAGGAGCCCGACGAGGAGTCCTTTCCGGGGATCAATGGTAAGGTTGAGGTCACCCCCTAACACCAAAGTTCACTCGGCAAAAGAAGCCAATGCGGATAAGCAAGATTCCAGTGCTGGAATCTGATCTACATTCGGCAGGTACAGGTTAGCAAGGGTGAACATCTGCAAATGTAGTGTACCCTTAACAAATGGGTATCTACCCTCTTAGTCTGTATGGAGGTCCACCAGCTGCCAGGGTACAGTTTTGGCCAAAAGAATACTTGTGCCCTTCGATTTTGTTGAAGGAGACACACTGGGATATGCTGTTGGAAAATGCTTATTGTTCAACCTTGGGATCCTGTCCACCCGAAAGTGGGTCTCCTGTAGAAACACTACTTGAGGTCTTTGTCTCCAGAGCTCAGCCAAGCAGCTGGAGCGTTTTTCTGGGATATTTAAGCCCTTCACGTTCCAGGACACAAATTTCAGTGTAATTTTTAGCAGGGCGGAATCGGGCCGTCGAGCCTCACCAGAACCCGAAGCTGAAGGGAACGGGGGGAGGGGGGGGAGAGGGGAAGTTTGTCTAAGTACTGGAAACTAAAGGAAGGTAGGTTAAGAAGGGTTACGGAAGAGGGCTGGGGAGGAGAAAGATGAAAAGAATGGGAGAGGTATAGAAAAGGTGGGAGAAAGCTAAATCTCCGAACGGAGGACTACTGCCTAGGTGGGCAGTTAAGGCCTAGTGGGGGATGAGGTAAGGCACTTCAGGGGTTGAGCCCCCGAGGCGCGGGCTCCCCTAACAGCCCCCATTAAAGGCGGTCCCCATTGGAACCGCATAACAGAGTTAAGCTTCATTTTTAAGCGATAACCATGTATATAAAAAAGGGAATACAATGAGTGGTAACAAATAATGAAACAGTCATAAACAACAATATGAAATTAACCCAAAATTTAGTTGGCAGGAGAAACCACCCGCTCCCAGAGAGTTAGGACCCCGTGAGAGCGGACTGTGGCAGGAACACCCCACAGGCCTCCAGGGCCCCTGCAACAAAAGCCCCCATCACCCATAATGGAGCCCAGTCCGAGGGAGCAAGTGCGGCCGTCTCAGAAAGAAAAAAAAAGGGGGGGTTGGAGGATGGGGAAGGGGAAGAGGATGGGGAAGAGGATGGGGAAGGGGAAAGGAGCAGGGTAGGGGTTGAAGAAGAGTAAACCTCTCCAGCAAGAACCTGAGATCAGATGTGGCCGCGCACACCCCGTCGCCCGAGCAGGCATTACTAAAGACTATCAAACGGTTACAAACATGTATAAATCAATGTTTTAAGAAGTCAGACAGGTGGAAGGGAGGGGCGTCCAGGAAACCGATGCCCAGGTGAGCGGCTATGGCAGTTTATGTCCAAGCTAAGCCTGTTGTACAGGCGAGAACTCCCCAAAGACCCCTCCCAATCCCCCGTGCCACCTATGGGTGCCATATAAATGAGTCACAGTGACCTGGGTGGTCTCCTATCTACCCCCCTGCAGGACCAACCTATGTGGCAAATGAACAAATGAGCAGGGAGCCCCAAAATGAGCACCCAGGCCATGTATCACCCATAGTCCAAGGCTGCAGATTCAGTCGGGCCCATCTCCTCTCGGTGCCAACAATAATGGAACTTCTTCATGTAAGTCCCGCAGGATGTTCCGCTCAGTGGAAGATCAGTTCTGAGCTAGAGGCCCCTGGGGGTCCCTTCAAAAAGCGGACAGGATCATGTGGCCACGACAGTCAGTCTAGGGGGACCAGGGATCACTCCCAAGGAAAGTTATCAGGCCCGTTAGTCCATGGCAGATGGGGCAACAGGAACATAACAAAGGAATGTAAAACTTACGGAAGGAAACTCTGCAAACGAGGTAGGTCTTCAACCTGAGAGCAGTTCTAACCTTGGAGCTTCATGGCTCATCCTGAGGAGCCTGTGGCCTTCTGCGCTGAGACCGGCGATTACGTTGGGGTCTTCCCGTTGGGTTTGCTGTGTGGTTAGTGCCATCATGAGGGAGAACAAACGCCAGCCAGTTGGGCAGTGGCACCGCGGACAGCTCCAGGGAGTTGAGGAAATCGGGGACATCCGCGGGGTGTCGAAGGGTATACGTACGGCCTCCCTTGCGTGCAATAAGGTGGAAAGGGTGGCCCCACTTGTAAGTGATCTCTCGTTTGCCGAGCTTCTCCAGCAGTGGCTTCATGCAACCGGGCATCTGCAAGGTCCTCCTGGAAACATCAGGCAGAAGAGTGATTTGTGCTCCGTCAAAATCTACATGTCCTCTGTTCCAGGCTCATTGCAGAATGTCCTCTTTGACAGAGTAGTTGTGTAGACAACAGAGGACATCTCTAGGTCTGTCCTCTGCAGGACCTCTGGGTCCCAGGGTCCTGTGCACCCTGTCTATAGCAATGGGTGTCTCCAGCGGGCGCTCTAAACGGTTATTAAATATGGTGGTAACGGTTGCCTTGAGGTCTGCTTGTCGAGTGGCTTCAGGCAGGCCACGAAATCTGATGTTACGCCTGTGATTACGGTTTTCCAGGTCGTCTATCAAAAGATGCAGCTTTGCAACTTGGTCTGTCACCTTCTCCTGTGTAGACTGGAGACGTCCTGGCGGAGGGTGGCTGTGTCAGTTTCAATTGTGGAGATCCAAGAGGTCGCCTCCGCCACTTCTTTAATGCCTGTGAGCTCACCACGGAGTGCTGCTTTCATTCTGGAGGCTCAAGAGTCCAGGTCTTCCCTGGTGGGAAGCCTCTGCAGAAGAGCCCACAAAGCCTGTTCATTAACCTCCCTGGCGGTATGATTATTTCGGATTTTAGGTGCTGAAAGCGGTACAATTATTTTGCATGGAAATTTGGCGTTTTATATTTTGGGTCTGTAAATCTTAACAATAACACACTTAAATCTGTCCAAACCAGAGTCTAGTAGATATCCCGGGTATGATAAAGTTTGAAACACAAAAACATAAATTATAATATAATAAATAAAAATAAATAATTAAAAAAAAATAAAAATAAATAGTAATAAAATAAATTTCCCCACAATTCACTATCGCTCAATTCTGCAAGTGTTCTAATTTACTATCGCTGTTTTCTAGCTGGTCTAAAGCCACTTTTGACGTAAAGGGACACTTTTTGGTTGCTATGGACAATCTCCAGTTTCCAGGCAGAAAGAACAGTGTATATCATGTAAAACTGCATGCAGGGCATGGGCCAAAGCACTGGGGACAAAAGAGATGTGAAATCATTTCATACAGTACTGTAATCTGTAAGATTACAGTACTGTATGTGTTATGATTTTTACCTTTTTTTGAATTTGCTGCCAGGCTCCGCCCCCGTGCGTCGCGACGCTCGCAGGGAACGGAGCCTGGCAAGGAGAGGCTTCAGAGGAGGACGGAGCCCTCGGACACTGCGGGGGACATCGCAGGATCCTGGGGACAAGGTAAGTAAGGAGGCACCAGGATCCTGCGATGTAATCCCGAGTGTGGCTCGGGGTTACCGCTAATGGCCCTGAATTTTAACCCCGAGCCACACTCGGGAAAACCGCCAGGGATGCTACAAAGTGTAGTGGATGGTTCAAGTGGGGGTACCACTAAAGGGGTTGTACTCACTGTTGCCTGCATGTGCTGTGTAAGGAGCGGCGGTGCGCCGGGTATGGAGACTTGGTATTGGGAGGCCTGTGTGTCTCCTCGAGCCCACTGTGTGTAGCCGCCTAGCTCTCCCCCAGGGCTACCCAACGATGTGAGGGACAGCGAGTGGGGGAGAGATCGCTGGAAGGGGAGAAGGGAAGCATGTTGTTGCTGCGATCGTAACTTGTTCCCCTCCTCCGTTTGCAGACTGGCTGGGTTCCGTCCGCGTGGCTGGAGCCGGCGCCATCTTGGCCGGGTCCGGAGTAGATGCGATCGGCTGTATTGGTACTAGGAATCGCTCCATATGGGCAGGAGAGCCTCTCTCTCGGCGGTACCACTTCCCTGGATTCTTGAGCAGTGTGGAGAAGCTGTAATGAACAGTGATCCTATTCGGGTAAGCTGCTGAGGAGCCGCGGTCCGGGAGCCCAAAGAAGATGCTTCTTCACTCCTCCATGCCGAGACCACGCCCCCCAGAAGCCATTTTTAGTCTTACACCATCAGGTGGCATTGCGCCCTCATCCCTCCTTTTTACCTAAAGTAGTTTCTAGTTTTCATTTGAATCCGGACTGTCTTCTACCCTCCATTTTTGCAAATCTTCATTCAGCAGCAGAAAAATTGCTGCATTCCAGGGACGTAGTGCAAGCCGTCAGATTCCTTGTTTGTGTTGCTAGAGGGGGCCAAGAGAGGACAGGCAGCATCCATTTCCAATTGGGTCCGCCAATTAGTCATTCAGTCCTATGGTTTAAAGGGTAAGAGCACATTCTACCAGGAGTATACTAGCCTCTTGGGCAATTCGTCATTAAGCATCAGTGGCTCAGGTTTGAAAGGCAGCTACTTGGTCTTCAGTACATACCATCACAAGGTTTTACTGGGTGGATTCTAGAGCTACAGAGGATACATCATTTAGTCATAGTGTATTACAGGCTGTGGCATAGGTCCTTGGCTGGTGGTGTTTTTTTTTTGTGATGTATCTCCCTCCCCTCGTGGGTATTGCTCTGGGATGTCTCAGATAGTTATGTTTTATAAAACTGAGGTACTTCCTGTGTAGGAGGGGTTATATCGAGGGGGTCTTCCTGTCTGGTCAGCCAGCGTTCATTCACCTATAGGTGGCGCACAACCCAGGTAGTTATGTATAAAGGCTATAAAGCCTGCTCTGTGTCCTTTGATGTACTCCAAGAAATGGATTTTAGAGGTAGAAAAAAAATCCAATTTTCAAATGCCATTATATAGTTGTGAAGTCACTCCGCATTGGAATGTGGTACAATGCAGATAGAAATAAATCTTCTTAAATATTATTTTCTGTTGCCTGCAAAGGGAAGAAGTATTGCAAGCTAATTATACACTGAATGTTATGAAAAAAGTTTGCCTTGTCAGTTGTCATCACATCTGTTTACAAAGACATGGATAGAATTACTCTGGAAAGACTAAATTAAATGAGCTGCCTAAAAATCCATCAAAGGGATAATGATGTCTTGAAAATCTTAGTAATTTGTGTCTGCAAGTGCTGTTCCCATTAATGGAGTACGTGGAATCTCAATGCTCCTGCAGTATTCGCTGTAAAGTTACACAAAGCAAAAATCAAGCTGGTAGAGCGAGAAATTCTGTTGACTGTGGTGGATGAGGACTGAGAACCTTGGTCCAGATGTGGCTACAAGAGTCCTGGCTAGCTACAAGACACCAGAGTGTATGTCAAGACTAATTTTAGGATCCTCTTCCTGACCCCCCCCCCCCTCCCCCACTGATAGCCGAGCACTTTATTTTATTTTTTTTCCAGACTTTTTTTTTTTGCCAAAGTGTTCTGGCTGGTCACAAAACATGCAAGGACTTTTATGTCTTCAATCTTCTTCCAGGCAGTCCAATATGGCCCAGAGGGTAGGACTGATATTATATCAAAACTTTACACTCACAGAATGTCCTCATTTTCTTTGGGTTGTTAACCACTTGACCTCCAGAATATTTACCCCCCTTCATGACCAGGCTATTTTTTGTGATACAGCACTGCATTACTTTAATTCAACTCTATTGGTATCCCAGTCTTCGTCCATAGGGTTCAACATTAAGTTGGCCCACCCTTTGCAGTATAACAGCTTCAACTCTTCTGGGAAGGCTGTCCACAAGGTTTAGGAGTGTGTCTATGGGAATGTTTGACCATTTTCCAGAAGCGCATTTGTGAGGTCAGGCACTAATGTGGGCGAGAAGGCCTGGCTCGCAGTCTCTGCTAAAATTAATCCCAAATGTGTTTTATTGGGTTGAGGTCAGGACTCTGCGCAGGCCTGTCAAGTTTCTCCAACCCAAACCTGCTCATCCATGTGTTTATGGACCTTGCTTTGTGCACTGGTCCAAATCATTTGGTGGAGGGGGATTATGGTGTGGGGTTGTTTTTCAGGGGTTGGACTTTGCCCCTTTGTTCCAGTGATGGGAACTCTTAAGGGGTCAGCATAACAAGACATTTTGGACAATTTCATGTTCCCAACTTTGTGGAGACAGTTTGGGGATGGCCCCTTCCTAGTCCATAACTGCGCATCAGTGCACAAAGCAAGGTCCATAAAGACATGGATGAGCAAGTCCTAACCTCAACCTAATAGAACACCTTTGGGACGATTTACAGCGGAGACTGCAAGACAGGACCTTACAAATGTGCTTCTGGAAGAATGGTCAAGCATTCCCATAGACACACTCTCTTAAACCTTGTGGACAGACTTCCCAGAAGAGTTAAAGCTGTTATAGCTGCTGGGCCAACTCAATATTGAACCTTACAGACTAAGACTGGGATGCCATTAAAGTTCATGTGTGTGTAAAGGCAGGTGTCCCAATACTTTTGACAAAAAATTGTGTATATTTCTACATATTTTTGGTTAAAAAAAAATCGGAACAAGCGTATATTGATTGGTGTATGCGAATGCTATAGCATCTACAAACTATGGGATCCATTTATGGAATATTTATTTTTATATATATTTATATATATATATATATATATATCAGTAATATCAGCGACTTATAGGGGGACCGTGATATTGTGGCAGACACTGACACTTTTGAAACTTTGCTGGAACCAGTGACACTAATACAGTGATCCGTGCTAAAAATATGCGCTGTCACTGTACTTATGACACTGGCTGGGAAGGGGTTAAACATCTAGGGTGATCATAGAGTTAACTGTGTGCCTAGACAGTTTTTTGTGTGTACAGTGTGCAGTAAAAACTAGAAGTAACAAATTCTAGTCCTTGCTTTGCACAAACACAGAATCCATTTCTTCCCCTCTGTCAGAACCAAGATATGCCTTGTTTATGTAGGCATATCTTAGCTCTCTGTGTATTGCCGATGATCGGCGAGTGCCAGAGCACATCAAGGCCCGGCACTCGCAGATCGGGTTCTGCTGTGAACATTCAGAGCAGAAGCTGCCCCCTTGCGGCACGTGCCCCTTGCAGGCGGAAGTGCAGAATCTCGTGTGTGTATGTTTGTATGTGTGTGTATATGTATATATACAATGGGGACGGAAAGTATTCAGACCCCCTTACATTTTTCACTTTGTTATATTGCAACCGTTTGCTAAAGTCGTTTAAGTTCATTTTTTTTCCCTCATTAATGTACACACAGTACCCCATATTAACAGAAAAACACAGAATTGTTGACATTTTTGCATATTTATTAAAATAGAAAAACTGAAATATCACATGGTCTTAAGTATTCAGACCCTTTGCTCAGTATTTAGTAGAAGCACCCTTTTGATCTAATACAGCCATGAGTCTTTTTGGGAAAGATGCAACAAGTTTTTCACACCTGGATTTGGGGATCCTCTGCCATTCCTCCTTGCAGATCCTCTCCAGTTCTGTCAGCTTGGATGGTAAACATTGGTGGACAGCTATTTTTAGGTCTCTCCAGAGATGCTCAATTGGGTTTAAGTCAGGGCTCTGGCTGGGCCATTCAAGAACAGTCACAGAGTTATTGTGAAGCCACTCCTTCTTTATTTTAGCTGTGTGCTTAGGGTCATTTTCTTGTTGGAAGGTAAACCTTTGGCCCAGTCTGAGGTCCTGAGCACTCTGGAGAAGGTTTTCGTCCAGTATATCCCTGTACTTGGTCGCATTCATCTTTCCCTCGATTGCAACCAGTCGTCCTGTCCCCTCTGAAAAACACCCCCACAGCATGATGCTGCCACCACCATGCTTCACTGTTGGGACAGGTGATGAGCAGTGCCTGGTTTTCTCCACACATACCGCTTATAATTAAGGCCATAAAGTTCTATCTTGGTCTCATCAGACCAGAGAATCTTATTTATTACCATCTTGGAGTCCTTCAGGTGTTTTTTAGCTAACTCCATGCGGGCTTTCATGTGTCTTGCACTGAGGAGAGGCTTCCGTCGGGCCACTCTGCCATAAAGCCCAGACTGGTGGCTTCAGTGATGGTTGACTTTCTACAACTTTCTCCCATCTCCCAACTGCATCTCTGGAGCTCAACCACAGTGATCTTTGGGTTCCTCTTTACCTCTCTCACCAAGGCTCTTCTCCCCCAATAGCTCAGTTTGGCCGAATGGACAGCTCTAGGAAGGGTTCTGGTCATCCCAAACATCTTCCATTTAAGGATTATGGAGGCCACTTTGCTCTTAGGAACCTTAAGTGCAGTAGAATTTTTTTTTTTTGTAACCTTGGCCAGATCTGTGCCTTGCCACAGTTCTGTCTCTGAGCTCTTCAGGCAGTTCCTTTGACCTCATAATTCTCAATTACTGTGACATGCACTGTGAGCTGTAAGTTCTTGTATAGACAGGTGTGTGGCTTTTCTAATCAAGTCCAATCAGTAGAATCAAACACAGCTGAACTCAAATGAAGGTGTAGAACCATCTCAAGGATGATCAGAAGAAATGGACAGCACCTGAGTTAAATATATGAGTGTCAAAGCAAACGGTCTGAATACTTAGGACCATGTGATATTTCAGTTTTTTTTTTTTAATAAACCTGCAAAAATGTCAACAATTCTGTGTTTTTCTGTCTATATGGGGTGCTGTGTGTACATTAATGAGGAAAAAAATGAACTTAAATGATTTTAGCAAATGGCAAAGAGTGAAAAATTTAAGGGGGTCTGAATACGTTCCGTCCCCACTGTATATATATAATATATTATATATGTGTGTGTGATTCTGCATGGGAGAGCCACCCTGTAGCAGTACAACTGGGGATGGATGGGAAGTGGTTAAAATAACGCTTTTTTTACTGGAAAAAAATATATATAACTGTAGCAGGGAAATCTTCCCACTGTTTCTAGGAAATTGAAGCAAAAACCCTGGGCAAAACAGTAGAATACTTAAAAGAAATGCATACAAGTTTATTCAGCCAAAGGATTTGTAATTCTTCTTAAACCAGTGTTGTGATTTACACACCTTTTACACATTACAGGTATGACAACTTGTGTACTTTCCTGCAGAAATATATGCTAATATGTCTTCTCTCTGTTTCTCTGACACCCAGCTGTTTGAAAGAACATGCCGTCAGTATGATAAGCTGCGCAAGAGGGAGGCTTTCTTGGAGCAGTTTCGCAAGGAGGACATGTTCAAGGACAACTTTGATGAGCTAGACAACTCCAGGGAGATCGTCCAGCAGCTGGTAGATGAGTATCACGCTGCCACACGTCCAGATTACATTTCATGGGGTACCCAGGATAAGTGAGTGCAGCAACAAGGACACAGAAGTGCTACAACACTGGGACAATGTATTCGAGGATCATTACTAACACAGGACATACTCTGATCTGGATAAGCTTTCCCTGTCCCTTCAGAAGTAAATGATGTCCAAGCTGCATTGCTGCTAGCTAACCTTAAGGCATTGCAGACCGTTTTCCATTCCAATAAACAGATGGCTTCAACTCTTCATGATTTTTGCTATGCGATGAAGCTGTTTAATGCTTTTTCACTGAATGAGTCCAGGCAGACCTTTTATTTTCCAATGTTTAAGGTATTCACTGTTAAATATCGTAGGCAAACCCAAATAGATATTAATGAACAGGGTGTTTGGAAATAATTTATTAAGTAAAATTTGTTTATGCAAAACACAGATGTCCATTTGAGTTAATACATATATCTGAATAGAAAGATTTACAGAAAATAACCGTAACAGTATTATAGCCGTTCAACCCTTGATCCAAGTCCTTGCTCAAACACCAAGCTACGCACTATCAACAGGTGTCCAGCAACAGGTGTACATCCTTTTGTCCGCAAAACTTGGAAGGTGATAAACGGGCGGACATGTGATTGGAAAGCTTCCAACCACATGTACAAATCTTTTACCTAAAAGAGACACTCCATCAGTTTCTCTCCTCTAGATTAAAATCTAATAAGAGGCAAAACTCATCAGAGAAAAGGAACTGCTGGAATGTGTCTGCACCTTGTTCAGTAATGTTTTGTACAAGTAATTTGAAGTGGTGTGCGGCATATATATATTTTTTTTTTCTCGGAAGTGTTTAGCTGACTTGGTTATGGTCTCATAAATGTCTTGTGTAAGATTTTTTATTCCGGCAGATGATGGTGAGGCTTCTTGGGACAGGTCTCTAGATACTACATGAATATGTGTGACCACATGTTAATATTTAAATAGTGAAGGCCCAATTCAATACTGTTTTGATCACACTAACACTCTTATCATCCCTATCGTTGCGTGGAATTGTACAAAAAGCCTAAAAGAATGGGACTTCATTTATACCTTACCAGTGTTCTAAAAAGTTTAATAACACAATATTACATAAAAAATTCCATTTTATTATACAAAATAATAAAAATTCAGTAGAAAAATACTGCAGGACATGTGTCACATATATTGTTCTAGAGAGAAAAGCTTTTGTCTACGTGTTTCCCAGTTTTGTACTGCTTCTTCAGAATATTGGTTTAAAGCAGTTTACATAAAGTAAGAATATTTATATTAACCACTTCAATAGAGGGCTTTTATACACCCTTCCTTCCCAGACCAATTTTTAGCTTTCAGCGCTCTCACACTTTGAATGACAATTACTCAGTCATGCTACACTGTACCGAAACCAAATTCTTATCATTTTTTTCTCACAAACAGAGCTTTCTTTTTGGTGATATTTAATCACAGCTGGGTTTTTTAATTTTTGCAATATAAGCGAAAAAAGAGAAATTTTTGAAAAAATAATTTTTTTTTTAGTTTCTATTGTAAAATTTTGCAAATAAGTAATTTTTCTTCATACATTTGGGCCAAAATGTATACTGCTACATATCTTTAGTAAAAATAACCCAAATTAGTATATATTATTTGGTCTCTGTGAAAGTTATAGAGTTTACAAGCTATGGTGCAAATCATTAAAAAATGATCACACCTGATGTACTGAAGGCCTATCTCATTTCTTGAGGCCCTAACAATCCAGGAAAGTACAAATACCCTACAAATTACCTCTTTTTGGAAAGCAGACATTCCAAAGTATTTAGTAAGAGGCATGGTGAGTTTTTTGAAGTTGTAATTGTTTTCCCACAATTCTTGGGATTTTTTATTTTTTTTGCACAAAATTGTCATAACATGTTATTTCTTTCACACAGCACATGCATACTTGCAATGACACCCCGAAATAAATTCTGCTACTCCTGAGTATAGTGATACTACATGTGTGAGACTTTTACACAGCCTGGCCACATACAGAGGTCTAACATCCAACTAGCACCGTCAGGCGTTCTACGAGCATAAATTGCACATCTCATTTGATGAGAACCTATCACACTTTTGAAGGCCCTGGAGCACCAGAACAATGGAAACGCCCACAAAATGACCCCATTTTGGAAAGCTAACACCCCAACGTATAAGCTATGAGGCATAGTGAGTCTTTTCAATGGTTCATTTTTTTACATAAGTTTTTGGAAAATGTGGGGAAAAAATGAAAACGCATTTTTTTTTACACAACGTTGTCCATTTATAAGATATGTCCAACACACAGCATTTACATAGCAAAAAGGACACCCCAAAATACCCACCCATTCTGCTACTCCTCCTGAATATGGCGATACCTTGTGTGAGACTTTTACATAGCCTGGCCACATACAGAGGCCCAACATCCAAGTAGCACTGTCAGGTGTTCTAGGAGCATACATTACACACAGAAATATGAAGGGCCTTCAACAATGTGATAGGTTGGCAGGAATTTCTAACACTTAGCATGTACTGTACCTACCAATTACAAAACAAACCATCATTCCCGAGGTTTGAAGCGCAAGCTAAACGTGGAGGCCGCACATTACTACTAGGCGGACCATGAAATAGCCTAACACCCGTCCATAACTGCTGGATAAGCTTCGTGCTGGCTCGAGGGCACTTTTAAATGTGAGTGGATACTCTTCTTTGGATTTTATAATAAATAGTTTAAAAATATTGCGCTATGATCGTTTTTTGTCCCTATGCTTTCATATGAGGAATACTAGAGTCCAAGTATAGCCGGTGAGGAGTGTTACTTAGGTGGAGTGGTTATCCCATGAATGAACCAAAGGCGCATCACTTAAAAAGCATCTGGTGAGTGGCCAATCTGAAAGGTGGTGGTGTCTCACTAAGTCACAAATGATTACACAGGAGCACGTCAGTCACAACAATCGATAGAGGATTTTGAAGGACTTTTTATGCATTGGATAATTTATGTTTTTAATTTTTGTTAGATTCCAAGTTTTTTGGCTTAATTTGATGCACATGATATTACTGATGAGTGATTGTTTAGGTAAAATAGAAAGAGAACATTGCAAGTGGTGGTGATATGGGAGTAGCGCATTCACACACATTAATCAGCATGGGGGGATCTGTGATGGGAAGTCTGTTATGGGGGGATCTGTGATGGGGAGATCTGTGATATGAGGAGACTGTTATGGGGGAGCCTGTGATATGAGGGATCTGTGATATGGGGGATCTGTGATATGGGGAATCTGTTATGGGGAGCCTGTGATATGGGGGAGATCTGTGATATGGGGGGGATCTGTGATATGGGGGGGATCTGTGATATGGGGAGATCTGTGATATGGGGAGATCTGTGATATGGGGAGATCTGTGATATGGGGAGATCTGTGATATGGGGAGATCTGTGATATGGGGGGATCTGTGATATGGGGGGATCTGTGATATGGGGGGATCTGTGATATGGGGGGATCTGTGATATGGGGGGATCTGTGATATGGGGGGATCTGTGATATGGGGGGATCTGTGATATGGGGGGATCTGTGATATGGGGGGATCTGTGATATGGGGGGATCTGTGATATGGGGGAGTCTGTGATATGGGGGAGTCTGTGATATGGGGGAGTCTGTTATGGGGGGGATCTGTGATGGGGAGTATGTTATGGGGGATCTGTGATAGGGGGAGTCTGTTATGGGGGATCTGTGATAGGGGGAGTCTGTTATGGGGGGAGTCTGTTATGGCGGAGTCTGTTATGGGGGGATCTGTGCTATGGGGGGGGACTGATATGGGGGGATCTGTGATGGTGGAGTCTGTTATGGGGAAAGTCTGTGATATGGGGGAGTCTGTTATGGGGGGAATCTGTTATGATAGGCTTTGTGATGGAGAGGAGTTTGTGTTGGGGGGCTTTGTGATGAGGGGATCTGTCATGGGGGGGCTTTGTTATGGGGTGAGTCTGTGATGGGGAGGGGGGATCTGTGATTGGGAGTGGTTCTGTAATGAGGGGAGTCTGTGAAATACTGATAAGTTCATATTGATTACAATTGTTCTTTATTTTAAATATTGTACTGTTTTTTTTCCTGTTTTTTTTTTTTTTTTTTTTTGCACTACAAGTAAAATGTGTGCATAGGAATTAGTTCATATTTTTTTAAACTATAGTGCGGCCCCCCAACAGTCTGAGGGACCGTGAACTGGCCCCCTGTCTAAAAAGTTTGAGGACCCCTGGTCTATACAGTCCAGAGTCAGTTCACGTGAAAGGCAGAAACATGGCAGATAAACAATGCAGACGGTGGGCAGAGGCATAGTCGAGAAACAGGCCAGGGTCAGTTCACATGGAAGACAATGATATGGTTGGTTGAGGCAGGGAAATATTCAGGACAGAAATTGAAGACGGGGAAATGGCAGTATTCGAAATATGGGCTAATATTTTTCAAGAGTGTGATATATCGCTTGAAGCATTCTCCGATGCAAAGGCCAGGTTGGGAGGGACAGTCGGGCTAATGGAAGCTGCTATCTTTCCTAATTCCACTTTTGGTGCACACCCGACATTTTTTTTGGCGTTGTCTTCCGGATCCTGTTGGTGGAATATGGTCCGCGAAATGGTGCTCATGTAGTCTGCTGACACAATCGGAGCAGATGCTTTCTGGGGGGGGATACTTGCTGATAGATCAGGGCAGTGACAATGTCTTCAATAAACTTTATAAGGGTGGTGGGTATTTCTGTTGATTTTTGGTAGATGATGAAAGAATTTAAAAGGGCCAAATTGAAAAAGTAAATTGTGACTTTTTTGTACCAGAAGAGGGATTTTCTTGTTGAAAGATAAGGCTGCAACATTTGATCATTTAAATCCACCCCCTCCCCCCCATGTATTTATTGTACTCGTTGATACAGGAAGGCTTGCGAACGGTACCGCGTCTTCTGTGAAGTTCCATCGAGGTGTCATTGTGGATGGTGGACATGATGTACACATCTTTCCTATCCCTCCACTTTACAGCCAACACTTCCTTGTTCCTCAAGCTTGTCGATACCCCCCTTTGAATGGTTGTGGTGACAAGATGCTGGGGGAAGCCCTTTCGCTTTTTCCTTGTTGTACCACAGGCCAAAGTTTTTTTAGATATAGGTGGCGGAGAAGGGGCAAACTGGTTGTCCATGTAAATATGATACCCCTTTTGGAGGAGCGGGAATGCCAATTCCCAAACAATTTTTCCACTTATTCCCATGTACAAGGGACACTCAGGGGGCTGGAGCTGGGAATCTTTGCCTTCGTACACGTGGAATGAGTGCACATATCCGGTGCCGCTTTCACACAGCTTGTTTAGCTTCAAGCCGTACCTCGCCCTCTTACTGGGGATATGTTGCTTGATTCCCAGCCGGCCTGTGAAATGCACCAGGGATTCGTCTACAGATATGTTTTTGTCAGGGACATAAAGTTCGGCAAACTTCTTGGGGAAAAATTAATTAGGGGGCAAATTTTATATAGTTTGTCAAAGTTTGTGTGATTTTTGGGGGGGGCACTGTGAGTTGTCATTGAAATGCATGAAGCGCATTATAATTTTGTATCGGGACCTGGACATGGCCGATGAAAAAATTGGCATATGGTGGATGGGTTTGGTCGACCAATACTTATGCATTTCTTTTTTTTTTTTTAAGCCCCATGTTGAGCGTTAGGCCTAAAAACAATTTAAGCTCCACCACTGTTAGGAGTCTCCATTCAAAAGGGCGGGCATAGCTGGGGTTTGTTGCAATGAATTGTTGGGCAAAGAGATTGGTTTGGTCCACGATGCCTTGAACCAATTCGTCAGGGAAAAATAAATTTTAAAAATCCAATAGGGAAAAACCTGAAGTGTTGACCTGCACACCTGGCTGTGCTGTAAAAGGGGTGGATCGTGGCTGACCCTGTGGTAGAAGGCAGCCACAATGGGTTTGCCAAGGCATCTGGAAGCTGGGTTTGGGCCCTAATTCTTTGTCGTGCACTTGTACTGGGCCTTTCCTCCTGGGGTCTAGCAGCGCTTGTACTGGGCCCCTCCTCCTGGGGTCTACCGCCGTTGGCACTGCTGGTAGCTGCCTGTCGTCTTTTTGGACGGACTGCTTCCTCCTCTGGTTCGGATCCTGATGTGCTACCTTCGGGGGCTCATGTTCCGAACCAGAATCGGAATGAGAACTGAGTGATAAGAGCTCCCCATTGCTCTCATCGGTCAGACTGAGTATTTGGTATAGTGGCTGACTCTGGTGAGGTGGTGAGGTGGTGGGTACTCTGGTGGCAGGTACTCTGGTGGCAGGCGGTGAGGTGGCGGGTACTCTGGTAAGGTGGCGAGTACTCTGGTGAGGTGGCAGGTACTCTGGTGGCAGTTGGTGAAGTAGCAGGTACTCTGGTGGCAGTTGGTGAGGTGGCAGGTACTCTGGTGGCAGGTGGTGAGGTGGCAGATACTCTGGTGGCAGTGGTGAGGTGGAGGTTATTCTGGTGAGGTGGCAGGTACTCTGGTGAGGTGGCGGGTACTCCTGATGACAGGTACTCCTGCTGACCGGTACTAGATGACAGATCCTCTTTATTTGGGGGGGGCAATCTGGGCACAGTAGTACATATGTGTATAGTACAATGTGTAACTCTGTCAAAATAGTGTGGCGCTAAATCCAAACAATTGTGCAATAAAATGTAACTAGTGTATAAATAATAATAATGTAAGACAACCACGTAAATGGAGATTTATAACGAAAATCCAAATAATAATTGTGTCAACAACCCTTTAATATACCATCATAATGTGTACCAAAGGTTATAATAAACCAACTAACACAAATATTTCCGCGCTCACAGACTATCCGGTCTGCAGCCTCCCCTGAATCACGCCCCCCAAGGGGGTGAGATAAGCACTAAAAAAGAAAAAAAGTGTAGGGGTAAATGGCACTACCTGTGCCAGGGTACCTTGTATATATACTAAACCGTGCCTCTAGACTCAGAATGATAGAGACCGCTCGTGATTAACACCATATAAATATTGAATAATAACAAATAAGTGTAAGAGTGATACCCTAACAATAACTTGGGGAGGGATCCTACCAGCAGAGTCTCCCCCAACAAATGATTTAAGAATTATACATAAATGTGTACACCCTATAAAATGTCTAATAAATTAATCTACTATACAGTGTCCAACAGGTAAACCATATGTATAATCAAATAAGTCTAAAGTCCATTGTTTCAGGAAAACATAGTGAAAAAATAAAAGTGGATATAGAAAAATGTAGAAAAAAAATGTATATGGATAAAACATATAGTGAAAAAATTTTTTTGGGTGAAACATTATTTTGAAGCTCCAGAATGGCACAAAGTTCTTGTAAATGGTGACTCTCGTGAAGAAAACAGCTGATTTCCAGTGACTTTAGTGCTCCCCCTCAAGGGTCCCCACTGCGGGGGTAATAGGCATGTAGTACCAGACAATAGAAGGCGTCCTAAGATCCAGTGCAGCCGTCACCAGGTGTCTCAGCTCCAGATACCAGATGTTCCGTCAGTCTCTTATTACCGTCCTCATAGGAAAAAACAGGGCTCCCATAGTGTGATAAGTTTTAAAACGGATATTTATTTAATAAAACAGCCGAAAACAGCCAATAAAAACAGTCTGAACTCCCCATGCAAGAGGAGCCAGAAACTCACACTCAATATGAGAGAAACTACACAGAGGGAGCCGTGGATGGGAACCATCAGCCGGGCGGCGTGCGCCTCAGCTGCCTACTTTCCAAAATGGGGTCATTGGGGGGGGGGGTTTGTACTGCCCTGCCATTTTAGCACCTCAAGAAATGACATAGGCAGTCATAATCTAAAAGCTGTGTCAATTCCAGAAAATGTACCCTAGTTTGTAGACGCTATAACTTTTGTGCAAACCAATAAATATACGCTTATTGACATTTTTTTTACCAAAGACATGTGGCCGAATACATGTTTGCCTAAATGTATGACTAAAATTGAGTTTATTGGATTTTTTTTTATAACAAACAGTAGAAAATATCATTTTTTTTTTCAAAATTTTCTGTCTTTTTCCATTTATAGCGCAAAAAATAAAAACGGCAGAGGTGATCAAATACCATCAAAATAAAGCTCTATTTGTGGGAAGAAAAGGACGCAAATTTTGTTTGGGTACAGCATTGCATGACCGCGCAATTAGCAGTTAAAGCGACGCAGTGCCAAATTGGAAAAAGTCCTCTGGTCCTTAGGCAGCATAATGGTCCGGGGCTGAAGTGTTTAACCAATTTTTTATTAAATTTAATTTTTTGGTCCTTGTAATCTCCGCTGACAGATCACACTTATATAATGTGTTCTTTTCTTTTGTGTGTTGCTAATGTGAATACACTTGCGCCACTAGAGGTCAGTGTTGGACTGTTTCGTTTTTTATACACGACTTGTGTTTCAGATTCATATGGAGTGCTTCATGTTTTTTATATATATATATTTTATAAATATATTTTTTTGTCCTCATTTTCCAATTTTTATTAATTGTACTTTAATAAATCTTTTTATTATTTGCCATCATTTAGACATCAATACAATTATATGCTTTCCGATTATAGAATCAGGCAATTCAGCTTAGCCACTCAAGATTCACAGCGGGGCTTGGTTGTCTATTTATAGCGATGAGTCAGTGCGTATCCCGTTCCCCATGACTAGGTCAATCTTTGACGAAACGTACGTCGGGTGGTAGGCGGGCTGACGTCATTGGTGGTGTATTGTGTATTGGTGGACGGGTGTCTGCGAGCCGGCCGGCATTCTTTGTTTTACTCGTTTGATGCAAGTGCAATACTTCCTTTTTATAATAAATGATACTGCGGATTTACACTATGGAGAGTTTCTCTTTTTGTCCCTATAGTGCGGATTGTTGGTGCATTCTGTCCCAATCCTCTGGCATATCCTTATTTCCATCAAGTGAACCACTGCTGGCGCTGACATCAGTCAGGTTATTGATCCCAATTCACAGGCTTGCTATTGCTTGCCTTTTGGTAAGCGTGCATTTTTTAAGGTGGAGGTTCACTGTCACTGGTGTTTTTATTCATCTTTTTTCTTTGCACAAAAAGGATCGCTTATCAAGATTTACTTCACAGAACGTTATTTCTTTATGGGACTTTCTTGGTTTCCCCTTTTTATGTGGGGACTTACCACCATATCACACGGCACTCAGACTGTCACAATATGTTTGTTTAATTAATATTTTTTGCAGCGCAGCTTTCCTTTTCCTTTCTATTGAAAATAATTAGTGACCCAGCATTTCGTTTTCAGTGTCATTGGCTGGAATAACTGGCAGGAGGAGTGCCCCGTCTTAAATCCCAGTGGAAGGAATAGTAATCCTTTAATGGTGTTGTCTGTGAAAGGAATAGAGATCCATCATTGGTGTATGTTTTGAGGATTCGTGAGCCAGCATTTACACCCCATTCACAACAGTGACCCATCCTTGGTGTCAGTGGAAACGTCTCTATTGTTGGTGTCAGTGGAAAGAACAGCATTGGCGTCAGTGGAATGACTAGTCAGTTTCTCCCTCTCTCAAAATTTACTCATATGCAATTTATAATTTAAAAAATAATTTTTTTAATTATTTTCATTCCATAGATTGAAGAGACAGGTGGATTTGATTTTTTCAAATCCATGCAAGAAAATATGATATATTTTATGATATGATATCATCCCTCTGCTATCGAATTTCTCTCTATTTTAATTATTGTTTTACATAATTTTACATTCTTCTAATAACAGGGGTAGGGGACATAATGCCAGGGGTAAAAACAAGCAGGGTGGTGAAGCGAGAGAGCCGTACTATGGTGACCAACCAGGTAGACCACCCAGATCATGGTACAAATGAGAGATCCGGACACGGGAGAGATATCCATGCCTATAGCACTCCTATACATACTAATAATCGTTACGCTATGCTTCAGGACAAGGGCCCTTATGAAGCATATTACAATCGACCCTATAATAACAATAGGGAAGAGGATGACTACATAAGGACACCTTACAATTATACTGGCCCTTCTCAATCTTCAGGTTCTCAATCTTCACAAACCCATTCACAACCCCCCGAAGTCCAAAACCAAAAGAGGATGTAGAGGGGGTGGCGCAGGTGTTTTTAATTTGAGCAAAATAGCCCTTACAGATAAAAGAGTTATACATCCTATCTAGGACTATAAAGGACTTAAATTTGTTCGCCCTAGGAAGTTGAACAAATTTTCAACTTTCATTGACGTACACAAATACGTCTGGAAGTTGAATATACAGAGGCACTTTGACTGTCCCTTTGGTTGATTGTAGAGGTGGGGGACAGAGTGGTAATTTACACTCTGGTCTCTCAAACCCAGCCCTCTTCAATCCCCCGAGTAACACATCCCATTCAATGTTTTTTAAAAAGTTTAGTACTTCACGATCTGGATAAATTACCAAATAAAAGACTACATAAGGATCCGGCAATCGCAGCAGGAATAAAATCCCTATGCGATAGAAAATACCTTATTATCCTCCCTGCCTTGTAGTTTTAGATAAGGACGACTACATTACGGAAATGAAAAAATTATTAGACGATCAAACCACATATAAAGTCCTTCCTATGGACCCCACTGCAGGATATAAACAAGCTCTTACAACACTAGCGGATGGTGGTTTCTCCCTTAATATTAAGAAAGAGAGAGAATTTCTTGTCCCTTTTGGCCCCCTGGACAATGCTGTATCCTGGCCTAGGCAAACTGCAGGCAATGAATAATTCTTCCCAGGGCCAGCCTATTCTGTGACTTTCAGCTCATTTGGATGATCACAAAAAAAGTTTCGTCGCCGATTGTCCCCAATGCACACAATGAAGGATCCTGCCGCTGGGCAGCCTATTCTGTGACTTTCAGCTCATTTGGTTGACCTTGATCACCACATAATTTTGTCACAGATTCCCCCAAAACGGCAGGCAATGAATAATTCTTCCCAGGGCCAGCCTATTCTGTGACTTTCAGCTCATTTGGTTGATCTTGATCACCACAAAATTTTGTCACAGATTCCCCCGAAACCGCAAGCAATGGAAAATTCTGCCCATGGCCAGCCTATTCTGTGACTTTCAGATCATTTGGTTGATCTTGATCACCACATAATTTTGTCACACATTCCCCCAAAACGGCAGGCAATGAATAATTCTTCCCAGAGCCAGCCTATTCTGTGACTTTCAGCTCATTTGGATGATCACAAAAAAAGTTCATCACCAATTGTCCGCAAACTGCAGGCAATGAATAATTCTTCCTATGGCCAGCCTATTCTGTGACTTTCAGCTCATTCGGTGACCAACTTTTGTTCTGATCAACCAAATCCCCCCAAACTGCACGCAATGGATATTTCTTCCAAAGGGCAGCCTATTCTGTTACTTTCAGCTCATTTGGTTGATCTTGATCACCACAAAATTTTGTCACAGATTCCCCCGAAACCGCAAGCAATGGAAAATTCTGCCCATGGGCAGCCTTTTCTGTGACTTTCAGCTCATTTGGATGATCACAAAAAAGTTTCTTCGCCGATTGTCCCCAAATTGAACACAATGAAGGATCATGCCGCTGGGCAGCCTATTCTGTGACTTTCAGCTCATTTGGTTGACCTTGATCACCACATAATTTTGTCACAGATTCCCCCAAAACGGCAGGCAATGAATAATTCTTCCCAGGGCCAGCCTATTCTGTGACTTTCAGCTCATTTGGTTGATCTTGATCACCACAAAATTTTGTCACAGATTCCCCCGAAACCGCAAGCAATGGAAAATTCTGCCCATGGGCAGACTTTTCTGTGACTTTCAGCTCATTTGGATGATCACAAAAAAAGTTTCGTCGCCGATTGTCCCCAAATTGAACACAATAAAGGATCATGCCGCTGGGCAGCCTATTCTGTGACTTTCAGCTCATTTGGTGACCAACTTTTGTTCTGATCAACCAAATCCCCCCAAACTGCACGCAATGGATATTTCTTCCAAAGGGCAGCCTATTCTGTTACTGTCAGCTCAATTGGTTGATCTTGATCACCACAAAATTTTGTCACAGATTCCCCCGAAACTGCAAGCAATGGATAATTCTGCCCATGGGCAGCCTTTTCTGTGACTTTCAGCTCATTTGGATGATCACAAAAAAAAGTTCATCACCAATTGTCCGCAAACTGCAGGCAATGAATAATTCTTCCTACGGCCAGCCTATTCTGTGACTTTCAGCTCATTCGGTGACCAACTTTTGTTCTGATCAACCAAATCCCCCCAAACTGCACGCAATGGATATTTCTTCCAAAGGGCAGCCTATTCTGTTACTTTCAGCTCATTTGGTTGATCTTGATCACCACAAAATTTTGTCACAGATTCCCCCGAAACCGCAAGCAATGGAAAATTCTGCCCATGGGCAGCCTTTTCTGTGACTTTCAGCTCATTTGGATGATCACAAAAAAGTTTCGTCGCCGATTGTCCCCAAATTGAACACAATGAAGGATCATGCCGCTGGGCAGCCTATTCTGTGACTTTCAGCTCATTTGGTTGACCTTGATCACCACATAATTTTGTCACAGATTCCCCCAAAACGGCAGGCAATGAATAATTCTTCCCAGGGCCAGCCTATTCTGTGACTTTCAGCTCATTTGGATGATCACAAAAAAAGTTCATCACCAATTGTCCGCAAACTGCAGGCAATGAATAATTCTTCCCAGGGCCAGCCTATTCTGTGACTTTCAGCTCATTTGGATGATCACAAAAAAAGTTCATCACCAATTGTCCGCAAACTGCAGGCAATGAATAATTCTTCCTAGGGCCAGCCTATTCTGTGACTTTCAGCTCATTTGGATGATCACAAAAAAAGTTTCGTCGCCGATCGTCCCCAAATTGAACACAATGAAGGATCATGCCGCTGGGCAGCCTATTCTGTGACTTTCAGCTCATTCGGTGACCAACTTTTGTTCTGATCAACCAAATCCCCCCAAACTGCACGCAATGGATATTTCTTCCAGAGGGCAGCCTATTCTGTTACTGTCAGCTCATTTGGTTGATCTTGATCACCACAAAATTTTGTCACAGATTCCCCCGAAACTGCAAGCAATGGATAATTCTGCCCAGGGCCAGCCTATTCTGTGACTTTCAGATCATTTGGTTGATCTTGATCACCACATAATTTTGTCACACATTCCCCCAAAACGGCAGGCAATGAATAATTCTTCCCAGAGCCAGCCTATTCTGTGACTTTCAGCTCATTTGGATGATCACAAAAAAAGTTCATCACCAATTGTCCGCAAACTGCAGGCAATGAATAATTCTTCCTATGGCCAGCCTATTCTGTGACTTTCAGCTCATTCGGTGACCAACTTTTGTTCTGATCAACCAAATCCCCCCAAACTGCACGCAATGGATATTTCTTCCAAAGGGCAGCCTATTCTGTTACTTTCAGCTCATTTGGTTGATCTTGATCACCACAAAATTTTGTCACAGATTCCCCCGAAACCGCAAGCAATGGAAAATTCTGCCCATGGGCAGCCTTTTCTGTGACTTTCAGCTCATTTGGATGATCACAAAAAAGTTTCGTCGCCGATTGTCCCCAAATTGAACACAATGAAGTATCATGCCGCTGGGCAGCCTATTCTGTGACTTTCAGCTCATTTGGTTGACCTTGATCACCACATAATTTTGTCACAGATTCCCCCAAAACGGCAGGCAATGAATAATTCTTCCCAGGGCCAGCCTATTCTGTGACTTTCAGCTCATTTGGTTGATCTTGATCACCACAAAATTTTGTCACAGATTCCCCCGAAACCGCAAGCAATGGAAAATTCTGCCCATGGGCAGACTTTTCTGTGACTTTCAGCTCATTTGGATGATCACAAAAAAAGTTTCGTCGCCGATTGTCCCCAAATTGAACACAATAAAGGATCATGCCGCTGGGCAGCCTATTCTGTGACTTTCAGCTCATTTGGTGACCAACTTTTGTTCTGATCAACCAAATCCCCCCCAAACTGCACGCAATGGATATTTCTTCCAAAGGGCAGCCTATTCTGTTACTGTCAGCTCAATTGGTTGATCTTGATCACCACAAAATTTTGTCACAGATTCCCCCGAAACTGCAAGCAATGGATAATTCTGCCCATGGGCAGCCTTTTCTGTGACTTTCAGCTCATTTGGATGATCACAAAAAAAGTTCATCACCAATTGTCCGCAAACTGCAGGCAATGAATAATTCTTCCTATGGCCAGCCTATTCTGTGACTTTCAGCTCATTCGGTGACCAACTTTTGTTCTGATCAACCAAATCCCCCCAAACTGCACGCAATGGATATTTCTTCCAAAGGGCAGCCTATTCTGTTACTTTCAGCTCATTTGGTTGACCTTGATCACCACATAATTTTGTCACAGATTCCCCCAAAACGGCAGGCAATGAATAATTCTTCCCAGGGCCAGCCTATTCTGTGACTTTCAGCTCATTTGGATGATCACAAAAAAAGTTCATCACCAATTGTCCGCAAACTGCAGGCAATGAATAATTCTTCCCAGGGCCAGCCTATTCTGTGACTTTCAGCTCATTTGGATGATCACAAAAAAAGTTCATCACCAATTGTCCGCAAACTGCAGGCAATGAATAATTCTTCCTAGGGCCAGCCTATTCTGTGACTTTCAGCTCATTTGGATGATCACAAAAAAAGTTTCGTCGCCGATCGTCCCCAAATTGAACACAATGAAGGATCATGCCGCTGGGCAGCCTATTCTGTGACTTTCAGCTCATTCGGTGACCAACTTTTGTTCTGATCAACCAAATCCCCCCAAACTGCACGCAATGGATATTTCTTCCAGAGGGCAGCCTATTCTGTTACTGTCAGCTCATTTGGTTGATCTTGATCACCACAAAATTTTGTCACAGATTCCCCCGAAACTGCAAGCAATGGATAATTCTGCCCAGGGCCAGCCTATTCTGTGACTTTCAGCTCATTTGGATGATCACAAAAAAAGTTCATCACCAATTGTCCGCAAACTGCAGGCAATGAATAATTCTTCCTAGGGCCAGCCTATTCTGTGACTTTCAGCTCATTTGGTTGATCTTGATCACCACATAATTTTGTCACAGATTCCCCCAAAACGGCAGGCAATGAATAATTCTTCCCAGGGCCAGCCTATTCTGTGACTTTCAGCTCATTTGGTTGATCTTGATCACCACAAAATTTTGTCACAGATTCCCCCGAAACCGCAAGCAATGGAAAATTCTGCCCATGGGCAGCCTTTTCTGTGACTTTCAGCTCATTTGGATGATCACAAAAAAGTTTCGTCGCCGATTGTCCCCAAATTGAACACAATGAAGGATCATGCCGCTGGGCAGCCTATTCTGTGACTTTCAGCTCATTTGGTTGACCTTGATCACCACATAATTTTGTCACAGATTCCCCCAAAACGGCAGGCAATGAATAATTCTTCCCAGGGCCAGCCTATTCTGTGACTTTCAGCTCATTTGGATGATCACAAAAAAAGTTCATCACCAATTGTCCGCAAACTGCAGGCAATGAATAATTCTTCCTAGGGCCAGCCTATTCTGTGACTTTCAGCTCATTTGGATGATCACAAAAAAAGTTTCGTCGCCGATCGTCCCCAAATTGAACACAATGAAGGATCATGCCGCTGGACAGCCTATTCTGTGACTTTCAGCTCATTCGGTGACCAACTTTTGTTCTGATCAACCAAATCCCCCCAAACTGCACGCAATGGATATTTCTTCCAGAGGGCAGCCTATTCTGTTACTGTCAGCTCATTTGGTTGATCTTGATCACCACAAAATTTTGTCACAGATTCCCCCGAAACTGCAAGCAATGGATAATTCTGCCCAGGGCCAGCCTATTCTGTGACTTTCAGCTCATTTGGATGATCACAAAAAAAGTTCATCACCAATTGTCCGCAAACTGCAGGCAATGAATAATTCTTCCTAGGGCCAGCCTATTCTGTGACTTTCAGCTCATTTGGTTGATCTTGATCACCACATAATTTTGTCACAGATTCCCCCAAAACGGCAGGCAATGAATAATTCTTCCCAGGGCCAGCCTATTCTGTGACTTTCAGCTCATTTGGTTGATCTTGATCACCACAAAATTTTGTCACAGATTCCCCCGAAACCGCAAGCAATGGAAAATTCTGCCCATGGGCAGCCTTTTCTGTGACTTTCAGCTCATTTGGATGATCACAAAAAAGTTTCGTCGCCGATTGTCCCCAAATTGAACACAATGAAGGATCATGCCGCTGGGCAGCCTATTCTGTGACTTTCAGCTCATTTGGTTGACCTTGATCACCACATAATTTTGTCACAGATTCCCCCAAAACGGCAGGCAATGAATAATTCTTCCCAGGGCCAGCCTATTCTGTGACTTTCAGCTCATTTGGATGATCACAAAAAAAGTTCATCACCAATTGTCCGCAAACTGCAGGCAATGAATAATTCTTCCTAGGGCCAGCCTATTCTGTGACTTTCAGCTCATTTGGTGACCAACTTTTGTTCTGATCAACCAAATCCCCCCAAACTGCACGCAATGGATATTTCTACCAAAGGGCAGCCTATTCTGTTACTGTCAGCTCAATTGGTTGATCTTGATCACCATAAAATTTTGTCACAGATTCCTCCGAAACCGCAAGCAATGGAAAATTCTGCCCATGGCCAGCCTATTCTGTGACTTTCAGATCATTTGGTTGATCTTGATCACCACATAATTTTGTCACACATTCCCCCAAAACGGCAGGCAATGAATAATTCTTCCCAGAGCCAGTCTATTCTGTGACTTTCAGCTCATTTGGATGATCACAAAAAAAGTTCATCACCAATTGTCCGCAAACTGCAGGCAATGAATAATTCTTCCTATGGCCAGCCTATTCTGTGACTTTCAGCTCATTCGGTGACCAACTTTTGTTCTGATCAACCAAATCCCCCCAAACTGCACGCAATGGATATTTCTTCCAAAGGGCAGCCTATTCTGCTACTTTCAGCTCATTTGGTTGATCTTGATCACCACAAAATTTTGTCACAGATTCCCCCGAAACCGCAAGCAATGGAAAATTCTGCCCATGGGCAGCCTTTTCTGTGACTTTCAGCTCATTTGGATGATCACAAAAAAAGTTCATCACCAATTGTCCGCAAACTGCAGGCAATGAATAATTCTTCCTAGGGCCAGCCTATTCTGTGACTTTCAGCTCATTTGGTTGATCTTGATCACCACAAAATTTTGTCACAGATTCCCCCGAAACCGCAAGCAATGGAAAATTCTGCCCATGGGCAGCCTTTTCTGTGACTTTCAGCTCATTTGGATGATCACAAAAAAGTTTCGTCGCCGATTGTCCCCAAATTGAACACAATGAAGGATCATGCCGCTGGGCAGCCTATTCTGTGACTTTCAGCTCATTTGGTTGAACTTGATCACCACATAATTTTGTCACAGATTCCCCCAAAACGGCAGGCAATGAATAATTCTTCCCAGGGCCAGCCTATTCTGTGACTTTCAGCTCATTTGGTGACCAACTTTTGTTCTGATCAACCAAATCCCCCCAAACTGCACGCAATGGATATTTCTTCCAAAGGGCAGCCTATTCTGTTACTTTCAGCTCATTTGGTTGATCTTGATCACCACAAAATTTTGTCACAGATTCCCCCGAAACCGCAAGCAATGGAAAATTCTGCCCATGGGCAGCCTTTTCTGTGACTTTCAGCTCATTTGGATGATCACAAAAAAGTTTCGTCGCCGATTGTCCCCAAATTGAACACAATGAAGGATCATGCCGCTGGGCAGCCTATTCTGTGACTTTCAGCTCATTTGGTTGACCTTGATCACCACATAATTTTGTCACAGATTCCCCCAAAACGGCAGGCAATGAATAATTCTTCCCAGGGCCAGCCTATTCTGTGACTTTCAGCTCATTTGGATGATCACAAAAAAAGTTCATCACCAATTGTCCGCAAACTGCAGGCAATGAATAATTCTTCCTAGGGCCAGCCTATTCTGTGACTTTCAGCTCATTTGGTTGATCTTGATCACCACAAAATTTTGTCACAGATTCCCCCGAAACCGCAAGCAATGGAAAATTCTGCCCATGGGCAGCCTTTTCTGTGACTTTCAGCTCATTTGGATGATCACAAAAAAGTTTCGTCGCCGATTGTCCCCAAATTGAACACAATGAAGGATCATGCCGCTGGGCAGCCTATTCTGTGACTTTCAGCTCATTTGGTTGACCTTGATCACCACATAATTTTGTCACAGATTCCCCCAAAACGGCAGGCAATGAATAATTCTTCCCAGGGCCAGCCTATTCTGTGACTTTCAGCTCATTTGGATGATCACAAAAAAAGTTCATCACCAATTGTCCGCAAACTGCAGGCAATGAATAATTCTTCCTAGGGCCAGCCTATTCTGTGACTTTCAGCTCATTTGGATGATCACAAAAAAAGTTTCGTCGCCGATTGTCCCCAAATTGAACACAATAAAGGATCATGCCGCTGGGCAGCCTATTCTGTGACTTTCAGCTCATTTGGTGACCAACTTTTGTTCTGATCAACCAAATCCCCCCAAACTGCACGCAATGGATATTTCTACCAAAGGGCAGCCTATTCTGTTACTGTCAGCTCAATTGGTTGATCTTGATCACCATAAAATTTTGTCACAGATTCCTCCGAAACCGCAAGCAATGGAAAATTCTGCCCATGGCCAGCCTATTCTGTGACTTTCAGATCATTTGGTTGATCTTGATCACCACATAATTTTGTCACACATTCCCCCAAAACGGCAGGCAATGAATAATTCTTCCCAGAGCCAGTCTATTCTGTGACTTTCAGCTCATTTGGATGATCACAAAAAAAGTTCATCACCAATTGTCCGCAAACTGCAGGCAATGAATAATTCTTCCTATGGCCAGCCTATTCTGTGACTTTCAGCTCATTCGGTGACCAACTTTTGTTCTGATCAACCAAATCCCCCCAAACTGCACGCAATGGATATTTCTTCCAAAGGGCAGCCTATTCTGCTACTTTCAGCTCATTTGGTTGATCTTGATCACCACAAAATTTTGTCACAGATTCCCCCGAAACCGCAAGCAATGGAAAATTCTGCCCATGGGCAGCCTTTTCTGTGACTTTCAGCTCATTTGGATGATCACAAAAAAAGTTCATCACCAATTGTCCGCAAACTGCAGGCAATGAATAATTCTTCCTAGGGCCAGCCTATTCTGTGACTTTCAGCTCATTTGGTTGATCTTGATCACCACAAAATTTTGTCACAGATTCCCCCGAAACCGCAAGCAATGGAAAATTCTGCCCATGGGCAGCCTTTTCTGTGACTTTCAGCTCATTTGGATGATCACAAAAAAGTTTCGTCGCCGATTGTCCCCAAATTGAACACAATGAAGGATCATGCCGCTGGGCAGCCTATTCTGTGACTTTCAGCTCATTTGGTTGAACTTGATCACCACATAATTTTGTCACAGATTCCCCCAAAACGGCAGGCAATGAATAATTCTTCCCAGGGCCAGCCTATTCTGTGACTTTCAGCTCATTTGGTGACCAACTTTTGTTCTGATCAACCAAATCCCCCCAAACTGCACGCAATGGATATTTCTTCCAAAGGGCAGCCTATTCTGTTACTTTCAGCTCATTTGGTTGATCTTGATCACCACAAAATTTTGTCACAGATTCCCCCGAAACCGCAAGCAATGGAAAATTCTGCCCATGGGCAGCCTTTTCTGTGACTTTCAGCTCATTTGGATGATCACAAAAAAGTTTCGTCGCCGATTGTCCCCAAATTGAACACAATGAAGGATCATGCCGCTGGGCAGCCTATTCTGTGACTTTCAGCTCATTTGGTTGACCTTGATCACCACATAATTTTGTCACAGATTCCCCCAAAACGGCAGGCAATGAATAATTCTTCCCAGGGCCAGCCTATTCTGTGACTTTCAGCTCATTTGGATGATCACAAAAAAAGTTCATCACCAATTGTCCGCAAACTGCAGGCAATGAATAATTCTTCCTAGGGCCAGCCTATTCTGTGACTTTCAGCTCATTTGGTTGATCTTGATCACCACAAAATTTTGTCACAGATTCCCCCGAAACCGCAAGCAATGGAAAATTCTGCCCATGGGCAGCCTTTTCTGTGACTTTCAGCTCATTTGGATGATCACAAAAAAGTTTCGTCGCCGATTGTCCCCAAATTGAACACAATGAAGGATCATGCCGCTGGGCAGCCTATTCTGTGACTTTCAGCTCATTTGGTTGACCTTGATCACCACATAATTTTGTCACAGATTCCCCCAAAACGGCAGGCAATGAATAATTCTTCCCAGGGCCAGCCTATTCTGTGACTTTCAGCTCATTTGGATGATCACAAAAAAAGTTCATCACCAATTGTCCGCAAACTGCAGGCAATGAATAATTCTTCCTAGGGCCAGCCTATTCTGTGACTTTCAGCTCATTTGGTTGATCTTGATCACCACAAAATTTTGTCACAGATTCCCCCGAAACCGCAAGCAATGGAAAATTCTGCCCATGGGCAGCCTTTTCTGTGACTTTCAGCTCATTTGGATGATCACAAAAAAGTTTCGTCGCCGATTCTCCCCAAATTGAACACAATGAAGGATCATGCCGCTGGGCAGCCTATTCTGTGACTTTCAGCTCATTTGGTTGACCTTGATCACCACATAATTTTGTCACAGATTCCCCCAAAACGGCAGGCAATGAATAATTCTTCCCAGGGCCAGCCTATTCTGTGACTTTCAGCTCATTTGGATGATCACAAAAAAAGTTCATCACCAATTGTCCGCAAACTGCAGGCAATGAATAATTCTTCCTAGGGCCAGCCTATTCTGTGACTTTCAGCTCATTTGGATGATCACAAAAAAAGTTTCGTCGCCGATCGTCCCCAAATTGAACACAATGAAGGATCATGCCGCTGGACAGCCTATTCTGTGACTTTCAGCTCATTCGGTGACCAACTTTTGTTCTGATCAACCAAATCCCCCCAAACTGCACGCAATGGATATTTCTTCCAGAGGGCAGCCTATTCTGTTACTGTCAGCTCATTTGGTTGATCTTGATCACCACAAAATTTTGTCACAGATTCCCCCGAAACTGCAAGCAATGGATAATTCTGCCCAGGGCCAGCCTATTCTGTGACTTTCAGCTCATTTGGATGATCACAAAAAAAGTTCATCACCAATTGTCCGCAAACTGCAGGCAATGAATAATTCTTCCTAGGGCCAGCCTATTCTGTGACTTTCAGCTCATTTGGTTGATCTTGATCACCACATAATTTTGTCACAGATTCCCCCAAAACGGCAGGCAATGAATAATTCTTCCCAGGGCCAGCCTATTCTGTGACTTTCAGCTCATTTGGTTGATCTTGATCACCACAAAATTTTGTCACAGATTCCCCCGAAACCGCAAGCAATGGAAAATTCTGCCCATGGGCAGCCTTTTCTGTGACTTTCAGCTCATTTGGATGATCACAAAAAAGTTTCGTCGCCGATTGTCCCCAAATTGAACACAATGAAGGATCATGCCGCTGGGCAGCCTATTCTGTGACTTTCAGCTCATTTGGTTGACCTTGATCACCACATAATTTTGTCACAGATTCCCCCAAAACGGCAGGCAATGAATAATTCTTCCCAGGGCCAGCCTATTCTGTGACTTTCAGCTCATTTGGATGATCACAAAAAAAGTTCATCACCAATTGTCCGCAAACTGCAGGCAATGAATAATTCTTCCTAGGGCCAGCCTATTCTGTGACTTTCAGCTCATTTGGATGATCACAAAAAAAGTTTCGTCGCCGATCGTCCCCAAATTGAACACAATGAAGGATCATGCCGCTGGACAGCCTATTCTGTGACTTTCAGCTCATTCGGTGACCAACTTTTGTTCTGATCAACCAAATCCCCCCAAACTGCACGCAATGGATATTTCTTCCAGAGGGCAGCCTATTCTGTTACTGTCAGCTCATTTGGTTGATCTTGATCACCACAAAATTTTGTCACAGATTCCCCCGAAACTGCAAGCAATGGATAATTCTGCCCAGGGCCAGCCTATTCTGTGACTTTCAGCTCATTTGGATGATCACAAAAAAAGTTCATCACCAATTGTCCGCAAACTGCAGGCAATGAATAATTCTTCCTAGGGCCAGCCTATTCTGTGACTTTCAGCTCATTTGGTTGATCTTGATCACCACATAATTTTGTCACAGATTCCCCCAAAACGGCAGGCAATGAATAATTCTTCCCAGGGCCAGCCTATTCTGTGACTTTCAGCTCATTTGGTTGATCTTGATCACCACAAAATTTTGTCACAGATTCCCCCGAAACCGCAAGCAATGGAAAATTCTGCCCATGGGCAGCCTTTTCTGTGACTTTCAGCTCATTTGGATGATCACAAAAAAGTTTCGTCGCCGATTGTCCCCAAATTGAACACAATGAAGGATCATGCCGCTGGGCAGCCTATTCTGTGACTTTCAGCTCATTTGGTTGACCTTGATCACCACATAATTTTGTCACAGATTCCCCCAAAACGGCAGGCAATGAATAATTCTTCCCAGGGCCAGCCTATTCTGTGACTTTCAGCTCATTTGGATGATCACAAAAAAAGTTCATCACCAATTGTCCGCAAACTGCAGGCAATGAATAATTCTTCCTAGGGCCAGCCTATTCTGTGACTTTCAGCTCATTTGGATGATCACAAAAAAAGTTTCGTCGCCGATTGTCCCCAAATTGAACACAATAAAGGATCATGCCGCTGGGCAGCCTATTCTGTGACTTTCAGCTCATTTGGTGACCAACTTTTGTTCTGATCAACCAAATCCCCCCAAACTGCACGCAATGGATATTTCTACCAAAGGGCAGCCTATTCTGTTACTGTCAGCTCAATTGGTTGATCTTGATCACCATAAAATTTTGTCACAGATTCCTCCGAAACCGCAAGCAATGGAAAATTCTGCCCATGGCCAGCCTATTCTGTGACTTTCAGATCATTTGGTTGATCTTGATCACCACATAATTTTGTCACACATTCCCCCAAAACGGCAGGCAATGAATAATTCTTCCCAGAGCCAGTCTATTCTGTGACTTTCAGCTCATTTGGATGATCACAAAAAAAGTTCATCACCAATTGTCCGCAAACTGCAGGCAATGAATAATTCTTCCTATGGCCAGCCTATTCTGTGACTTTCAGCTCATTCGGTGACCAACTTTTGTTCTGATCAACCAAATCCCCCCAAACTGCACGCAATGGATATTTCTTCCAAAGGGCAGCCTATTCTGCTACTTTCAGCTCATTTGGTTGATCTTGATCACCACAAAATTTTGTCACAGATTCCCCCGAAACCGCAAGCAATGGAAAATTCTGCCCATGGGCAGCCTTTTCTGTGACTTTCAGCTCATTTGGATGATCACAAAAAAAGTTCATCACCAATTGTCCGCAAACTGCAGGCAATGAATAATTCTTCCTAGGGCCAGCCTATTCTGTGACTTTCAGCTCATTTGGTTGATCTTGATCACCACAAAATTTTGTCACAGATTCCCCCGAAACCGCAAGCAATGGAAAATTCTGCCCATGGGCAGCCTTTTCTGTGACTTTCAGCTCATTTGGATGATCACAAAAAAGTTTCGTCGCCGATTGTCCCCAAATTGAACACAATGAAGGATCATGCCGCTGGGCAGCCTATTCTGTGACTTTCAGCTCATTTGGTTGAACTTGATCACCACATAATTTTGTCACAGATTCCCCCAAAACGGCAGGCAATGAATAATTCTTCCCAGGGCCAGCCTATTCTGTGACTTTCAGCTCATTTGGTGACCAACTTTTGTTCTGATCAACCAAATCCCCCCAAACTGCACGCAATGGATATTTCTTCCAAAGGGCAGCCTATTCTGTTACTTTCAGCTCATTTGGTTGATCTTGATCACCACAAAATTTTGTCACAGATTCCCCCGAAACCGCAAGCAATGGAAAATTCTGCCCATGGGCAGCCTTTTCTGTGACTTTCAGCTCATTTGGATGATCACAAAAAAGTTTCGTCGCCGATTGTCCCCAAATTGAACACAATGAAGGATCATGCCGCTGGGCAGCCTATTCTGTGACTTTCAGCTCATTTGGTTGACCTTGATCACCACATAATTTTGTCACAGATTCCCCCAAAACGGCAGGCAATGAATAATTCTTATCAGGGCCAGCCTATTCTGTGACTTTCAGCTCATTTGGATGATCACAAAAAAAGTTCATCACCAATTGTCCGCAAACTGCAGGCAATGAATAATTCTTCCTAGGGCCAGCCTATTCTGTGACTTTCAGCTCATTTGGATGATCACAAAAAAAGTTTCGTCGCCGATCGTCCCCAAATTGAACACAATGAAGGATCATGCCGCTGGGCAGCCTATTCTGTGACTTTCGGCTCATTCGGTGACCAACTTTTGTTCTGATCAACCAAATCCCCCCAAACTGCACGCAATGGATATTTCTTCCAGAGGGCAGCCTATTCTGTTACTGTCAGCTCATTTGGTTGATCTTGATCACCACAAAATTTTGTCACAGATTCCCCCGAAACTGCAAGCAATGGATAATTCTGCCCAGGGCCAGCCTATTCTGTGACTTTCAGCTCATTTGGATGATCACAAAAAAAGTTCATCACCAATTGTCCGCAAACTGCAGGCAATGAATAATTCTTCCTAGGGCCAGCCTATTCTGTGACTTTCAGCTCATTTGGTTGATCTTGATCACCACATAATTTTGTCACAGATTCCCCCAAAACGGCAGGCAATGAATAATTCTTCCCAGGGCCAGCCTATTCTGTGACTTTCAGCTCATTTGGTTGATCTTGATCACCACAAAATTTTGTCACAGATTCCCCCGAAACCGCAAGCAATGGAAAATTCTGCCCATGGGCAGCCTATTCTGTGACTTTCAGCTCATTTGGATGATCACAAAAAAAGTTCATCACCAATTGTCCGCAAACTGCAGGCAATGAATAATTCTTCCTAGGGCCAGCCTATTCTGTGACTTTCAGCTCATTTGGTTGATCTTGATCACCACAAAATTTTGTCACAGATTCCCCCGAAACCGCAAGCAATGGAAAATTCTGCCCATGGCCAGCCTATTCTGTGACTTTCAGATCATTTGGTTGATCTTGATCACCACATAATTTTGTCACACATTCCCCCAAAACGGCAGGCAATGAATAATTCTTCCCAGAGCTCATTTGGATGATCACAAAAAAAGTTCATCACCAATTGTCCGCAAACTGCAGGCAATGAATAATTCTTCCTATGGCCAGCCTATTCTGTGACTTTCAGCTCATTCGGTGACCAACTTTTGTTCTGATCAACCAAATCCCCCCAAACTGCACGCAATGGATATTTCTTCCAAAGGGCAGCCTATTCTGTTACTTTCAGCTCATTTGGTTGATCTTGATCACCACAAAATTTTGTCACAGATTCCCCCGAAACCGCAAGCAATGGAAAATTCTGCCCATGGGCAGCCTTTTCTGTGACTTTCAGCTCATTTGGATGATCACAAAAAAGTTTCGTCGCCGATTGTCCCCAAATTGAACACAATGAAGGATCATGCCGCTGGGCAGCCTATTCTGTGACTTTCAGCTCATTTGGTTGACCTTGATCACCACATAATTTTGTCACAGATTCCCCCAAAACGGCAGGCAATGAATAATTCTTCCCAGGGCCAGCCTATTCTGTGACTTTCAGCTCATTTGGTTGATCTTGATCACCACAAAATTTTGTCACAGATTCCCCCGAAACCGCAAGCAATGGAAAATTCTGCCCATGGGCAGCCTTTTCTGTGACTTTCAGCTCATTTGGATGATCACAAAAAAAGTTTCGTCGCCGATTGTCCCCAAATTGAACACAATGAAGGATCATGCCGCTGGGCAGCCTATTCTGTGACTTTCAGCTCATTTGGTGACCAACTTTTGTTCTGATCAACCAAATCCCCCCAAACTGCACGCAATGGATATTTCTTCCAAAGGGCAGCCTATTCTGTTACTGTCAGCTCAATTGGTTGATCTTGATCACCACAAAATTTTGTCACAGATTCCCCCGAAACTGCAAGCAATGAATAATTCTTCCCAGGGCCAGCCTTTTCTGTGACTTTCAGCTCATTTGGATGATCACAAAAAAAGTTCATCACCAATTGTCCGCAAACTGCAGGCAATGAATAATTCTTCCTAGGGCCAGCCTATTCTGTGACTTTCAGCTCATTTGGTTGATCTTGATCACCACAAAATTTTGTCACAGATTCCCCCGAAACCGCAAGCAATGGAAAATTCTGCCCATGGCCAGCCTATTCTGTGACTTTCAGATCATTTGGTTGATCTTGATCACCACATAATTTTGTCACACATTCCCCCAAAACTGCAGGCAATGAATAATTCTTCCTATGGCCAGCCTATTCTGTGACTTTCAGCTCATTCGGTGACCAACTTTTGTTCTGATCAACCAAATCCCCCCAAACTGCACGCAATGGATATTTCTTCCAAAGGGCAGCCTATTCTGTTACTTTCAGCTCATTTGGTTGATCTTGATCACCACAAAATTTTGTCACAGATTCCCCCGAAACCGCAAGCAATGGAAAATTCTGCCCATGGGCAGCCTTTTCTGTGACTTTCAGCTCATTTGGATGATCACAAAAAAGTTTCGTCGCCGATTGTCCCCAAATTGAACACAATGAAGGATCATGCCGCTGGGCAGCCTATTCTGTGACTTTCAGCTCATTTGGTTGACCTTGATCACCACATAATTTTGTCACAGATTCCCCCAAAACGGCAGGCAATGAATAATTCTTCCCAGGGCCAGCCTATTCTGTGACTTTCAGCTCATTTGGTTGATCTTGATCACCACAAAATTTTGTCACAGATTCCCCCGAAACCGCAAGCAATGGAAAATTCTGCCCATGGGCAGCCTTTTCTGTGACTTTCAGCTCATTTGGATGATCACAAAAAAAGTTTCGTCGCCGATTGTCCCCAAATTGAACACAATAAAGGATCATGCCGCTGGGCAACCTATTCTGTGACTTTCAGCTCATTTGGTGACCAACTTTTGTTCTGATCAACCAAATCCCCCCAAACTGCACGCAATGGATATTTCTTCCAAAGGGCAGCCTATTCTGTTACTGTCAGCTCAATTGGTTGATCTTGATCACCACAAAATTTTGTCACAGATTCCCCCGAAACTGCAAGCAATGGATAATTCTGCCCAAGGCCAGCCTATTCTGTGACTTTCAGCTCATTTGGATGATCACAAAAAAAGTTCATCACCAATTGTCCGCAAACTGCAGGCAATGAATAATTCTTCCTAGGGCCAGCCTATTCTGTGACTTTCAGCTCATTTGGTTGATCTTGATCACCACAAAATTTTGTCACAGATTCCCCCGAAACCGCAAGCAATGGAAAATTCTGCCCATGGCCAGCCTATTCTGTGACTTTCAGATCATTTGGTTGATCTTGATCACCACATAATTTTGTCACACATTCCCCCAAAACGGCAGGCAATGAATAATTCTTCCCAGAGCCAGCCTATTCTGTGACTTTCAGCTCATTTGGATGATCACAAAAAAAGTTCATCACCAATTGTCCGCAAACTGCAGGCAATGAATAATTCTTCCTATGGCCAGCCTATTCTGTGACTTTCAGCTCATTCGGTGACCAACTTTTGTTCTGATCAACCAAATCCCCCCAAACTGCACGCAATGGATATTTCTTCCAAAGGGCAGCCTATTCTGTTACTTTCAGCTCATTTGGTTGATCTTGATCACCACAAAATTTTGTCACAGATTCCCCCGAAACCGCAAGCAATGGAAAATTCTGCCCATGGGCAGCCTTTTCTGTGACTTTCAGCTCATTTGGATGATCACAAAAAAGTTTCGTCGCCGATTGTCCCCAAATTGAACACAATGAAGGATCATGCCGCTGGGCAGCCTATTCTGTGACTTTCAGCTCATTTGGTTGACCTTGATCACCACATAATTTTGTCACAGATTCCCCCAAAACGGCAGGCAATGAATAATTCTTCCCAGGGCCAGCCTATTCTGTGACTTTCAGCTCATTTGGTTGATCTTGATCACCACAAAATTTTGTCACAGATTCCCCCGAAACCGCAAGCAATGGAAAATTCTGCCCATGGGCAGCCTTTTCTGTGACTTTCAGCTCATTTGGATGATCACAAAAAAAGTTTCGTCGCCGATTGTCCCCAAATTGAACACAATGAAGGATCATGCCGCTGGGCAGCCTATTCTGTTACTGTCAGCTCAATTGGTTGATCTTGATCACCACAAAATTTTGTCACAGATTCCCCCGAAACTGCAAGCAATGGATAATTCTGCCCAAGGCCAGCCTATTCTGTGACTTTCAGCTCATTTGGATGATCACAAAAAAAGTTCATCACCAATTGTCCGCAAACTGCAGGCAATGAATAATTCTTCCTAGGGCCAGCCTATTCTGTGACTTTCAGCTCATTTGGTTGATCTTGATCACCACAAAATTTTGTCACAGATTCCCCCGAAACCGCAAGCAATGGAAAATTCTGCCCATGGGCAGCCTTTTCTGTGACTTTCAGCTCATTTGGATGATCACAAAAAAGTTTCGTCGCCGATTGTCCCCAAATTGAACACAATGAAGGATCATGCCGCTGGGCAGCCTATTCTGTGACTTTCAGCTCATTTGGTTGAACTTGATCACCACATAATTTTGTCACAGATTCCCCCAAAACGGCAGGCAATGAATAATTCTTCCCAGGGCCAGCCTATTCTGTGACTTTCAGCTCATTTGGTGACCAACTTTTGTTCTGATCAACCAAATCCCCCCAAACTGCACGCAATGGATATTTCTTCCAAAGGGCAGCCTATTCTGTGACTTTCAGCTCATTTGGTGACCAACTTTTGTTCTGATCAACCAAATCCCCCCAAACTGCACGCAATGGATATTTCTTCCAAAGGGCAGCCTATTCTGTTACTTTCAGCTCATTTGGTTGATCTTGATCACCACAAAATTTTGTCACAGATTCCCCCGAAACCGCAAGCAATGGAAAATTCTGCCCATGGGCAGCCTTTTCTGTGACTTTCAGCTCATTTGGATGATCACAAAAAAGTTTCGTCGCCGATTGTCCCCAAATTGAACACAATGAAGGATCATGCCGCTGGGCAGCCTATTCTGTGACTTTCAGCTCATTTGGTTGACCTTGATCACCACATAATTTTGTCACAGATTCCCCCAAAACGGCAGGCAATGAATAATTCTTCCCAGGGCCAGCCTATTCTGTGACTTTCAGCTCATTTGGTTGATCTTGATCACCACAAAATTTTGTCACAGATTCCCCCGAAACCGCAAGCAATGGAAAATTCTGCCCATGGGCAGCCTTTTCTGTGACTTTCAGCTCATTTGGATGATCACAAAAAAAGTTTCGTCGCCGATTGTCCCCAAATTGAACACAATGAAGGATCATGCCGCTGGGCAGCCTATTCTGTGACTTTCAGCTCATTTGGTGACCAACTTTTGTTCTGATCAACCAAATCCCCCCAAACTGCACGCAATGGATATTTCTTCCAAAGGGCAGCCTATTCTGTTACTGTCAGCTCAATTGGTTGATCTTGATCACCACAAAATTTTGTCACAGATTCCCCCGAAACTGCAAGCAATGAATAATTCTTCCCAGGGCCAGCCTTTTCTGTGACTTTCAGCTCATTTGGATGATCACAAAAAAAGTTCATCACCAATTGTCCGCAAACTGCAGGCAATGAATAATTCTTCCTAGGGCCAGCCTATTCTGTGACTTTCAGCTCATTTGGTTGATCTTGATCACCACAAAATTTTGTCACAGATTCCCCCGAAACCGCAAGCAATGGAAAATTCTGCCCATGGCCAGCCTATTCTGTGACTTTCAGATCATTTGGTTGATCTTGATCACCACATAATTTTGTCACACATTCCCCCAAAACGGCAGGCAATGAATAATTCTTCCCAGAGCCAGCCTATTCTGTGACTTTCAGCTCATTTGGATGATCACAAAAAAAGTTCATCACCAATTGTCCGCAAACTGCAGGCAATGAATAATTCTTCCTATGGCCAGCCTATTCTGTGACTTTCAGCTCATTCGGTGACCAACTTTTGTTCTGATCAACCAAATCCCCCCAAACTGCACGCAATGGATATTTCTTCCAAAGGGCAGCCTATTCTGTTACTTTCAGCTCATTTGGTTGATCTTGATCACCACAAAATTTTGTCACAGATTCCCCCGAAACCGCAAGCAATGGAAAATTCTGCCCATGGGCAGCCTTTTCTGTGACTTTCAGCTCATTTGGATGATCACAAAAAAGTTTCGTCGCCGATTGTCCCCAAATTGAACACAATGAAGGATCATGCCGCTGGGCAGCCTATTCTGTGACTTTCAGCTCATTTGGTTGACCTTGATCACCACATAATTTTGTCACAGATTCCCCCAAAACGGCAGGCAATGAATAATTCTTCCCAGGGCCAGCCTATTCTGTGACTTTCAGCTCATTTGGTTGATCTTGATCACCACAAAATTTTGTCACAGATTCCCCCGAAACCGCAAGCAATGGAAAATTCTGCCCATGGGCAGCCTTTTCTGTGACTTTCAGCTCATTTGGATGATCACAAAAAAAGTTTCGTCGCCGATTGTCCCCAAATTGAACACAATGAAGGATCATGCCGCTGGGCAGCCTATTCTGTGACTTTCAGCTCATTTGGTGACCAACTTTTGTTCTGATCAACCAAATCCCCCCAAACTGCACGCAATGGATATTTCTTCCAAAGGGCAGCCTATTCTGTTACTGTCAGCTCAATTGGTTGATCTTGATCACCACAAAATTTTGTCACAGATTCCCCCGAAACTGCAAGCAATGGATAATTCTGCCCAAGGCCAGCCTATTCTGTGACTTTCAGCTCATTTGGATGATCACAAAAAAAGTTCATCACCAATTGTCCGCAAACTGCAGGCAATGAATAATTCTTCCTAGGGCCAGCCTATTCTGTGACTTTCAGCTCATTTGGTTGATCTTGATCACCACAAAATTTTGTCACAGATTCCCCCGAAACCGCAAGCAATGGAAAATTCTGCCCATGGGCAGCCTTTTCTGTGACTTTCAGCTCATTTGGATGATCACAAAAAAGTTTCGTCGCCGATTGTCCCCAAATTGAACACAATGAAGGATCATGCCGCTGGGCAGCCTATTCTGTGACTTTCAGCTCATTTGGTTGAACTTGATCACCACATAATTTTGTCACAGATTCCCCCAAAACGGCAGGCAATGAATAATTCTTCCCAGGGCCAGCCTATTCTGTGACTTTCAGCTCATTTGGTGACCAACTTTTGTTCTGATCAACCAAATCCCCCCAAACTGCACGCAATGGATATTTCTTCCAAAGGGCAGCCTATTCTGTGACTTTCAGCTCATTTGGTGACCAACTTTTGTTCTGATCAACCAAATCCCCCCAAACTGCACGCAATGGATATTTCTTCCAAAGGGCAGCCTATTCTGTTACTTTCAGCTCATTTGGTTGATCTTGATCACCACAAAATTTTGTCACAGATTCCCCCGAAACCGCAAGCAATGGAAAATTCTGCCCATGGGCAGCCTTTTCTGTGACTTTCAGCTCATTTGGATGATCACAAAAAAGTTTCGTCGCCGATTGTCCCCAAATTGAACACAATGAAGGATCATGCCGCTGGGCAGCCTATTCTGTGACTTTCAGCTCATTTGGTTGACCTTGATCACCACATAATTTTGTCACAGATTCCCCCAAAACGGCAGGCAATGAATAATTCTTCCCAGGGCCAGCCTATTCTGTGACTTTCAGCTCATTTGGTTGATCTTGATCACCACAAAATTTTGTCACAGATTCCCCCGAAACCGCAAGCAATGGAAAATTCTGCCCATGGGCAGCCTTTTCTGTGACTTTCAGCTCATTTGGATGATCACAAAAAAAGTTTCGTCGCCGATTGTCCCCAAATTGAACACAATGAAGGATCATGCCGCTGGGCAGCCTATTCTGTGACTTTCAGCTCATTTGGTGACCAACTTTTGTTCTGATCAACCAAATCCCCCCCAAACTGCACGCAATGGATATTTCTTCCAAAGGGCAGCCTATTCTGTTACTGTCAGCTCAAATTGGTTGATCTTGATCACCACAAAATTTTGTCACAGATTCCCCCGAAACTGCAAGCAATGAATAATTCTTCCCAGGGCCAGCCTTTTCTGTGACTTTCAGCTCATTTGGATGATCACAAAAAAAGTTCATCACCAATTGTCCGCAAACTGCAGGCAATGAATAATTCTTCCTAGGGCCAGCCTATTCTGTGACTTTCAGCTCATTTGGTTGATCTTGATCACCACAAAATTTTGTCACAGATTCCCCCGAAACCGCAAGCAATGGAAAATTCTGCCCATGGCCAGCCTATTCTGTGACTTTCAGATCATTTGGTTGATCTTGATCACCACATAATTTTGTCACACATTCCCCCAAAACGGCAGGCAATGAATAATTCTTCCCAGAGCCAGCCTATTCTGTGACTTTCAGCTCATTTGGATGATCACAAAAAAAGTTCATCACCAATTGTCCGCAAACTGCAGGGAATGAATAATTCTTCCTATGGCCAGCCTATTCTGTGACTTTCAGCTCATTCGGTGACCAACTTTTGTTCTGATCAACCAAATCCCCCAAACTGCACGCAATGGATATTTCTTCCAAAGGGCAGCCTATTCTGTTACTTTCAGCTCATTTGGTTGATCTTGATCACCACAAAATTTTGTCACAGATTCCCCCGAAACCGCAAGCAATGGAAAATTCTGCCCATGGGCAGCCTTTTCTGTGACTTTCAGCTCATTTGGATGATCACAAAAAAGTTTCGTCGCCGATTGTCCCCAAATTGAACACAATGAAGGATCATGCCGCTGGGCAGCCTATTCTGTGACTTTCAGCTCATTTGGTTGACCTTGATCACCACATAATTTTGTCACAGATTCCCCCAAAACGGCAGGCAATGAATAATTCTTCCCAGGGCCAGCCTATTCTGTGACTTTCAGCTCATTTGGTTGATCTTGATCACCACAAAATTTTGTCACAGATTCCCCCGAAACCGCAAGCAATGGAAAATTCTGCCCATGGGCAGCCTTTTCTGTGACTTTCAGCTCATTTGGATGATCACAAAAAAAGTTTCGTCGCCGATTGTCCCCAAATTGAACACAATAAAGGATCATGCCGCTGGGCAACCTATTCTGTGACTTTCAGCTCATTTGGTGACCAACTTTTGTTCTGATCAACCAAATCCCCCCAAACTGCACGCAATGGATATTTCTTCCAAAGGGCAGCCTATTCTGTTACTGTCAGCTCAATTGGTTGATCTTGATCACCACAAAATTTTGTCACAGATTCCCCCGAAACTGCAAGCAATGGATAATTCTGCCCAAGGCCAGCCTATTCTGTGACTTTCAGCTCATTTGGATGATCACAAAAAAAGTTCATCACCAATTGTCCGCAAACTGCAGGCAATGAATAATTCTTCCTAGGGCCAGCCTATTCTGTGACTTTCAGCTCATTTGGTTGATCTTGATCACCACAAAATTTTGTCACAGATTCCCCCGAAACCGCAAGCAATGGAAAATTCTGCCCATGGGCAGCCTTTTCTGTGACTTTCAGCTCATTTGGATGATCACAAAAAAGTTTCGTCGCCGATTGTCCCCAAATTGAACACAATGAAGGATCATGCCGCTGGGCAGCCTATTCTGTGACTTTCAGCTCATTTGGTTGATCTTGATCACCACAAAATTTTGTCACAGATTCCCCCGAAACCGCAAGCAATGGAAAATTCTGCCCATGGGCAGCCTTTTCTGTGACTTTCAGCTCATTTGGATGATCACAAAAAAGTTTCGTCGCCGATTGTCCCCAAATTGAACACAATGAAGGATCATGCCGCTGGGCAGCCTATTCTGTGACTTTCAGCTCATTTGGTTGAACTTGATCACCACATAATTTTGTCACAGATTCCCCCAAAACGGCAGGCAATGAATAATTCTTCCCAGGGCCAGCCTATTCTGTGACTTTCAGCTCATTTGGTGACCAACTTTTGTTCTGATCAACCAAATCCCCCCAAACTGCACGCAATGGATATTTCTTCCAAAGGGCAGCCTATTCTGTGACTTTCAGCTCATTTGGTGACCAACTTTTGTTCTGATCAACCAAATCCCCCCAAACTGCACGCAATGGATATTTCTTCCAAAGGGCAGCCTATTCTGTTACTTTCAGCTCATTTGGTTGATCTTGATCACCACAAAATTTTGTCACAGATTCCCCCGAAACCGCAAGCAATGGAAAATTCTGCCCATGGGCAGCCTTTTCTGTGACTTTCAGCTCATTTGGATGATCACAAAAAAGTTTCGTCGCCGATTGTCCCCAAATTGAACACAATGAAGGATCATGCCGCTGGGCAGCCTATTCTGTGACTTTCAGCTCATTTGGTTGACCTTGATCACCACATAATTTTGTCACAGATTCCCCCCAAACTGCACGCAATGGATATTTCTTCCAAAGGGCAGCCTATTCTGTTACTTTCAGCTCATTTGGTTGATCTTGATCACCACAAAATTTTGTCACAGATTCCCCCGAAACCGCAAGCAATGGAAAATTCTGCCCATGGGCAGCCTTTTCTGTGACTTTCAGCTCATTTGGATGATCACAAAAAAGTTTCGTCGCCGATTGTCCCCAAATTGAACACAATGAAGGATCATGCCGCTGGGCAGCCTATTCTGTGACTTTCAGCTCATTTGGTTGACCTTGATCACCACATAATTTTGTCACAGATTCCCCCAAAACGGCAGGCAATGAATAATTCTTCCCAGGGCCAGCCTATTCTGTGACTTTCAGCTCATTTGGTTGATCTTGATCACCACAAAATTTTGTCACAGATTCCCCCGAAACCGCAAGCAATGGAAAATTCTGCCCATGGGCAGCCTTTTCTGTGACTTTCAGCTCATTTGGATGATCACAAAAAAAGTTTCGTCGCCGATTGTCCCCAAATTGAACACAATAAAGGATCATGCCGCTGGGCAACCTATTCTGTGACTTTCAGCTCATTTGGTGACCAACTTTTGTTCTGATCAACCAAATCCCCCCAAACTGCACGCAATGGATATTTCTTCCAAAGGGCAGCCTATTCTGTTACTGTCAGCTCAATTGGTTGATCTTTATCACCACAAAATTTTGTCACAGATTCCCCCGAAACTGCAAGCAATGGATAATTCTGCCCAAGGCCAGCCTATTCTGTGACTTTCAGCTCATTTGGATGATCACAAAAAAAGTTCATCACCAATTGTCCGCAAACTGCAGGCAATGAATAATTCTTCCTAGGGCCAGCCTATTCTGTGACTTTCAGCTCATTTGGTTGATCTTGATCACCACAAAATTTTGTCACAGATTCCCCCGAAACCGCAAGCAATGGAAAATTCTGCCCATGGCCAGCCTATTCTGTGACTTTCAGATCATTTGGTTGATCTTGATCACCACATAATTTTGTCACACATTCCCCCAAAACGGCAGGCAATGAATAATTCTTCCCAGAGCCAGCCTATTCTGTGACTTTCAGCTCATTTGGATGATCACAAAAAAAGTTCATCACCAATTGTCCGCAAACTGCAGGCAATGAATAATTCTTCCTATGGCCAGCCTATTCTGTGACTTTCAGCTCATTCGGTGACCAACTTTTGTTCTGATCAACCAAATCCCCCCAAACTGCACGCAATGGATATTTCTTCCAAAGGGCAGCCTATTCTGTTACTTTCAGCTCATTTGGTTGACCTTGATCACCACAAAATTTTGTCACAGATTCCCCCGAAACCGCAAGCAATGGAAAATTCTGCCCATGGGCAGCCTTTTCTGTGACTTTCAGCTCATTTGGATGATCACAAAAAAAGTTTCGTCGCCGATTGTCCCCAAATTGAACACAATGAAGGATCATGCCGCTGGGCAGCCTATTCTGTGACTTTCAGCTCATTTGGTGACCAACTTTTGTTCTGATCAACCAAATCCCCCCAAACTGCACGCAATGGATATTTCTTCCAAAGGGCAGCCTATTCTGTTACTGTCAGCTCAATTGGTTGATCTTGATCACCACAAAATTTTGTCACAGATTCCCCCGAAACTGCAAGCAATGGATAATTCTGCCCAAGGCCAGCCTATTCTGTGACTTTCAGCTCATTTGGATGATCACAAAAAAAGTTCATCACCAATTGTCCGCAAACTGCAGGCAATGAATAATTCTTCCTAGGGCCAGCCTATTCTGTGACTTTCAGCTCATTTGGTTGATCTTGATCACCACAAAATTTTGTCACAGATTCCCCCGAAACCGCAAGCAATGGAAAATTCTGCCCATGGGCAGCCTTTTCTGTGACTTTCAGCTCATTTGGATGATCACAAAAAAGTTTCGTCGCCGATTGTCCCCAAATTGAACACAATGAAGGATCATGCCGCTGGGCAGCCTATTCTGTGACTTTCAGCTCATTTGGTTGAACTTGATCACCACATAATTTTGTCACAGATTCCCCCAAAACGGCAGGCAATGAATAATTCTTCCCAGGGCCAGTCTATTCTGTGACTTTCAGCTCATTTGGTGACCAACTTTTGTTCTGATCAACCAAATCCCCCCAAACTGCACGCAATGGATATTTCTTCCAAAGGGCAGCCTATTCTGTGACTTTCAGCTCATTTGGTGACCAACTTTTGTTCTGATCAACCAAATCCCCCCAAACTGCACGCAATGGATATTTCTTCCAAAGGGCAGCCTATTCTGTTACTTTCAGCTCATTTGGTTGATCTTGATCACCACAAAATTTTGTCACAGATTCCCCCGAAACCGCAAGCAATGGAAAATTCTGCCCATGGGCAGCCTTTTCTGTGACTTTCAGCTCATTTGGATGATCACAAAAAAGTTTCGTCGCCGATTGTCCCCAAATTGAACACAATGAAGGATCATGCCGCTGGGCAGCCTATTCTGTGACTTTCAGCTCATTTGGTTGACCTTGATCACCACATAATTTTGTCACAGATTCCCCCAAAACGGCAGGCAATGAATAATTCTTCCCAGGGCCAGCCTATTCTGTGACTTTCAGCTCATTTGGATGATCACAAAAAAAGTTCATCACCAATTGTCCGCAAACTGCAGGCAATGAATAATTCTTCCCAGGGCCAGCCTATTCTGTGACTTTCAGCTCATTTGGATGATCACAAAAAAAGTTCATCACCAATTGTCCGCAAACTGCAGGCAATGAATAATTCTTCCTAGGGCCAGCCTATTCTGTGACTTTCAGCTCATTTGGATGATCACAAAAAAAGTTTCGTCGCCGATCGTCCCCAAATTGAACACAATGAAGGATCATGCCGCTGGGCAGCCTATTCTGTGACTTTCAGCTCATTCGGTGACCAACTTTTGTTCTGATCAACCAAATCCCCCCAAACTGCACGCAATGGATATTTCTTCCAGAGGGCAGCCTATTCTGTTACTGTCAGCTCATTTGGTTGATCTTGATCACCACAAAATTTTGTCACAGATTCCCCCGAAACTGCAAGCAATGGATAATTCTGCCCAGGGCCAGCCTATTCTGTGACTTTCAGCTCATTTGGATGATCACAAAAAAAGTTCATCACCAATTGTCCGCAAACTGCAGGCAATGAATAATTCTTCCTAGGGCCAGCCTATTCTGTGACTTTCAGCTCATTTGGTTGATCTTGATCACCACAAAATTTTGTCACAGATTCCCCCGAAACCGCAAGCAATGGAAAATTCTGCCCATGGGCAGCCTTTTCTGTGACTTTCAGCTCATTTGGATGATCACAAAAAAGTTTCGTCGCCGATTGTCCCCAAATTGAACACAATGAAGGATCATGCCGCTGGGCAGCCTATTCTGTGACTTTCAGCTCATTTGGTTGACCTTGATCACCACATAATTTTGTCACAGATTCCCCCAAAACGGCAGGCAATGAATAATTCTTCCCAGGGCCAGCCTATTCTGTGACTTTCAGCTCATTTGGATGATCACAAAAAAAGTTCATCACCAATTGTCCGCAAACTGCAGGCAATGAATAATTCTTCCTAGGGCCAGCCTATTCTGTTACTTTCAGCTCATTTGGTTGATCTTGATCACCACAAAATTTTGTCACAGATTCCCCCGAAACCGCAAGCAATGGAAAATTCTGCCCATGGGCAGCCTTTTCTGTGACTTTCAGCTCATTTGGATGATCACAAAAAAGTTTCGTCGCCGATTCTCCCCAAATTGAACACAATGAAGGATCATGCCGCTGGGCAGCCTATTCTGTGACTTTCAGCTCATTTGGTTGACCTTGATCACCACATAATTTTGTCACAGATTCCCCCAAAACGGCAGGCAATGAATAATTCTTCCCAGGGCCAGCCTATTCTGTGACTTTCAGCTCATTTGGTGACCAACTTTTGTTCTGATCAACCAAATCCCCCCAAACTGCACGCAATGGATATTTCTTCCAAAGGGCAGCCTATTCTGTGACTTTCAGCTCATTTGGTGACCAACTTTTGTTCTGATCAACCAAATCCCCCCAAACTGCACGCAATGGATATTTCTTCCAAAGGGCAGCCTATTCTGTTACTTTCAGCTCATTTGGTTGATCTTGATCACCACAAAATTTTGTCACAGATTCCCCCGAAACTGCAAGCAATGGATAATTCTGCCCAAGGCCAGCCTATTCTGTGACTTTCAGCTCATTTGGATGATCACAAAAAAAGTTCATCACCAATTGTCCGCAAACTGCAGGCAATGAATAATTCTTCCTAGGGCCAGCCTATTCTGTGACTTTCAGCTCATTTGGTTGATCTTGATCACCACAAAATTTTGTCACAGATTCCCCCGAAACCGCAAGCAATGGAAAATTCTGCCCATGGCCAGCCTATTCTGTGACTTTCAGATCATTTGGTTGATCTTGATCACCACATAATTTTGTCACACATTCCCCCAAAACGGCAGGCAATGAATAATTCTTCCCAGAGCCAGCCTATTCTGTGACTTTCAGCTCATTTGGATGATCACAAAAAAAGTTCATCACCAATTGTCCGCAAACTGCAGGCAATGAATAATTCTTCCTATGGCCAGCCTATTCTGTGACTTTCAGCTCATTCGGTGACCAACTTTTGTTCTGATCAACCAAATCCCCCCAAACTGCACGCAATGGATATTTCTTCCAAAGGGCAGCCTATTCTGTTACTGTCAGCTCAATTGGTTGATCTTTATCACCACAAAATTTTGTCACAGATTCCCCCGAAACTGCAAGCAATGGATAATTCTGCCCAAGGCCAGCCTATTCTGTGACTTTCAGCTCATTTGGATGATCACAAAAAAAGTTCATCACCAATTGTCCGCAAACTGCAGGCAATGAATAATTCTTCCTAGGGCCAGCCTATTCTGTGACTTTCAGCTCATTTGGTTGATCTTGATCACCACAAAATTTTGTCACAGATTCCCCCGAAACCGCAAGCAATGGAAAATTCTGCCCATGGCCAGCCTATTCTGTGACTTTCAGATCATTTGGTTGATCTTGATCACCACATAATTTTGTCACACATTCCCCCAAAACGGCAGGCAATGAATAATTCTTCCCAGAGCCAGCCTATTCTGTGACTTTCAGCTCATTTGGATGATCACAAAAAAAGTTCATCACCAATTGTCCGCAAACTGCAGGCAATGAATAATTCTTCCTATGGCCAGCCTATTCTGTGACTTTCAGCTCATTCGGTGACCAACTTTTGTTCTGATCAACCAAATCCCCCCAAACTGCACGCAATGGATATTTCTTCCAAAGGGCAGCCTATTCTGTTACTTTCAGCTCATTTGGTTGACCTTGATCACCACAAAATTTTGTCACAGATTCCCCCGAAACCGCAAGCAATGGAAAATTCTGCCCATGGGCAGCCTTTTCTGTGACTTTCAGCTCATTTGGATGATCACAAAAAAAGTTTCGTCGCCGATTGTCCCCAAATTGAACACAATGAAGGATCATGCCGCTGGGCAGCCTATTCTGTGACTTTCAGCTCATTTGGTGACCAACTTTTGTTCTGATCAACCAAATCCCCCCAAACTGCACGCAATGGATATTTCTTCCAAAGGGCAGCCTATTCTGTTACTGTCAGCTCAATTGGTTGATCTTGATCACCACAAAATTTTGTCACAGATTCCCCCGAAACTGCAAGCAATGGATAATTCTGCCCAAGGCCAGCCTATTCTGTGACTTTCAGCTCATTTGGATGATCACAAAAAAAGTTCATCACCAATTGTCCGCAAACTGCAGGCAATGAATAATTCTTCCTAGGGCCAGCCTATTCTGTGACTTTCAGCTCATTTGGTTGATCTTGATCACCACAAAATTTTGTCACAGATTCCCCCGAAACCGCAAGCAATGGAAAATTCTGCCCATGGGCAGCCTTTTCTGTGACTTTCAGCTCATTTGGATGATCACAAAAAAGTTTCGTCGCCGATTGTCCCCAAATTGAACACAATGAAGGATCATGCCGCTGGGCAGCCTATTCTGTGACTTTCAGCTCATTTGGTTGAACTTGATCACCACATAATTTTGTCACAGATTCCCCCAAAACGGCAGGCAATGAATAATTCTTCCCAGGGCCAGTCTATTCTGTGACTTTCAGCTCATTTGGTGACCAACTTTTGTTCTGATCAACCAAATCCCCCCAAACTGCACGCAATGGATATTTCTTCCAAAGGGCAGCCTATTCTGTGACTTTCAGCTCATTTGGTGACCAACTTTTGTTCTGATCAACCAAATCCCCCCAAACTGCACGCAATGGATATTTCTTCCAAAGGGCAGCCTATTCTGTTACTTTCAGCTCATTTGGTTGATCTTGATCACCACAAAATTTTGTCACAGATTCCCCCGAAACCGCAAGCAATGGAAAATTCTGCCCATGGGCAGCCTTTTCTGTGACTTTCAGCTCATTTGGATGATCACAAAAAAGTTTCGTCGCCGATTGTCCCCAAATTGAACACAATGAAGGATCATGCCGCTGGGCAGCCTATTCTGTGACTTTCAGCTCATTTGGTTGACCTTGATCACCACATAATTTTGTCACAGATTCCCCCAAAACGGCAGGCAATGAATAATTCTTCCCAGGGCCAGCCTATTCTGTGACTTTCAGCTCATTTGGATGATCACAAAAAAAGTTCATCACCAATTGTCCGCAAACTGCAGGCAATGAATAATTCTTCCCAGGGCCAGCCTATTCTGTGACTTTCAGCTCATTTGGATGATCACAAAAAAAGTTCATCACCAATTGTCCGCAAACTGCAGGCAATGAATAATTCTTCCTAGGGCCAGCCTATTCTGTGACTTTCAGCTCATTTGGATGATCACAAAAAAAGTTTCGTCGCCGATCGTCCCCAAATTGAACACAATGAAGGATCATGCCGCTGGGCAGCCTATTCTGTGACTTTCAGCTCATTCGGTGACCAACTTTTGTTCTGATCAACCAAATCCCCCCAAACTGCACGCAATGGATATTTCTTCCAGAGGGCAGCCTATTCTGTTACTGTCAGCTCATTTGGTTGATCTTGATCACCACAAAATTTTGTCACAGATTCCCCCGAAACTGCAAGCAATGGATAATTCTGCCCAGGGCCAGCCTATTCTGTGACTTTCAGCTCATTTGGATGATCACAAAAAAAGTTCATCACCAATTGTCCGCAAACTGCAGGCAATGAATAATTCTTCCTAGGGCCAGCCTATTCTGTGACTTTCAGCTCATTTGGTTGATCTTGATCACCACAAAATTTTGTCACAGATTCCCCCGAAACCGCAAGCAATGGAAAATTCTGCCCATGGGCAGCCTTTTCTGTGACTTTCAGCTCATTTGGATGATCACAAAAAAGTTTCGTCGCCGATTGTCCCCAAATTGAACACAATGAAGGATCATGCCGCTGGGCAGCCTATTCTGTGACTTTCAGCTCATTTGGTTGACCTTGATCACCACATAATTTTGTCACAGATTCCCCCAAAACGGCAGGCAATGAATAATTCTTCCCAGGGCCAGCCTATTCTGTGACTTTCAGCTCATTTGGATGATCACAAAAAAAGTTCATCACCAATTGTCCGCAAACTGCAGGCAATGAATAATTCTTCCTAGGGCCAGCCTATTCTGTTACTTTCAGCTCATTTGGTTGATCTTGATCACCACAAAATTTTGTCACAGATTCCCCCGAAACCGCAAGCAATGGAAAATTCTGCCCATGGGCAGCCTTTTCTGTGACTTTCAGCTCATTTGGATGATCACAAAAAAGTTTCGTCGCCGATTCTCCCCAAATTGAACACAATGAAGGATCATGCCGCTGGGCAGCCTATTCTGTGACTTTCAGCTCATTTGGTTGACCTTGATCACCACATAATTTTGTCACAGATTCCCCCAAAACGGCAGGCAATGAATAATTCTTCCCAGGGCCAGCCTATTCTGTGACTTTCAGCTCATTTGGTGACCAACTTTTGTTCTGATCAACCAAATCCCCCCAAACTGCACGCAATGGATATTTCTTCCAAAGGGCAGCCTATTCTGTGACTTTCAGCTCATTTGGTGACCAACTTTTGTTCTGATCAACCAAATCCCCCCAAACTGCACGCAATGGATATTTCTTCCAAAGGGCAGCCTATTCTGTTACTTTCAGCTCATTTGGTTGATCTTGATCACCACAAAATTTTGTCACAGATTCCCCCGAAACCGCAAGCAATGGAAAATTCTGCCCATGGGCAGCCTTTTCTGTGACTTTCAGCTCATTTGGATGATCACAAAAAAGTTTCGTCGCCGATTGTCCCCAAATTGAACACAATGAAGGATCATGCCGCTGGGCAGCCTATTCTGTGACTTTCAGCTCATTTGGTTGACCTTGATCACCACATAATTTTGTCACAGATTCCCCCAAAACGGCAGGCAATGAATAATTCTTCCCAGGGCCAGCCTATTCTGTGACTTTCAGCTCATTTGGTGACCAACTTTTGTTCTGATCAACCAAATCCCCCCAAACTGCACGCAATGGATATTTCTTCCAAAGGGCAGCCTATTCTGTGACTTTCAGCTCATTTGGATGATCACAAAAAAAGTTTCGTCGCCGATTGTCCCCAAATTGAACACAATAAAGGATCATGCCGCTGGGCAACCTATTCTGTGACTTTCAGCTCATTTGGTGACCAACTTTTGTTCTGATCAACCAAATCCCCCCAAACTGCACGCAATGGATATTTCTTCCAAAGGGCAGCCTATTCTGTTACTGTCAGCTCAATTGGTTGATCTTGATCACCACAAAATTTTGTCACAGATTCCCCCGAAACTGCAAGCAATGGATAATTCTGCCCAAGGCCAGCCTATTCTGTGACTTTCAGCTCATTTGGATGATCACAAAAAAAGTTCATCACCAATTGTCCGCAAACTGCAGGCAATGAATAATTCTTCCTAGGGCCAGCCTATTCTGTGACTTTCAGCTCATTTGGTTGATCTTGATCACCACAAAATTTTGTCACAGATTCCCCCGAAACCGCAAGCAATGGAAAATTCTGCCCATGGCCAGCCTATTCTGTGACTTTCAGATCATTTGGTTGATCTTGATCACCACATAATTTTGTCACACATTCCCCCAAAACGGCAGGCAATGAATAATTCTTCCCAGAGCCAGCCTATTCTGTGACTTTCAGCTCATTTGGATGATCACAAAAAAAGTTCATCACCAATTGTCCGCAAACTGCAGGCAATGAATAATTCTTCCTATGGCCAGCCTATTCTGTGACTTTCAGCTCATTCGGTGACCAACTTTTGTTCTGATCAACCAAATCCCCCCAAACTGCACGCAATGGATATTTCTTCCAAAGGGCAGCCTATTCTGTTACTTTCAGCTCATTTGGTTGACCTTGATCACCACAAAATTTTGTCACAGATTCCCCCGAAACCGCAAGCAATGGAAAATTCTGCCCATGGGCAGCCTTTTCTGTGACTTTCAGCTCATTTGGATGATCACAAAAAAAGTTTCGTCGCCGATTGTCCCCAAATTGAACACAATGAAGGATCATGCCGCTGGGCAGCCTATTCTGTGACTTTCAGCTCATTTGGTGACCAACTTTTGTTCTGATCAACCAAATCCCCCCAAACTGCACGCAATGGATATTTCTTCCAAAGGGCAGCCTATTCTGTTACTGTCAGCTCAATTGGTTGATCTTGATCACCACAAAATTTTGTCACAGATTCCCCCGAAACTGCAAGCAATGGATAATTCTGCCCAAGGCCAGCCTATTCTGTGACTTTCAGCTCATTTGGATGATCACAAAAAAAGTTCATCACCAATTGTCCGCAAACTGCAGGCAATGAATAATTCTTCCTAGGGCCAGCCTATTCTGTGACTTTCAGCTCATTTGGTTGATCTTGATCACCACAAAATTTTGTCACAGATTCCCCCGAAACCGCAAGCAATGGAAAATTCTGCCCATGGGCAGCCTTTTCTGTGACTTTCAGCTCATTTGGATGATCACAAAAAAGTTTCGTCGCCGATTGTCCCCAAATTGAACACAATGAAGGATCATGCCGCTGGGCAGCCTATTCTGTGACTTTCAGCTCATTTGGTTGAACTTGATCACCACATAATTTTGTCACAGATTCCCCCAAAACGGCAGGCAATGAATAATTCTTCCCAGGGCCAGTCTATTCTGTGACTTTCAGCTCATTTGGTGACCAACTTTTGTTCTGATCAACCAAATCCCCCCAAACTGCACGCAATGGATATTTCTTCCAAAGGGCAGCCTATTCTGTGACTTTCAGCTCATTTGGTGACCAACTTTTGTTCTGATCAACCAAATCCCCCCAAACTGCACGCAATGGATATTTCTTCCAAAGGGCAGCCTATTCTGTTACTTTCAGCTCATTTGGTTGATCTTGATCACCACAAAATTTTGTCACAGATTCCCCCGAAACCGCAAGCAATGGAAAATTCTGCCCATGGGCAGCCTTTTCTGTGACTTTCAGCTCATTTGGATGATCACAAAAAAGTTTCGTCGCCGATTGTCCCCAAATTGAACACAATGAAGGATCATGCCGCTGGGCAGCCTATTCTGTGACTTTCAGCTCATTTGGTTGACCTTGATCACCACATAATTTTGTCACAGATTCCCCCAAAACGGCAGGCAATGAATAATTCTTCCCAGGGCCAGCCTATTCTGTGACTTTCAGCTCATTTGGATGATCACAAAAAAAGTTCATCACCAATTGTCCGCAAACTGCAGGCAATGAATAATTCTTCCCAGGGCCAGCCTATTCTGTGACTTTCAGCTCATTTGGATGATCACAAAAAAAGTTCATCACCAATTGTCCGCAAACTGCAGGCAATGAATAATTCTTCCTAGGGCCAGCCTATTCTGTGACTTTCAGCTCATTTGGATGATCACAAAAAAAGTTTCGTCGCCGATCGTCCCCAAATTGAACACAATGAAGGATCATGCCGCTGGGCAGCCTATTCTGTGACTTTCAGCTCATTTGGTGACCAACTTTTGTTCTGATCAACCAAATCCCCCCAAACTGCACGCAATGGATATTTCTTCCAAAGGGCAGCCTATTCTGTTACTGTCAGCTCAATTGGTTGATCTTGATCACCACAAAATTTTGTCACAGATTCCCCCGAAACTGCAAGCAATGGATAATTCTGCCCAAGGCCAGCCTATTCTGTGACTTTCAGCTCATTTGGATGATCACAAAAAAAGTTCATCACCAATTGTCCGCAAACTGCAGGCAATGAATAATTCTTCCTAGGGCCAGCCTATTCTGTGACTTTCAGCTCATTTGGTTGATCTTGATCACCACAAAATTTTGTCACAGATTCCCCCGAAACCGCAAGCAATGGAAAATTCTGCCCATGGGCAGCCTTTTCTGTGACTTTCAGCTCATTTGGATGATCACAAAAAAGTTTCGTCGCCGATTGTCCCCAAATTGAACACAATGAAGGATCATGCCGCTGGGCAGCCTATTCTGTGACTTTCAGCTCATTTGGTTGAACTTGATCACCACATAATTTTGTCACAGATTCCCCCAAAACGGCAGGCAATGAATAATTCTTCCCAGGGCCAGCCTATTCTGTGACTTTCAGCTCATTTGGTGACCAACTTTTGTTCTGATCAACCAAATCCCCCCAAACTGCACGCAATGGATATTTCTTCCAAAGGGCAGCCTATTCTGTGACTTTCAGCTCATTTGGTGACCAACTTTTGTTCTGATCAACCAAATCCCCCCAAACTGCACGCAATGGATATTTCTTCCAAAGGGCAGCCTATTCTGTTACTTTCAGCTCATTTGGTTGATCTTGATCACCACAAAATTTTGTCACAGATTCCCCCGAAACCGCAAGCAATGGAAAATTCTGCCCATGGGCAGCCTTTTCTGTGACTTTCAGCTCATTTGGATGATCACAAAAAAAGTTCATCACCAATTGTCCGCAAACTGCAGGCAATGAATAATTCTTCCTAGGGCCAGCCTATTCTGTGACTTTCAGCTCATTTGGATGATCACAAAAAAAGTTCATCACCAATTGTCCGCAAACTGCAGGCAATGAATAATTCTTCCTAGGGCCAGCCTATTCTGTGACTTTCAGCTCATTTGGATGATCACAAAAAAAGTTTCGTCGCCGATCGTCCCCAAATTGAACACAATGAAGGATCATGCCGCTGGGCAGCCTATTCTGTGACTTTCAGCTCATTCGGTGACCAACTTTTGTTCTGATCAACCAAATCCCCCCAAACTGCACGCAATGGATATTTCTTCCAGAGGGCAGCCTATTCTGTTACTGTCAGCTCATTTGGTTGATCTTGATCACCACAAAATTTTGTCACAGATTCCCCCGAAACTGCAAGCAATGGATAATTCTGCCCAGGGCCAGCCTATTCTGTGACTTTCAGCTCATTTGGATGATCACAAAAAAAGTTCATCACCAATTGTCCGCAAACTGCAGGCAATGAATAATTCTTCCTAGGGCCAGCCTATTCTGTGACTTTCAGCTCATTTGGTTGATCTTGATCACCACAAAATTTTGTCACAGATTCCCCCGAAACCGCAAGCAATGGAAAATTCTGCCCATGGGCAGCCTTTTCTGTGACTTTCAGCTCATTTGGATGATCACAAAAAAGTTTCGTCGCCGATTGTCCCCAAATTGAACACAATGAAGGATCATGCCGCTGGGCAGCCTATTCTGTGACTTTCAGCTCATTTGGTTGACCTTGATCACCACATAATTTTGTCACAGATTCCCCCAAAACGGCAGGCAATGAATAATTCTTCCCAGGGCCAGCCTATTCTGTGACTTTCAGCTCATTTGGATGATCACAAAAAAAGTTCATCACCAATTGTCCGCAAACTGCAGGCAATGAATAATTCTTCCTAGGGCCAGCCTATTCTGTTACTTTCAGCTCATTTGGTTGATCTTGATCACCACAAAATTTTGTCACAGATTCCCCCGAAACCGCAAGCAATGGAAAATTCTGCCCATGGGCAGCCTTTTCTGTGACTTTCAGCTCATTTGGATGATCACAAAAAAGTTTCGTCGCCGATTGTCCCCAAATTGAACACAATGAAGGATCATGCCGCTGGGCAGCCTATTCTGTGACTTTCAGCTCATTTGGTTGAACTTGATCACCACATAATTTTGTCACAGATTCCCCCAAAACGGCAGGCAATGAATAATTCTTCCCAGGGCCAGCCTATTCTGTGACTTTCAGCTCATTTGGATGATCACAAAAAAAGTTCATCACCAATTGTCCGCAAACTGCAGGCAATGAATAATTTTTCCTAGGGCCAGCCTATTCTGTGACTTTCAGCTCATTTGGTTGATCTTGATCACCACAAAATTTTGTCACAGATTCCCCCGAAACCGCAAGCAATGGAAAATTCTGCCCATGGGCAGCCTTTTCTGTGACTTTCAGCTCATTTGGATGATCACAAAAAAGTTTCGTCGCCGATTCTCCCCAAATTGAACACAATGAAGGATCATGCCGCTGGGCAGCCTATTCTGTGACTTTCAGCTCATTTGGTTGACCTTGATCACCACATAATTTTGTCACAGATTCCCCCAAAACGGCAGGCAATGAATAATTCTTCCCAGGGCCAGCCTATTCTGTGACTTTCAGCTCATTTGGTGACCAACTTTTGTTCTGATCAACCAAATCCCCCCAAACTGCACGCAATGGATATTTCTTCCAAAGGGCAGCCTATTCTGTGACTTTCAGCTCATTTGGTGACCAACTTTTGTTCTGATCAACCAAATCCCCCCAAACTGCACGCAATGGATATTTCTTCCAAAGGGCAGCCTATTCTGTTACTTTCAGCTCATTTGGTTGATCTTGATCACCACAAAATTTTGTCACAGATTCCCCCGAAACCGCAAGCAATGGAAAATTCTGCCCATGGGCAGCCTTTTCTGTGACTTTCAGCTCATTTGGATGATCACAAAAAAGTTTCGTCGCCGATTGTCCCCAAATTGAACACAATGAAGGATCATGCCGCTGGGCAGCCTATTCTGTGACTTTCAGCTCATTTGGTTGACCTTGATCACCACATAATTTTGTCACAGATTCCCCCAAAACGGCAGGCAATGAATAATTCTTCCCAGGGCCAGCCTATTCTGTGACTTTCAGCTCATTTGGATGATCACAAAAAAAGTTCATCACCAATTGTCCGCAAACTGCAGGCAATGAATAATTCTTCCCAGGGCCAGCCTATTCTGTGACTTTCAGCTCATTTGGATGATCACAAAAAAAGTTCATCACCAATTGTCCGCAAACTGCAGGCAATGAATAATTCTTCCTAGGGCCAGCCTATTCTGTGACTTTCAGCTCATTTGGATGATCACAAAAAAAGTTTCGTCGCCGATCGTCCCCAAATTGAACACAATGAAGGATCATGCCGCTGGGCAGCCTATTCTGTGACTTTCAGCTCATTCGGTGACCAACTTTTGTTCTGATCAACCAAATCCCCCCAAACTGCACGCAATGGATATTTCTTCCAGAGGGCAGCCTATTCTGTTACTGTCAGCTCATTTGGTTGATCTTGATCACCACAAAATTTTGTCACAGATTCCCCCGAAACTGCAAGCAATGGATAATTCTGCCCAGGGCCAGCCTATTCTGTGACTTTCAGCTCATTTGGATGATCACAAAAAAAGTTCATCACCAATTGTCCGCAAACTGCAGGCAATGAATAATTCTTCCTAGGGCCAGCCTATTCTGTGACTTTCAGCTCATTTGGATGATCACAAAAAAAGTTTCGTCGCCGATCGTCCCCAAATTGAACACAATGAAGGATCATGCCGCTGGGCAGCCTATTCTGTGACTTTCAGCTCATTTGGTGACCAACTTTTGTTCTGATCAACCAAATCCCCCCAAACTGCACGCAATGGATATTTCTTCCAAAGGGCAGCCTATTCTGTTACTGTCAGCTCAATTGGTTGATCTTGATCACCACAAAATTTTGTCACAGATTCCCCCGAAACTGCAAGCAATGGATAATTCTGCCCAAGGCCAGCCTATTCTGTGACTTTCAGCTCATTTGGATGATCACAAAAAAAGTTCATCACCAATTGTCCGCAAACTGCAGGCAATGAATAATTCTTCCTAGGGCCAGCCTATTCTGTGACTTTCAGCTCATTTGGTTGATCTTGATCACCACAAAATTTTGTCACAGATTCCCCCGAAACTGCAAGCAATGGATAATTCTGCCCAAGGCCAGCCTATTCTGTGACTTTCAGCTCATTTGGATGATCACAAAAAAAGTTCATCACCAATTGTCCGCAAACTGCAGGCAATGAATAATTCTTCCCAGGGCCAGCCTATTCTGTGACTTTCAGCTCATTTGGATGATCACAAAAAAAGTTCATCACCAATTGTCCACAAACTGCAGGCAATGAATAATTCTTCCTAGGGCCAGCCTATTCTGTGACTTTCAGCTCATTTGGTTGATCTTGATCACCACAAAATTTTGTCACAGATTCCCCCGAAACCGCAAGCAATGGAAAATTCTGCCCATGGGCAGCCTTTTCTGTGACTTTCAGCTCATTTGGATGATCACAAAAAAGTTTCGTCGCCGATTGTCCCCAAATTGAACACAATGAAGGATCATGCCGCTGGGCAGCCTATTCTGTGACTTTCAGCTCATTTGGTTGACCTTGATCACCACATAATTTTGTCACAGATTCCCCCAAAACGGCACAGCAATGAATAATTCTTCCCAGGGCCAGCCTATTCTGTGACTTTCAGCTCATTTGGATGATCACAAAAAAAGTTCATCACCAATTGTCCGCAAACTGCAGGCAATGAATAATTCTTCCTAGGGCCAGCCTATTCTGTTACTTTCAGCTCATTTGGTTGATCTTGATCACCACAAAATTTTGTCACAGATTCCCCCGAAACCGCAAGCAATGGAAAATTCTGCCCATGGGCAGCCTTTTCTGTGACTTTCAGCTCATTTGGATGATCACAAAAAAGTTTCGTCGCCGATTGTCCCCAAATTGAACACAATGAAGGATCATGCCGCTGGGCAGCCTATTCTGTGACTTTCAGCTCATTTGGTTGAACTTGATCACCACATAATTTTGTCACAGATTCCCCCAAAACGGCAGGCAATGAATAATTCTTCCCAGGGCCAGCCTATTCTGTGACTTTCAGCTCATTTGGATGATCACAAAAAAAGTTCATCACCAATTGTCCGCAAACTGCAGGCAATGAATAATTCTTCCTAGGGCCAGCCTATTCTGTGACTTTCAGCTCATTTGGTTGATCTTGATCACCACAAAATTTTGTCACAGATTCCCCCGAAACCGCAAGCAATGGAAAATTCTGCCCATGGGCAGCCTTTTCTGTGACTTTCAGCTCATTTGGATGATCACAAAAAAGTTTCGTCGCCGATTCTCCCCAAATTGAACACAATGAAGGATCATGCCGCTGGGCAGCCTATTCTGTGACTTTCAGCTCATTTGGTTGACCTTGATCACCACATAATTTTGTCACAGATTCCCCCAAAACGGCAGGCAATGAATAATTCTTCCCAGGGCCAGCCTATTCTGTGACTTTCAGCTCATTTGGTTGATCTTGATCACCACAAAATTTTGTCACAGATTCCCCCGAAACCGCAAGCAATGGAAAATTCTGCCCATGGGCAGCCTTTTCTGTGACTTTCAGCTCATTTGGATGATCACAAAAAAAGTTTCGTCGCCGATTGTCCCCAAATTGAACACAATAAAGGATCATGCCGCTGGGCAGCCTATTCTGTGACTTTCAGCTCATTTGGTGACCAACTTTTGTTCTGATCAACCAAATCCCCCCAAACTGCACGCAATGGATATTTCTTCCAAAGGGCAGCCTATTCTGTTACTGTCAGCTCAATTGGTTGATCTTGATCACCACAAAATTTTGTCACAGATTCCCCCGAAACTGCAAGCAATGGATAATTCTGCCCAAGGCCAGCCTATTCTGTGACTTTCAGCTCATTTGGATGATCACAAAAAAAGTTCATCACCAATTGTCCGCAAACTGCAGGCAATAAATAATTCTTCCTAGGGCCAGCCTATTCTGTGACTTTCAGCTCATTTGGTTGATCTTGATCACCACAAAATTTTGTCACAGATTCCCCCGAAACCGCAAGCAATGGAAAATTCTGCCCATGGCCAGCCTATTCTGTGACTTTCAGATCATTTGGTTGATCTTGATCACCACATAATTTTGTCACACATTCCCCCAAAACGGCAGGCAATGAATAATTCTTCCCAGAGCCAGCCTATTCTGTGACTTTCAGCTCATTTGGATGATCACAAAAAAAGTTCATCACCAATTGTCCGCAAACTGCAGGCAATGAATAATTCTTCCTATGGCCAGCCTATTCTGTGACTTTCAGCTCATTCGGTGACCAACGTTTGTTCTGATCAACCAAATCCCCCCAAACTGCACGCAATGGATATTTCTTCCAAAGGGCAGCCTATTCTGTTACTTTCAGCTCATTTGGTTGATCTTGATCACCACAAAATTTTGTCACAGATTCCCCCGAAACCGCAAGCAATGGAAAATTCTGCCCATGGGCAGCCTTTTCTGTGACTTTCAGCTCATTTGGATGATCACAAAAAAGTTTCGTCGCCGATTGTCCCCAAATTGAACACAATGAAGGATCATGCCGCTGGGCAGCCTATTCTGTGACTTTCAGCTCATTTGGTTGACCTTGATCACCACATAATTTTGTCACAGATTCCCCCAAAACGGCAGGCAATGAATAATTCTTCCCAGGGCCAGCCTATTCTGTGACTTTCAGCTCATTTGGTTGATCTTGATCACCACAAAATTTTGTCACAGATTCCCCCGAAACCGCAAGCAATGGAAAATTCTGCCCATGGGCAGCCTTTTCTGTGACTTTCAGCTCATTTGGATGATCACAAAAAAAGTTTCGTCGCCGATTGTCCCCAAATTGAACACAATAAAGGATCATGCCGCTGGGCAACCTATTCTGTGACTTTCAGCTCATTTGGTGACCAACTTTTGTTCTGATCAACCAAATCCCCCCAAACTGCACGCAATGGATATTTCTTCCAAAGGGCAGCCTATTCTGTTACTGTCAGCTCAATTGGTTGATCTTGATCACCACAAAATTTTGTCACAGATTCCCCCGAAACTGCAAGCAATGGATAATTCTGCCCAAGGCCAGCCTATTCTGTGACTTTCAGCTCATTTGGATGATCACAAAAAAAGTTCATCACCAATTGTCCGCAAACTGCAGGCAATGAATAATTCTTCCTAGGGCCAGCCTATTCTGTGACTTTCAGCTCATTTGGTTGATCTTGATCACCACAAAATTTTGTCACAGATTCCCCCGAAACCGCAAGCAATGGAAAATTCTGCCCATGGCCAGCCTATTCTGTGACTTTCAGATCATTTGGTTGATCTTGATCACCACATAATTTTGTCACACATTCCCCCAAAACGGCAGGCAATGAATAATTCTTCCCAGAGCCAGCCTATTCTGTGACTTTCAGCTCATTTGGATGATCACAAAAAAAGTTCATCACCAATTGTCCGCAAACTGCAGGCAATGAATAATTCTTCCTATGGCCAGCCTATTCTGTGACTTTCAGCTCATTCGGTGACCAACTTTTGTTCTGATCAACCAAATCCCCCCAAACTGCACGCAATGGATATTTCTTCCAAAGGGCAGCCTATTCTGTTACTTTCAGCTCATTTGGTTGATCTTGATCACCACAAAATTTTGTCACAGATTCCCCCGAAACCGCAAGCAATGGAAAATTCTGCCCATGGGCAGCCTTTTCTGTGACTTTCAGCTCATTTGGATGATCACAAAAAAGTTTCGTCGCCGATTGTCCCCAAATTGAACACAATGAAGGATCATGCCGCTGGGCAGCCTATTCTGTGACTTTCAGCTCATTTGGTTGACCTTGATCACCACATAATTTTGTCACAGATTCCCCCAAAACGGCAGGCAATGAATAATTCTTCCCAGGGCCAGCCTATTCTGTGACTTTCAGCTCATTTGGTTGATCTTGATCACCACAAAATTTTGTCACAGATTCCCCCGAAACCGCAAGCAATGGAAAATTCTGCCCATGGGCAGCCTTTTCTGTGACTTTCAGCTCATTTGGATGATCACAAAAAAAGTTTCGTCGCCGATTGTCCCCAAATTGAACACAATGAAGGATCATGCCGCTGGGCAGCCTATTCTGTGACTTTCAGCTCATTTGGTGACCAACTTTTGTTCTGATCAACCAAATCCCCCCAAACTGCACGCAATGGATATTTCTTCCAAAGGGCAGCCTATTCTGTTACTGTCAGCTCAATTGGTTGATCTTGATCACCACAAAATTTTGTCACAGATTCCCCCGAAACTGCAAGCAATGGATAATTCTGCCCAAGGCCAGCCTATTCTGTGACTTTTAGCTCATTTGGATGATCACAAAAAAAGTTCATCACCAATTGTCCGCAAACTGCAGGCAATGAATAATTCTTCCTAGGGCCAGCCTATTCTGTGACTTTCAGCTCATTTGGTTGATCTTGATCACCACAAAATTTTGTCACAGATTCCCCCGAAACCGCAAGCAATGGAAAATTCTGCCCATGGGCAGCCTTTTCTGTGACTTTCAGCTCATTTGGATGATCACAAAAAAGTTTCGTCGCCGATTGTCCCCAAATTGAACACAATGAAGGATCATGCCGCTGGGCAGCCTATTCTGTGACTTTCAGCTCATTTGGTTGAACTTGATCACCACATAATTTTGTCACAGATTCCCCCAAAACGGCAGGCAATGAATAATTCTTCCCAGGGCCAGCCTATTCTGTGACTTTCAGCTCATTTGGATGATCACAAAAAAAGTTCATCACCAATTGTCCGCAAACTGCAGGCAATGAATAATTCTTCCCAGGGCCAGCCTATTCTGTGACTTTCAGCTCATTTGGATGATCACAAAAAAAGTTCATCACCAATTGTCCGCAAACTGCAGGCAATGAATAATTCTTCCTAGGGCCAGCCTATTCTGTGACTTTCAGCTCATTTGGATGATCACAAAAAAAGTTTCGTCGCCGATCGTCCCCAAATTGAACACAATGAAGGATCATGCCGCTGGGCAGCCTATTCTGTGACTTTCAGCTCATTCGGTGACCAACTTTTGTTCTGATCAACCAAATCCCCCCAAACTGCACGCAATGGATATTTCTTCCAGAGGGCAGCCTATTCTGTGACTTTCAGCTCATTTGGTTGATCTTGATCACCACAAAATTTTGTCACAGATTCCCCCGAAACCGCAAGCAATGGAAAATTCTGCCCATGGGCAGCCTTTTCTGTGACTTTCAGCTCATTTGGATGATCACAAAAAAGTTTCGTCGCCGATTGTCCCCAAATTGAACACAATGAAGGATCATGCCGCTGGGCAGCCTATTCTGTGACTTTCAGCTCATTTGGTTGAACTTGATCACCACATAATTTTGTCACAGATTCCCCCAAAACGGCAGGCAATGAATAATTCTTCCCAGGGCCAGCCTATTCTGTGACTTTCAGCTCATTTGGTGACCAACTTTTGTTCTGATCAACCAAATCCCCCCAAACTGCACGCAATGGATATTTCTTCCAAAGGGCAGCCTATTCTGTGACTTTCAGCTCATTTGGTGACCAACTTTTGTTCTGATCAACCAAATCCCCCCAAACTGCACGCAATGGATATTTCTTCCAAAGGGCAGCCTATTCTGTTACTTTCAGCTCATTTGGTTGATCTTGATCACCACAAAATTTTGTCACAGATTCCCCCGAAACCGCAAGCAATGGAAAATTCTGCCCATGGGCAGCCTTTTCTGTGACTTTCAGCTCATTTGGATGATCACAAAAAAGTTTCGTCGCCGATTGTCCCCAAATTGAACACAATGAAGGATCATGCCGCTGGGCAGCCTATTCTGTGACTTTCAGCTCATTTGGTTGACCTTGATCACCACATAATTTTGTCACAGATTCCCCCAAAACGGCAGGCAATGAATAATTCTTCCCAGGGCCAGCCTATTCTGTGACTTTCAGCTCATTTGGATGATCACAAAAAAAGTTCATCACCAATTGTCCGCAAACTGCAGGCAATGAATAATTCTTCCCAGGGCCAGCCTATTCTGTGACTTTCAGCTCATTTGGATGATCACAAAAAAAGTTCATCACCAATTGTCCGCAAACTGCAGGCAATGAATAATTCTTCCTAGGGCCAGCCTATTCTGTGACTTTCAGCTCATTTGGATGATCACAAAAAAAGTTTCGTCGCCGATCGTCCCCAAATTGAACACAATGCAGGATCATGCCGCTGGGCAGCCTATTCTGTGACTTTCAGCTCATTCGGTGACCAACTTTTGTTCTGATCAACCAAATCCCCCCAAACTGCACGCAATGGATATTTCTTCCAGAGGGCAGCCTATTCTGTTACTGTCAGCTCATTTGGTTGATCTTGATCACCACAAAATTTTGTCACAGATTCCCCCGAAACTGCAAGCAATGGATAATTCTGCCCAGGGCCAGCCTATTCTGTGACTTTCAGCTCATTTGGATGATCACAAAAAAAGTTCATCACCAATTGTCCGCAAACTGCAGGCAATGAATAATTCTTCCTAGGGCCAGCCTATTCTGTGACTTTCAGCTCATTTGGTTGATCTTGATCACCACAAAATTTTGTCACAGATTCCCCCGAAACCGCAAGCAATGGAAAATTCTGCCCATGGGCAGCCTTTTCTGTGACTTTCAGCTCATTTGGATGATCACAAAAAAGTTTCGTCGCCGATTGTCCCCAAATTGAACACAATGAAGGATCATGCCGCTGGGCAGCCTATTCTGTGACTTTCAGCTCATTTGGTTGACCTTGATCACCACATAATTTTGTCACAGATTCCCCCAAAACGGCAGGCAATGAATAATTCTTCCCAGGGCCAGCCTATTCTGTGACTTTCAGCTCATTTGGATGATCACAAAAAAAGTTCATCACCAATTGTCCGCAAACTGCAGGCAATGAATAATTCTTCCTAGGGCCAGCCTATTCTGTTACTTTCAGCTCATTTGGTTGATCTTGATCACCACAAAATTTTGTCACAGATTCCCCCGAAACCGCAAGCAATGGAAAATTCTGCCCATGGGCAGCCTTTTCTGTGACTTTCAGCTCATTTGGATGATCACAAAAAAGTTTCGTCGCCGATTGTCCCCAAATTGAACACAATGAAGGATCATGCCGCTGGGCAGCCTATTCTGTGACTTTCAGCTCATTTGGTTGAACTTGATCACCACATAATTTTGTCACAGATTCCCCCAAAACGGCAGGCAATGAATAATTCTTCCCAGGGCCAGCCTATTCTGTGACTTTCAGCTCATTTGGATGATCACAAAAAAAGTTCATCACCAATTGTCCGCAAACTGCAGGCAATGAATAATTCTTCCTAGGGCCAGCCTATTCTGTGACTTTCAGCTCATTTGGTTGACCTTGATCACCACATAATTTTGTCACAGATTCCCCCAAAACGGCAGGCAATGAATAATTCTTCCCAGGGCCAGCCTATTCTGTGACTTTCAGCTCATTTGGATGATCACAAAAAAAGTTCATCACCAATTGTCCGCAAACTGCAGGCAATGAATAATTCTTCCCAGGGCCAGCCTATTCTGTGACTTTCAGCTCATTTGGATGATCACAAAAAAAGTTCATCACCAATTGTCCGCAAACTGCAGGCAATGAATAATTCTTCCTAGGGCCAGCCTATTCTGTGACTTTCAGCTCATTCGGTGACCAACTTTTGTTCTGATCAACCAAATCCCCCCAAACTGCACGCAATGGATATTTCTTCCAGAGGGCAGCCTATTCTGTTACTGTCAGCTCATTTGGTTGATCTTGATCACCACAAAATTTTGTCACAGATTCCCCCGAAACCGCAAGCAATGGAAAATTCTGCCCATGGGCAGCCTTTTCTGTGACTTTCAGCTCATTTGGATGATCACAAAAAAGTTTCGTCGCCGATTGTCCCCAAATTGAACACAATGAAGGATCATGCCGCTGGGCAGCCTATTCTGTGACTTTCAGCTCATTTGGTTGAACTTGATCACCACATAATTTTGTCACAGATTCCCCCAAAACGGCAGGCAATGAATAATTCTTCCCAGGGCCAGCCTATTCTGTGACTTTCAGCTCATTTGGATGATCACAAAAAAAGTTCATCACCAATTGTCCGCAAACTGCAGGCAATGAATAATTCTTCCTAGGGCCAGCCTATTCTGTGACTTTCAGCTCATTTGGTTGATCTTGATCACCACAAAATTTTGTCACAGATTCCCCCGAAACCGCAAGCAATGGAAAATTCTGCCCATGGGCAGCCTTTTCTGTGACTTTCAGCTCATTTGGATGATCACAAAAAAGTTTCGTCGCCGATTCTCCCCAAATTGAACACAATGAAGGATCATGCCGCTGGGCAGCCTATTCTGTGACTTTCAGCTCATTTGGTTGACCTTGATCACCACATAATTTTGTCACAGATTCCCCCAAAACGGCAGGCAATGAATAATTCTTCCCAGGGCCAGCCTATTCTGTGACTTTCAGCTCATTTGGATGATCACAAAAAAAGTTCATCACCAATTGTCCGCAAACTGCAGGCAATGAATAATTCTTCCTAGGGCCAGCCTATTCTGTGACTTTCAGCTCATTTGGTTGATCTTGATCACCACAAAATTTTGTCACAGATTCCCCCGAAACCGCAAGCAATGGAAAATTCTGCCCATGGGCAGCCTTTTCTGTGACTTTCAGCTCATTTGGATGATCACAAAAAAGTTTCGTCGCCGATTCTCCCCAAATTGAACACAATGAAGGATCATGCCGCTGGGCAGCCTATTCTGTGACTTTCAGCTCATTTGGTTGACCTTGATCACCACATAATTTTGTCACAGATTCCCCCAAAACGGCAGGCAATGAATAATTCTTCCCAGGGCCAGCCTATTCTGTGACTTTCAGCTCATTTGGATGATCACAAAAAAAGTTCATCACCAATTGTCCGCAAACTGCAGGCAATGAATAATTCTTCCTAGGGCCAGCCTATTCTGTGACTTTCAGCTCATTTGGTTGATCTTGATCACCACAAAATTTTGTCACAGATTCCCCCGAAACCGCAAGCAATGGAAAATTCTGCCCATGGGCAGCCTTTTCTGTGACTTTCAGCTCATTTGGATGATCACAAAAAAGTTTCGTCGCCGATTCTCCCCAAATTGAACACAATGAAGGATCATGCCGCTGGGCAGCCTATTCTGTGACTTTCAGCTCATTTGGTTGACCTTGATCACCACATAATTTTGTCACAGATTCCCCCAAAACGGCAGGCAATGAATAATTCTTCCCAGGGCCAGCCTATTCTGTGACTTTCAGCTCATTTGGTTGATCTTGATCACCACAAAATTTTGTCACAGATTCCCCCGAAACCGCAAGCAATGGAAAATTCTGCCCATGGGCAGCCTTTTCTGTGACTTTCAGCTCATTTGGATGATCACAAAAAAAGTTTCGTCGCCGATTGTCCCCAAATTGAACACAATAAAGGATCATGCCGCTGGGCAGCCTATTCTGTGACTTTCAGCTCATTTGGTGACCAACTTTTGTTCTGATCAACCAAATCCCCCCAAACTGCACGCAATGGATATTTCTTCCAAAGGGCAGCCTATTCTGTTACTGTCAGCTCAATTGGTTGATCTTGATCACCACAAAATTTTGTCACAGATTCCCCCGAAACTGCAAGCAATGGATAATTCTGCCCAAGGCCAGCCTATTCTGTGACTTTCAGCTCATTTGGATGATCACAAAAAAAGTTCATCACCAATTGTCCGCAAACTGCAGGCAATAAATAATTCTTCCTAGGGCCAGCCTATTCTGTGACTTTCAGCTCATTTGGTTGATCTTGATCACCACAAAATTTTGTCACAGATTCCCCCGAAACCGCAAGCAATGGAAAATTCTGCCCATGGGCAGCCTTTTCTGTGACTTTCAGCTCATTTGGATGATCACAAAAAAGTTTCGTCGCCGATTGTCCCCAAATTGAACACAATGAAGGATCATGCCGCTGGGCAGCCTATTCTGTGACTTTCAGCTCATTTGGTTGAACTTGATCACCACATAATTTTGTCACAGATTCCCCCAAAACGGCAGGCAATGAATAATTCTTCCCAGGGCCAGCCTATTCTGTGACTTTCAGCTCATTTGGATGATCACAAAAAAAGTTCATCACCAATTGTCCGCAAACTGCAGGCAATGAATAATTCTTCCCAGGGCCAGCCTATTCTGTGACTTTCAGCTCATTTGGATGATCACAAAAAAAGTTCATCACCAATTGTCCGCAAACTGCAGGCAATGAATAATTCTTCCTAGGGCCAGCCTATTCTGTGACTTTCAGCTCATTTGGATGATCACAAAAAAAGTTTCGTCGCCGATCGTCCCCAAATTGAACACAATGAAGGATCATGCCGCTGGGCAGCCTATTCTGTGACTTTCAGCTCATTCGGTGACCAACTTTTGTTCTGATCAACCAAATCCCCCCAAACTGCACGCAATGGATATTTCTTCCAGAGGGCAGCCTATTCTGTTACTGTCAGCTCATTTGGTTGATCTTGATCACCACAAAATTTTGTCACAGATTCCCCCGAAACTGCAAGCAATGGATAATTCTGCCCAGGGCCAGCCTATTCTGTGACTTTCAGCTCATTTGGATGATCACAAAAAAAGTTCATCACCAATTGTCCGCAAACTGCAGGCAATGAATAATTCTTCCTAGGGCCAGCCTATTCTGTGACTTTCAGCTCATTTGGTTGATCTTGATCACCACAAAATTTTGTCACAGATTCCCCCGAAACCGCAAGCAATGGAAAATTCTGCCCATGGGCAGCCTTTTCTGTGACTTTCAGCTCATTTGGATGATCACAAAAAAGTTTCGTCGCCGATTGTCCCCAAATTGAACACAATGAAGGATCATGCCGCTGGGCAGCCTATTCTGTGACTTTCAGCTCATTTGGTTGAACTTGATCACCACATAATTTTGTCACAGATTCCCCCAAAACGGCAGGCAATGAATAATTCTTCCCAGGGCCAGCCTATTCTGTGACTTTCAGCTCATTTGGTGACCAACTTTTGTTCTGATCAACCAAATCCCCCCAAACTGCACGCAATGGATATTTCTTCCAAAGGGCAGCCTATTCTGTGACTTTCAGCTCATTTGGTGACCAACTTTTGTTCTGATCAACCAAATCCCCCCAAACTGCACGCAATGGATATTTCTTCCAAAGGGCAGCCTATTCTGTTACTTTCAGCTCATTTGGTTGATCTTGATCACCACAAAATTTTGTCACAGATTCCCCCGAAACCGCAAGCAATGGAAAATTCTGCCCATGGGCAGCCTTTTCTGTGACTTTCAGCTCATTTGGATGATCACAAAAAAGTTTCGTCGCCGATTGTCCCCAAATTGAACACAATGAAGGATCATGCCGCTGGGCAGCCTATTCTGTGACTTTCAGCTCATTTGGTTGACCTTGATCACCACATAATTTTGTCACAGATTCCCCCAAAACGGCAGGCAATGAATAATTCTTCCCAGGGCCAGCCTATTCTGTGACTTTCAGCTCATTTGGATGATCACAAAAAAAGTTCATCACCAATTGTCCGCAAACTGCAGGCAATGAATAATTCTTCCCAGGGCCAGCCTATTCTGTGACTTTCAGCTCATTTGGATGATCACAAAAAAAGTTCATCACCAATTGTCCGCAAACTGCAGGCAATGAATAATTCTTCCTAGGGCCAGCCTATTCTGTGACTTTCAGCTCATTTGGATGATCACAAAAAAAGTTTCGTCGCCGATCGTCCCCAAATTGAACACAATGCAGGATCATGCCGCTGGGCAGCCTATTCTGTGACTTTCAGCTCATTCGGTGACCAACTTTTGTTCTGATCAACCAAATCCCCCCAAACTGCACGCAATGGATATTTCTTCCAGAGGGCAGCCTATTCTGTTACTGTCAGCTCATTTGGTTGATCTTGATCACCACAAAATTTTGTCACAGATTCCCCCGAAACTGCAAGCAATGGATAATTCTGCCCAGGGCCAGCCTATTCTGTGACTTTCAGCTCATTTGGATGATCACAAAAAAAGTTCATCACCAATTGTCCGCAAACTGCAGGCAATGAATAATTCTTCCTAGGGCCAGCCTATTCTGTGACTTTCAGCTCATTTGGTTGATCTTGATCACCACAAAATTTTGTCACAGATTCCCCCGAAACCGCAAGCAATGGAAAATTCTGCCCATGGGCAGCCTTTTCTGTGACTTTCAGCTCATTTGGATGATCACAAAAAAGTTTCGTCGCCGATTGTCCCCAAATTGAACACAATGAAGGATCATGCCGCTGGGCAGCCTATTCTGTGACTTTCAGCTCATTTGGTTGACCTTGATCACCACATAATTTTGTCACAGATTCCCCCAAAACGGCAGGCAATGAATAATTCTTCCCAGGGCCAGCCTATTCTGTGACTTTCAGCTCATTTGGATGATCACAAAAAAAGTTCATCACCAATTGTCCGCAAACTGCAGGCAATGAATAATTCTTCCTAGGGCCAGCCTATTCTGTTACTTTCAGCTCATTTGGTTGATCTTGATCACCACAAAATTTTGTCACAGATTCCCCCGAAACCGCAAGCAATGGAAAATTCTGCCCATGGGCAGCCTTTTCTGTGACTTTCAGCTCATTTGGATGATCACAAAAAAGTTTCGTCGCCGATTGTCCCCAAATTGAACACAATGAAGGATCATGCCGCTGGGCAGCCTATTCTGTGACTTTCAGCTCATTTGGTTGAACTTGATCACCACATAATTTTGTCACAGATTCCCCCAAAACGGCAGGCAATGAATAATTCTTCCCAGGGCCAGCCTATTCTGTGACTTTCAGCTCATTTGGATGATCACAAAAAAGTTCATCACCAATTGTCCGCAAACTGCAGGCAATGAATAATTCTTCCTAGGGCCAGCCTATTCTGTGACTTTCAGCTCATTTGGTTGACCTTGATCACCACATAATTTTGTCACAGATTCCCCCAAAACGGCAGGCAATGAATAATTCTTCCCAGGGCCAGCCTATTCTGTGACTTTCAGCTCATTTGGATGATCACAAAAAAAGTTCATCACCAATTGTCCGCAAACTGCAGGCAATGAATAATTCTTCCCAGGGCCAGCCTATTCTGTGACTTTCAGCTCATTTGGATGATCACAAAAAAAGTTCATCACCAATTGTCCGCAAACTGCAGGCAATGAATAATTCTTCCTAGGGCCAGCCTATTCTGTGACTTTCAGCTCATTCGGTGACCAACTTTTGTTCTGATCAACCAAATCCCCCCAAACTGCACGCAATGGATATTTCTTCCAGAGGGCAGCCTATTCTGTTACTGTCAGCTCATTTGGTTGATCTTGATCACCACAAAATTTTGTCACAGATTCCCCCGAAACCGCAAGCAATGGAAAATTCTGCCCATGGGCAGCCTTTTCTGTGACTTTCAGCTCATTTGGATGATCACAAAAAAGTTTCGTCGCCGATTGTCCCCAAATTGAACACAATGAAGGATCATGCCGCTGGGCAGCCTATTCTGTGACTTTCAGCTCATTTGGTTGAACTTGATCACCACATAATTTTGTCACAGATTCCCCCAAAACGGCAGGCAATGAATAATTCTTCCCAGGGCCAGCCTATTCTGTGACTTTCAGCTCATTTGGATGATCACAAAAAAAGTTCATCACCAATTGTCCGCAAACTGCAGGCAATGAATAATTCTTCCTAGGGCCAGCCTATTCTGTGACTTTCAGCTCATTTGGTTGATCTTGATCACCACAAAATTTTGTCACAGATTCCCCCGAAACCGCAAGCAATGGAAAATTCTGCCCATGGGCAGCCTTTTCTGTGACTTTCAGCTCATTTGGATGATCACAAAAAAGTTTCGTCGCCGATTCTCCCCAAATTGAACACAATGAAGGATCATGCCGCTGGGCAGCCTATTCTGTGACTTTCAGCTCATTTGGTTGACCTTGATCACCACATAATTTTGTCACAGATTCCCCCAAAACGGCAGGCAATGAATAATTCTTCCCAGGGCCAGCCTATTCTGTGACTTTCAGCTCATTTGGATGATCACAAAAAAAGTTCATCACCAATTGTCCGCAAACTGCAGGCAATGAATAATTCTTCCTAGGGCCAGCCTATTCTGTGACTTTCAGCTCATTTGGTTGATCTTGATCACCACAAAATTTTGTCACAGATTCCCCCGAAACCGCAAGCAATGGAAAATTCTGCCCATGGGCAGCCTTTTCTGTGACTTTCAGCTCATTTGGATGATCACAAAAAAGTTTCGTCGCCGATTCTCCCCAAATTGAACACAATGAAGGATCATGCCGCTGGGCAGCCTATTCTGTGACTTTCAGCTCATTTGGTTGACCTTGATCACCACATAATTTTGTCACAGATTCCCCCAAAACGGCAGGCAATGAATAATTCTTCCCAGGGCCAGCCTATTCTGTGACTTTCAGCTCATTTGGTGACCAACTTTTGTTCTGATCAACCAAATCCCCCCAAACTGCACGCAATGGATATTTCTTCCAAAGGGCAGCCTATTCTGTGACTTTCAGCTCATTTGGTGACCAACTTTTGTTCTGATCAACCAAATCCCCCCAAACTGCACGCAATGGATATTTCTTCCAAAGGGCAGCCTATTCTGTTACTGTCAGCTCAATTGGTTGATCTTGATCACCACAAAATTTTGTCACAGATTCCCCCGAAACCGCAAGCAATGGAAAATTCTGCCCATGGGCAGCCTTTTCTGTGACTTTCAGCTCATTTGGATGATCACAAAAAAGTTTCGTCGCCGATTGTCCCCAAATTGAACACAATGAAGGATCATGCCGCTGGGCAGCCTATTCTGTGACTTTCAGCTCATTTGGTTGACCTTGATCACCACATAATTTTGTCACAGATTCCCCCAAAACGGCAGGCAATGAATAATTCTTCCCAGGGCCAGCCTATTCTGTGACTTTCAGCTCATTTGGATGATCACAAAAAAAGTTCATCACCAATTGTCCGCAAACTGCAGGCAATGAATAATTCTTCCTAGGGCCAGCCTATTCTGTGACTTTCAGCTCATTTGGATGATCACAAAAAAAGTTTCGTCGCCGATCGTCCCCAAATTGAATACAATGAAGGATCATGCCGCTGGGCAGCCTATTCTGTGACTTTCAGCTCATTCGGTGACCAACTTTTGTTCTGATCAACCAAATCCCCCCAAACTGCACGCAATGGATATTTCTTCCAGAGGGCAGCCTATTCTGTTACTGTCAGCTCATTTGGTTGATCTTGATCACCACAAAATTTTGTCACAGATTCCCCCGAAACTGCAAGCAATGGATAATTCTGCCCAGGGCCAGCCTATTCTGTGACTTTCAGCTCATTTGGATGATCACAAAAAAAGTTCATCACCAATTGTCCGCAAACTGCAGGCAATGAATAATTCTTCCTAGGGCCAGCCTATTCTGTGACTTTCAGCTCATTTGGTTGACCTTGATCACCACATAATTTTGTCACAGATTCCCCCAAAACGGCAGGCAATGAATAATTCTTCCCAGGGCCAGCCTATTCTGTGACTTTCAGCTCATTTGGATGATCACAAAAAAAGTTCATCACCAATTGTCCGCAAACTGCAGGCAATGAATAATTCTTCCCAGGGCCAGCCTATTCTGTGACTTTCAGCTCATTTGGATGATCACAAAAAAAGTTCATCACCAATTGTCCGCAAACTGCAGGCAATGAATAATTCTTCCTAGGGCCAGCCTATTCTGTGACTTTCAGCTCATTTGGATGATCACAAAAAAAGTTTCGTCGCCGATCGTCCCCAAATTGAACACAATGAAGGATCATGCCGCTGGGCAGCCTATTCTGTGACTTTCAGCTCATTTGGTGACCAACTTTTGTTCTGATCAACCAAATCCCCCCAAACTGCACGCAATGGATATTTCTTCCAAAGGGCAGCCTATTCTGTTACTGTCAGCTCAATTGGTTGATCTTGATCACCACAAAATTTTGTCACAGATTCCCCCGAAACTGCAAGCAATGGATAATTCTGCCCAAGGCCAGCCTATTCTGTGACTTTCAGCTCATTTGGATGATCACAAAAAAAGTTCATCACCAATTGTCCGCAAACTGCAGGCAATGAATAATTCTTCCTAGGGCCAGCCTATTCTGTGACTTTCAGCTCATTTGGTTGATCTTGATCACCACAAAATTTTGTCACAGATTCCCCCGAAACCGCAAGCAATGGAAAATTCTGCCCATGGGCAGCCTTTTCTGTGACTTTCAGCTCATTTGGATGATCACAAAAAAGTTTCGTCGCCGATTGTCCCCAAATTGAACACAATGAAGGATCATGCCGCTGGGCAGCCTATTCTGTGACTTTCAGCTCATTTGGTTGAACTTGATCACCACATAATTTTGTCACAGATTCCCCCAAAACGGCAGGCAATGAATAATTCTTCCCAGGGCCAGCCTATTCTGTGACTTTCAGCTCATTTGGTGACCAACTTTTGTTCTGATCAACCAAATCCCCCCAAACTGCACGCAATGGATATAAGGGCAGCCTATTCTGTGACTTTCAGCTCATTTGGTGACCAACTTTTGTTCTGATCAACCAAATCCCCCCAAACTGCACGCAATGGATATTTCTTCCAAAGGGCAGCCTATTCTGTTACTGTCAGCTCAATTGGTTGATCTTGATCACCACAAAATTTTGTCACAGATTCCCCCCCCGAAACTGCAAGCAATGGATAATTCTGCCCAAGGCCAGCCTATTCTGTGACTTTCAGCTCATTTGGATGATCACAAAAAAAGTTCATCACCAATTGTCCGCAAACTGCAGGCAATGAATAATTCTTCCCAGGGCCAGCCTATTCTGTGACTTTCAGCTCATTTGGATGATCACAAAAAAAGTTCATCACCAATTGTCCGCAAACTGCAGGCAATGAATAATTCTTCCTAGGGCCAGCCTATTCTGTTACTTTCAGCTCATTTGGTTGATCTTGATCACCACAAAATTTTGTCACAGATTCCCCCGAAACCGCAAGCAATGGAAAATTCTGCCCATGGGCAGCCTTTTCTGTGACTTTCAGCTCATTTGGTTGATCTTGATCACCACAAAATTTTGTCACAGATTCCCCCGAAACCGCAAGCAATGGAAAATTCTGCCCATGGCCAGCCTATTCTGTGACTTTCAGATCATTTGGTTGATCTTGATCACCACATAATTTTGTCACACATTCCCCCAAAACGGCAGGCAATGAATAATTCTTCCCAGAGCCAGCCTATTCTGTGACTTTCAGCTCATTTGGATGATCACAAAAAAAGTTCATCACCAATTGTCCGCAAACTGCAGGCAATGAATAATTCTTCCTATGGCCAGCCTATTCTGTGACTTTCAGCTCATTCGGTGACCAACTTTTGTTCTGATCAACCAAATCCCCCCAAACTGCACGCAATGGATATTTCTTCCAAAGGGCAGCCTATTCTGTTACTTTCAGCTCATTTGGTTGATCTTGATCACCACAAAATTTTGTCACAGATTCCCCCGAAACCGCAAGCAATGGAAAATTCTGCCCATGGGCAGCCTTTTCTGTGACTTTCAGCTCATTTGGATGATCACAAAAAAGTTTCGTCGCCGATTGTCCCCAAATTGAACACAATGAAGGATCATGCCGCTGGGCAGCCTATTCTGTGACTTTCAGCTCATTTGGTTGACCTTGATCACCACATAATTTTGTCACAGATTCCCCCAAAACGGCAGGCAATGAATAATTCTTCCCAGGGCCAGCCTATTCTGTGACTTTCAGCTCATTTGGTTGATCTTGATCACCACAAAATTTTGTCACAGATTCCCCCGAAACCGCAAGCAATGGAAAATTCTGCCCATGGGCAGCCTTTTCTGTGACTTTCAGCTCATTTGGATGATCACAAAAAAAGTTTCGTCGCCGATTGTCCCCAAATTGAACACAATGAAGGATCATGCCGCTGGGCAGCCTATTCTGTGACTTTCAGCTCATTTGGTGACCAACTTTTGTTCTGATCAACCAAATCCCCCCAAACTGCACGCAATGGATATTTCTTCCAAAGGGCAGCCTATTCTGTTACTGTCAGCTCAATTGGTTGATCTTGATCACCACAAAATTTTGTCACAGATTCCCCCGAAACTGCAAGCAATGGATAATTCTGCCCAAGGCCAGCCTATTCTGTGACTTTCAGCTCATTTGGATGATCACAAAAAAAGTTCATCACCAATTGTCCGCAAACTGCAGGCAATGAATAATTCTTCCTAGGGCCAGCCTATTCTGTGACTTTCAGCTCATTTGGTTGATCTTGATCACCACAAAATTTTGTCACAGATTCCCCCGAAACCGCAAGCAATGGAAAATTCTGCCCATGGGCAGCCTTTTCTGTGACTTTCAGCTCATTTGGATGATCACAAAAAAGTTTCGTCGCCGATTGTCCCCAAATTGAACACAATGAAGGATCATGCCGCTGGGCAGCCTATTCTGTGACTTTCAGCTCATTTGGTTGAACTTGATCACCACATAATTTTGTCACAGATTCCCCCAAAACGGCAGGCAATGAATAATTCTTCCCAGGGCCAGCCTATTCTGTGACTTTCAGCTCATTTGGTGACCAACTTTTGTTCTGATCAACCAAATCCCCCCAAACTGCACGCAATGGATATTTCTTCCAAAGGGCAGCCTATTCTGTGACTTTCAGCTCATTTGGTGACCAACTTTTGTTCTGATCAACCAAATCCCCCCAAACTGCACGCAATGGATATTTCTTCCAAAGGGCAGCCTATTCTGTTACTTTCAGCTCATTTGGTTGATCTTGATCACCACAAAATTTTGTCACAGATTCCCCCGAAACCGCAAGCAATGGAAAATTCTGCCCATGGGCAGCCTTTTCTGTGACTTTCAGCTCATTTGGATGATCACAAAAAAGTTTCGTCGCCGATTGTCCCCAAATTGAACACAATGAAGGATCATGCCGCTGGGCAGCCTATTCTGTGACTTTCAGCTCATTTGGTTGACCTTGATCACCACATAATTTTGTCACAGATTCCCCCAAAACGGCAGGCAATGAATAATTCTTCCCAGGGCCAGCCTATTCTGTGACTTTCAGCTCATTTGGATGATCACAAAAAAAGTTCATCACCAATTGTCCGCAAACTGCAGGCAATGAATAATTCTTCCCAGGGCCAGCCTATTCTGTGACTTTCAGCTCATTTGGATGATCACAAAAAAAGTTCATCACCAATTGTCCGCAAACTGCAGGCAATGAATAATTCTTCCTAGGGCCAGCCTATTCTGTGACTTTCAGCTCATTTGGATGATCACAAAAAAAGTTTCGTCGCCGATCGTCCCCAAATTGAACACAATGCAGGATCATGCCGCTGGGCAGCCTATTCTGTGACTTTCAGCTCATTCGGTGACCAACTTTTGTTCTGATCAACCAAATCCCCCCAAACTGCACGCAATGGATATTTCTTCCAGAGGGCAGCCTATTCTGTTACTGTCAGCTCATTTGGTTGATCTTGATCACCACAAAATTTTGTCACAGATTCCCCCGAAACTGCAAGCAATGGATAATTCTGCCCAGGGCCAGCCTATTCTGTGACTTTCAGCTCATTTGGATGATCACAAAAAAAGTTCATCACCAATTGTCCGCAAACTGCAGGCAATGAATAATTCTTCCTAGGGCCAGCCTATTCTGTGACTTTCAGCTCATTTGGTTGATCTTGATCACCACAAAATTTTGTCACAGATTCCCCCGAAACCGCAAGCAATGGAAAATTCTGCCCATGGGCAGCCTTTTCTGTGACTTTCAGCTCATTTGGATGATCACAAAAAAGTTTCGTCGCCGATTGTCCCCAAATTGAACACAATGAAGGATCATGCCGCTGGGCAGCCTATTCTGTGACTTTCAGCTCATTTGGTTGACCTTGATCACCACATAATTTTGTCACAGATTCCCCCAAAACGGCAGGCAATGAATAATTCTTCCCAGGGCCAGCCTATTCTGTGACTTTCAGCTCATTTGGATGATCACAAAAAAAGTTCATCACCAATTGTCCGCAAACTGCAGGCAATGAATAATTCTTCCTAGGGCCAGCCTATTCTGTTACTTTCAGCTCATTTGGTTGATCTTGATCACCACAAAATTTTGTCACAGATTCCCCCGAAACCGCAAGCAATGGAAAATTCTGCCCATGGGCAGCCTTTTCTGTGACTTTCAGCTCATTTGGATGATCACAAAAAAGTTTCGTCGCCGATTGTCCCCAAATTGAACACAATGAAGGATCATGCCGCTGGGCAGCCTATTCTGTGACTTTCAGCTCATTTGGTTGAACTTGATCACCACATAATTTTGTCACAGATTCCCCCAAAACGGCAGGCAATGAATAATTCTTCCCAGGGCCAGCCTATTCTGTGACTTTCAGCTCATTTGGATGATCACAAAAAAAGTTCATCACCAATTGTCCGCAAACTGCAGGCAATGAATAATTCTTCCTAGGGCCAGCCTATTCTGTGACTTTCAGCTCATTTGGTTGACCTTGATCACCACATAATTTTGTCACAGATTCCCCCAAAACGGCAGGCAATGAATAATTCTTCCCAGGGCCAGCCTATTCTGTGACTTTCAGCTCATTTGGATGATCACAAAAAAAGTTCATCACCAATTGTCCGCAAACTGCAGGCAATGAATAATTCTTCCTAGGGCCAGCCTATTCTGTGACTTTCAGCTCATTTGGATGATCACAAAAAAAGTTTCGTCGCCGATCGTCCCCAAATTGAACACAATGAAGGATCATGCCGCTGGGCAGCCTATTCTGTGACTTTCAGCTCATTTGGTGACCAACTTTTGTTCTGATCAACCAAATCCCCCCAAACTGCACGCAATGGATATTTCTTCCAAAGGGCAGCCTATTCTGTTACTGTCAGCTCAATTGGTTGATCTTGATCACCACAAAATTTTGTCACAGATTCCCCCGAAACTGCAAGCAATGGATAATTCTGCCCAAGGCCAGCCTATTCTGTGACTTTCAGCTCATTTGGATGATCACAAAAAAAGTTCATCACCAATTGTCCGCAAACTGCAGGCAATGAATAATTCTTCCTAGGGCCAGCCTATTCTGTGACTTTCAGCTCATTTGGTTGATCTTGATCACCACAAAATTTTGTCACAGATTCCCCCGAAACCGCAAGCAATGGAAAATTCTGCCCATGGGCAGCCTTTTCTGTGACTTTCAGCTCATTTGGATGATCACAAAAAAGTTTCGTCGCCGATTGTCCCCAAATTGAACACAATGAAGGATCATGCCGCTGGGCAGCCTATTCTGTGACTTTCAGCTCATTTGGTTGACCTTGATCACCACATAATTTTGTCACAGATTCCCCCAAAACGGCAGGCAATGAATAATTCTTCCCAGGGCCAGCCTATTCTGTGACTTTCAGCTCATTTGGATGATCACAAAAAAAGTTCATCACCAATTGTCCGCAAACTGCAGGCAATGAATAATTCTTCCCAGGGCCAGCCTATTCTGTGACTTTCAGCTCATTTGGATGATCACAAAAAAAGTTCATCACCAATTGTCCGCAAACTGCAGGCAATGAATAATTCTTCCTAGGGCCAGCCTATTCTGTGACTTTCAGCTCATTCGGTGACCAACTTTTGTTCTGATCAACCAAATCCCCCCAAACTGCACGCAATGGATATTTCTTCCAGAGGGCAGCCTATTCTGTTACTGTCAGCTCATTTGGTTGATCTTGATCACCACAAAATTTTGTCACAGATTCCCCCGAAACCGCAAGCAATGGAAAATTCTGCCCATGGGCAGCCTTTTCTGTGACTTTCAGCTCATTTGGATGATCACAAAAAAGTTTCGTCGCCGATTGTCCCCAAATTGAACACAATGAAGGATCATGCCGCTGGGCAGCCTATTCTGTGACTTTCAGCTCATTTGGTTGAACTTGATCACCACATAATTTTGTCACAGATTCCCCCAAAACGGCAGGCAATGAATAATTCTTCCCAGGGCCAGCCTATTCTGTGACTTTCAGCTCATTTGGATGATCACAAAAAAAGTTCATCACCAATTGTCCGCAAACTGCAGGCAATGAATAATTCTTCCTAGGGCCAGCCTATTCTGTGACTTTCAGCTCATTTGGTTGATCTTGATCACCACAAAATTTTGTCACAGATTCCCCCGAAACCGCAAGCAATGGAAAATTCTGCCCATGGGCAGCCTTTTCTGTGACTTTCAGCTCATTTGGATGATCACAAAAAAGTTTCGTCGCCGATTCTCCCCAAATTGAACACAATGAAGGATCATGCCGCTGGGCAGCCTATTCTGTGACTTTCAGCTCATTTGGTTGACCTTGATCACCACATAATTTTGTCACAGATTCCCCCAAAACGGCAGGCAATGAATAATTCTTCCCAGGGCCAGCCTATTCTGTGACTTTCAGCTCATTTGGATGATCACAAAAAAAGTTCATCACCAATTGTCCGCAAACTGCAGGCAATGAATAATTCTTCCTAGGGCCAGCCTATTCTGTGACTTTCAGCTCATTTGGTTGATCTTGATCACCACAAAATTTTGTCACAGATTCCCCCGAAACCGCAAGCAATGGAAAATTCTGCCCATGGGCAGCCTTTTCTGTGACTTTCAGCTCATTTGGATGATCACAAAAAAGTTTCGTCGCCGATTCTCCCCAAATTGAACACAATGAAGGATCATGCCGCTGGGCAGCCTATTCTGTGACTTTCAGCTCATTTGGTTGACCTTGATCACCACATAATTTTGTCACAGATTCCCCCAAAACGGCAGGCAATGAATAATTCTTCCCAGGGCCAGCCTATTCTGTGACTTTCAGCTCATTTGGTGACCAACTTTTGTTCTGATCAACCAAATCCCCCCAAACTGCACGCAATGGATATTTCTTCCAAAGGGCAGCCTATTCTGTGACTTTCAGCTCATTTGGTGACCAACTTTTGTTCTGATCAACCAAATCCCCCCAAACTGCACGCAATGGATATTTCTTCCAAAGGGCAGCCTATTCTGTTACTGTCAGCTCAATTGGTTGATCTTGATCACCACAAAATTTTGTCACAGATTCCCCCGAAACTGCAAGCAATGGATAATTCTGCCCAAGGCCAGCCTATTCTGTGACTTTCAGCTCATTTGGATGATCACAAAAAAAGTTCATCACCAATTGTCCGCAAACTGCAGGCAATGAATAATTCTTCCTAGGGCCAGCCTATTCTGTGACTTTCAGCTCATTTGGTTGATCTTGATCACCACAAAATTTTGTCACAGATTCCCCCGAAACAACAAGCAATGGAAAATTCTGCCCATGGGCAGCCTTTTCTGTGACTTTCAGCTCATTTGGATGATCACAAAAAAGTTTCGTCGCCGATTGTCCCCAAATTGAACACAATGAAGGATCATGCCGCTGGGCAGCCTATTCTGTGACTTTCAGCTCATTTGGTTGAACTTGATCACCACATAATTTTGTCACAGATTCCCCCAAAACGGCAGGCAATGAATAATTCTTCCCAGGGCCAGCCTATTCTGTGACTTTCAGCTCATTTGGTGACCAACTTTTGTTCTGATCAACCAAATCCCCCCAAACTGCACGCAATGGATATAAGGGCAGCCTATTCTGTGACTTTCAGCTCATTTGGTGACCAACTTTTGTTCTGATCAACCAAATCCCCCCAAACTGCACGCAATGGATATTTCTTCCAAAGGGCAGCCTATTCTGTTACTGTCAGCTCAATTGGTTGATCTTGATCACCACAAAATTTTGTCACAGATTCCCCCCCCGAAACTGCAAGCAATGGATAATTCTGCCCAAGGCCAGCCTATTCTGTGACTTTCAGCTCATTTGGATGATCACAAAAAAAGTTCATCACCAATTGTCCGCAAACTGCAGGCAATGAATAATTCTTCCCAGGGCCAGCCTATTCTGTGACTTTCAGCTCATTTGGATGATCACAAAAAAAGTTCATCACCAATTGTCCGCAAACTGCAGGCAATGAATAATTCTTCCTAGGGCCAGCCTATTCTGTTACTTTCAGCTCATTTGGTTGATCTTGATCACCACAAAATTTTGTCACAGATTCCCCCGAAACCGCAAGCAATGGAAAATTCTGCCCATGGGCAGCCTTTTCTGTGACTTTCAGCTCATTTGGTTGATCTTGATCACCACAAAATTTTGTCACAGATTCCCCCGAAACCGCAAGCAATGGAAAATTCTGCCCATGGCCAGCCTATTCTGTGACTTTCAGATCATTTGGTTGATCTTGATCACCACATAATTTTGTCACACATTCCCCCAAAACGGCAGGCAATGAATAATTCTTCCCAGAGCCAGCCTATTCTGTGACTTTCAGCTCATTTGGATGATCACAAAAAAAGTTCATCACCAATTGTCCGCAAACTGCAGGCAATGAATAATTCTTCCTATGGCCAGCCTATTCTGTGACTTTCAGCTCATTCGGTGACCAACTTTTGTTCTGATCAACCAAATCCCCCCAAACTGCACGCAATGGATATTTCTTCCAAAGGGCAGCCTATTCTGTTACTTTCAGCTCATTTGGTTGATCTTGATCACCACAAAATTTTGTCACAGATTCCCCCGAAACCGCAAGCAATGGAAAATTCTGCCCATGGGCAGCCTTTTCTGTGACTTTCAGCTCATTTGGATGATCACAAAAAAGTTTCGTCGCCGATTGTCCCCAAATTGAACACAATGAAGGATCATGCCGCTGGGCAGCCTATTCTGTGACTTTCAGCTCATTTGGTTGACCTTGATCACCACATAATTTTGTCACAGATTCCCCCAAAACGGCAGGCAATGAATAATTCTTCCCAGGGCCAGCCTATTCTGTGACTTTCAGCTCATTTGGTTGATCTTGATCACCACAAAATTTTGTCACAGATTCCCCCGAAACCGCAAGCAATGGAAAATTCTGCCCATGGGCAGCCTTTTCTGTGACTTTCAGCTCATTTGGATGATCACAAAAAAAGTTTCGTCGCCGATTGTCCCCAAATTGAACACAATGAAGGATCATGCCGCTGGGCAGCCTATTCTGTGACTTTCAGCTCATTTGGTGACCAACTTTTGTTCTGATCAACCAAATCCCCCCAAACTGCACGCAATGGATATTTCTTCCAAAGGGCAGCCTATTCTGTTACTGTCAGCTCAATTGGTTGATCTTGATCACCACAAAATTTTGTCACAGATTCCCCCGAAACTGCAAGCAATGGATAATTCTGCCCAAGGCCAGCCTATTCTGTGACTTTCAGCTCATTTGGATGATCACAAAAAAAGTTCATCACCAATTGTCCGCAAACTGCAGGCAATGAATAATTCTTCCTAGGGCCAGCCTATTCTGTGACTTTCAGCTCATTTGGTTGATCTTGATCACCACAAAATTTTGTCACAGATTCCCCCGAAACCGCAAGCAATGGAAAATTCTGCCCATGGGCAGCCTTTTCTGTGACTTTCAGCTCATTTGGATGATCACAAAAAAGTTTCGTCGCCGATTGTCCCCAAATTGAACACAATGAAGGATCATGCCGCTGGGCAGCCTATTCTGTGACTTTCAGCTCATTTGGTTGAACTTGATCACCACATAATTTTGTCACAGATTCCCCCAAAACGGCAGGCAATGAATAATTCTTCCCAGGGCCAGCCTATTCTGTGACTTTCAGCTCATTTGGATGATCACAAAAAAAGTTCATCACCAATTGTCCGCAAACTGCAGGCAATGAATAATTCTTCCCAGGGCCAGCCTATTCTGTGACTTTCAGCTCATTTGGATGATCACAAAAAAAGTTCATCACCAATTGTCCGCAAACTGCAGGCAATGAATAATTCTTCCTAGGGCCAGCCTATTCTGTGACTTTCAGCTCATTTGGATGATCACAAAAAAAGTTTCGTCGCCGATCGTCCCCAAATTGAACACAATGAAGGATCATGCCGCTGGGCAGCCTATTCTGTGACTTTCAGCTCATTCGGTGACCAACTTTTGTTCTGATCAACCAAATCCCCCCAAACTGCACGCAATGGATATTTCTTCCAGAGGGCAGCCTATTCTGTTACTGTCAGCTCATTTGGTTGATCTTGATCACCACAAAATTTTGTCACAGATTCCCCCGAAACTGCAAGCAATGGATAATTCTGCCCAGGGCCAGCCTATTCTGTGACTTTCAGCTCATTTGGATGATCACAAAAAAAGTTCATCACCAATTGTCCGCAAACTGCAGGCAATGAATAATTCTTCCTAGGGCCAGCCTATTCTGTGACTTTCAGCTCATTTGGTTGATCTTGATCACCACAAAATTTTGTCACAGATTCCCCCGAAACCGCAAGCAATGGAAAATTCTGCCCATGGGCAGCCTTTTCTGTGACTTTCAGCTCATTTGGATGATCACAAAAAAGTTTCGTCGCCGATTGTCCCCAAATTGAACACAATGAAGGATCATGCCGCTGGGCAGCCTATTCTGTGACTTTCAGCTCATTTGGTTGAACTTGATCACCACATAATTTTGTCACAGATTCCCCCAAAACGGCAGGCAATGAATAATTCTTCCCAGGGCCAGCCTATTCTGTGACTTTCAGCTCATTTGGTGACCAACTTTTGTTCTGATCAACCAAATCCCCCCAAACTGCACGCAATGGATATTTCTTCCATAGGGCAGCCTATTCTGTGACTTTCAGCTCATTTGGTGACCAACTTTTGTTCTGATCAACCAAATCCCCCCAAACTGCACGCAATGGATATTTCTTCCAAAGGGCAGCCTATTCTGTTACTTTCAGCTCATTTGGTTGATCTTGATCACCACAAAATTTTGTCACAGATTCCCCCGAAACCGCAAGCAATGGAAAATTCTGCCCATGGGCAGCCTTTTCTGTGACTTTCAGCTCATTTGGATGATCACAAAAAAGTTTCGTCGCCGATTGTCCCCAAATTGAACACAATGAAGGATCATGCCGCTGGGCAGCCTATTCTGTGACTTTCAGCTCATTTGGTTGACCTTGATCACCACATAATTTTGTCACAGATTCCCCCAAAACGGCAGGCAATGAATAATTCTTCCCAGGGCCAGCCTATTCTGTGACTTTCAGCTCATTTGGATGATCACAAAAAAAGTTCATCACCAATTGTCCGCAAACTGCAGGCAATGAATAATTCTTCCCAGGGCCAGCCTATTCTGTGACTTTCAGCTCATTTGGATGATCACAAAAAAAGTTCATCACCAATTGTCCGCAAACTGCAGGCAATGAATAATTCTTCCTAGGGCCAGCCTATTCTGTGACTTTCAGCTCATTTGGATGATCACAAAAAAAGTTTCGTCGCCGATCGTCCCCAAATTGAACACAATGCAGGATCATGCCGCTGGGCAGCCTATTCTGTGACTTTCAGCTCATTCGGTGACCAACTTTTGTTCTGATCAACCAAATCCCCCCAAACTGCACGCAATGGATATTTCTTCCAGAGGGCAGCCTATTCTGTTACTGTCAGCTCATTTGGTTGATCTTGATCACCACAAAATTTTGTCACAGATTCCCCCGAAACTGCAAGCAATGGATAATTCTGCCCAGGGCCAGCCTATTCTGTGACTTTCAGCTCATTTGGATGATCACAAAAAAAGTTCATCACCAATTGTCCGCAAACTGCAGGCAATGAATAATTCTTCCTAGGGCCAGCCTATTCTGTGACTTTCAGCTCATTTGGTTGATCTTGATCACCACAAAATTTTGTCACAGATTCCCCCGAAACCGCAAGCAATGGAAAATTCTGCCCATGGGCAGCCTTTTCTGTGACTTTCAGCTCATTTGGATGATCACAAAAAAGTTTCGTCGCCGATTGTCCCCAAATTGAACACAATGAAGGATCATGCCGCTGGGCAGCCTATTCTGTGACTTTCAGCTCATTTGGTTGACCTTGATCACCACATAATTTTGTCACAGATTCCCCCAAAACGGCAGGCAATGAATAATTCTTCCCAGGGCCAGCCTATTCTGTGACTTTCAGCTCATTTGGATGATCACAAAAAAAGTTCATCACCAATTGTCCGCAAACTGCAGGCAATGAATAATTCTTCCTAGGGCCAGCCTATTCTGTTACTTTCAGCTCATTTGGTTGATCTTGATCACCACAAAATTTTGTCACAGATTCCCCCGAAACCGCAAGCAATGGAAAATTCTGCCCATGGGCAGCCTTTTCTGTGACTTTCAGCTCATTTGGATGATCACAAAAAAGTTTCGTCGCCGATTGTCCCCAAATTGAACACAATGAAGGATCATGCCGCTGGGCAGCCTATTCTGTGACTTTCAGCTCATTTGGTTGAACTTGATCACCACATAATTTTGTCACAGATTCCCCCAAAACGGCAGGCAATGAATAATTCTTCCCAGGGCCAGCCTATTCTGTGACTTTCAGCTCATTTGGATGATCACAAAAAAAGTTCATCACCAATTGTCCGCAAACTGCAGGCAATGAATAATTCTTCCTAGGGCCAGCCTATTCTGTGACTTTCAGCTCATTTGGTTGACCTTGATCACCACATAATTTTGTCACAGATTCCCCCAAAACGGCAGGCAATGAATAATTCTTCCCAGGGCCAGCCTATTCTGTGACTTTCAGCTCATTTGGATGATCACAAAAAAAGTTCATCACCAATTGTCCGCAAACTGCAGGCAATGAATAATTCTTCCTAGGGCCAGCCTATTCTGTGACTTTCAGCTCATTTGGATGATCACAAAAAAAGTTTCGTCGCCGATCGTCCCCAAATTGAACACAATGAAGGATCATGCCGCTGGGCAGCCTATTCTGTGACTTTCAGCTCATTTGGTGACCAACTTTTGTTCTGATCAACCAAATCCCCCCAAACTGCACGCAATGGATATTTCTTCCAAAGGGCAGCCTATTCTGTTACTGTCAGCTCAATTGGTTGATCTTGATCACCACAAAATTTTGTCACAGATTCCCCCGAAACTGCAAGCAATGGATAATTCTGCCCAAGGCCAGCCTATTCTGTGACTTTCAGCTCATTTGGATGATCACAAAAAAAGTTCATCACCAATTGTCCGCAAACTGCAGGCAATGAATAATTCTTCCTAGGGCCAGCCTATTCTGTGACTTTCAGCTCATTTGGTTGATCTTGATCACCACAAAATTTTGTCACAGATTCCCCCGAAACCGCAAGCAATGGAAAATTCTGCCCATGGGCAGCCTTTTCTGTGACTTTCAGCTCATTTGGATGATCACAAAAAAGTTTCGTCGCCGATTGTCCCCAAATTGAACACAATGAAGGATCATGCCGCTGGGCAGCCTATTCTGTGACTTTCAGCTCATTTGGTTGACCTTGATCACCACATAATTTTGTCACAGATTCCCCCAAAACGGCAGGCAATGAATAATTCTTCCCAGGGCCAGCCTATTCTGTGACTTTCAGCTCATTTGGATGATCACAAAAAAAGTTCATCACCAATTGTCCGCAAACTGCAGGCAATGAATAATTCTTCCCAGGGCCAGCCTATTCTGTGACTTTCAGCTCATTTGGATGATCACAAAAAAAGTTCATCACCAATTGTCCGCAAACTGCAGGCAATGAATAATTCTTCCTAGGGCCAGCCTATTCTGTGACTTTCAGCTCATTCGGTGACCAACTTTTGTTCTGATCAACCAAATCCCCCCAAACTGCACGCAATGGATATTTCTTCCAGAGGGCAGCCTATTCTGTTACTGTCAGCTCATTTGGTTGATCTTGATCACCACAAAATTTTGTCACAGATTCCCCCGAAACCGCAAGCAATGGAAAATTCTGCCCATGGGCAGCCTTTTCTGTGACTTTCAGCTCATTTGGATGATCACAAAAAAGTTTCGTCGCCGATTGTCCCCAAATTGAACACAATGAAGGATCATGCCGCTGGGCAGCCTATTCTGTGACTTTCAGCTCATTTGGTTGAACTTGATCACCACATAATTTTGTCACAGATTCCCCCAAAACGGCAGGCAATGAATAATTCTTCCCAGGGCCAGCCTATTCTGTGACTTTCAGCTCATTTGGATGATCACAAAAAAAGTTCATCACCAATTGTCCGCAAACTGCAGGCAATGAATAATTCTTCCTAGGGCCAGCCTATTCTGTGACTTTCAGCTCATTTGGTTGATCTTGATCACCACAAAATTTTGTCACAGATTCCCCCGAAACCGCAAGCAATGGAAAATTCTGCCCATGGGCAGCCTTTTCTGTGACTTTCAGCTCATTTGGATGATCACAAAAAAGTTTCGTCGCCGATTCTCCCCAAATTGAACACAATGAAGGATCATGCCGCTGGGCAGCCTATTCTGTGACTTTCAGCTCATTTGGTTGACCTTGATCACCACATAATTTTGTCACAGATTCCCCCAAAACGGCAGGCAATGAATAATTCTTCCCAGGGCCAGCCTATTCTGTGACTTTCAGCTCATTTGGATGATCACAAAAAAAGTTCATCACCAATTGTCCGCAAACTGCAGGCAATGAATAATTCTTCCTAGGGCCAGCCTATTCTGTGACTTTCAGCTCATTTGGTTGATCTTGATCACCACAAAATTTTGTCACAGATTCCCCCGAAACCGCAAGCAATGGAAAATTCTGCCCATGGGCAGCCTTTTCTGTGACTTTCAGCTCATTTGGATGATCACAAAAAAGTTTCGTCGCCGATTCTCCCCAAATTGAACACAATGAAGGATCATGCCGCTGGGCAGCCTATTCTGTGACTTTCAGCTCATTTGGTTGACCTTGATCACCACATAATTTTGTCACAGATTCCCCCAAAACGGCAGGCAATGAATAATTCTTCCCAGGGCCAGCCTATTCTGTGACTTTCAGCTCATTTGGTGACCAACTTTTGTTCTGATCAACCAAATCCCCCCAAACTGCACGCAATGGATATTTCTTCCAAAGGGCAGCCTATTCTGTGACTTTCAGCTCATTTGGTGACCAACTTTTGTTCTGATCAACCAAATCCCCCCAAACTGCACGCAATGGATATTTCTTCCAAAGGGCAGCCTATTCTGTTACTGTCAGCTCAATTGGTTGATCTTGATCACCACAAAATTTTGTCACAGATTCCCCCGAAACCGCAAGCAATGGAAAATTCTGCCCATGGGCAGCCTTTTCTGTGACTTTCAGCTCATTTGGATGATCACAAAAAAGTTTCGTCGCCGATTGTCCCCAAATTGAACACAATGAAGGATCATGCCGCTGGGCAGCCTATTCTGTGACTTTCAGCTCATTTGGTTGACCTTGATCACCACATAATTTTGTCACAGATTCCCCCAAAACGGCAGGCAATGAATAATTCTTCCCAGGGCCAGCCTATTCTGTGACTTTCAGCTCATTTGGATGATCACAAAAAAAGTTCATCACCAATTGTCCGCAAACTGCAGGCAATGAATAATTCTTCCCAGGGCCAGCCTATTCTGTGACTTTCAGCTCATTTGGATGATCACAAAAAAAGTTCATCACCAATTGTCCGCAAACTGCAGGCAATGAATAATTCTTCCTAGGGCCAGCCTATTCTGTGACTTTCAGCTCATTTGGTTGATCTTGATCACCACAAAATTTTGTCACAGATTCCCCCGAAACCGCAAGCAATGGAAAATTCTGCCCATGGGCAGCCTTTTCTGTGACTTTCAGCTCATTTGGATGATCACAAAAAAGTTTCGTCGCCGATTCTCCCCAAATTGAACACAATGAAGGATCATGCCGCTGGGCAGCCTATTCTGTGACTTTCAGCTCATTTGGTTGACCTTGATCACCACATAATTTTGTCACAGATTCCCCCAAAACGGCAGGCAATGAATAATTCTTCCCAGGGCCAGCCTATTCTGTGACTTTCAGCTCATTTGGATGATCACAAAAAAAGTTCATCACCAATTGTCCGCAAACTGCAGGCAATGAATAATTCTTCCTAGGGCCAGCCTATTCTGTGACTTTCAGCTCATTTGGTTGATCTTGATCACCACAAAATTTTGTCACAGATTCCCCCGAAACCGCAAGCAATGGAAAATTCTGCCCATGGGCAGCCTTTTCTGTGACTTTCAGCTCATTTGGATGATCACAAAAAAGTTTCGTCGCCGATTCTCCCCAAATTGAACACAATGAAGGATCATGCCGCTGGGCAGCCTATTCTGTGACTTTCAGCTCATTTGGTTGACCTTGATCACCACATAATTTTGTCACAGATTCCCCCAAAACGGCAGGCAATGAATAATTCTTCCCAGGGCCAGCCTATTCTGTGACTTTCAGCTCATTTGGTGACCAACTTTTGTTCTGATCAACCAAATCCCCCCAAACTGCACGCAATGGATATTTCTTCCAAAGGGCAGCCTATTCTGTGACTTTCAGCTCATTTGGTGACCAACTTTTGTTCTGATCAACCAAATCCCCCCAAACTGCACGCAATGGATATTTCTTCCAAAGGGCAGCCTATTCTGTTACTGTCAGCTCAATTGGTTGATCTTGATCACCACAAAATTTTGTCACAGATTCCCCCGAAACCGCAAGCAATGGAAAATTCTGCCCATGGGCAGCCTTTTCTGTGACTTTCAGCTCATTTGGATGATCACAAAAAAGTTTCGTCGCCGATTGTCCCCAAATTGAACACAATGAAGGATCATGCCGCTGGGCAGCCTATTCTGTGACTTTCAGCTCATTTGGTTGACCTTGATCACCACATAATTTTGTCACAGATTCCCCCAAAACGGCAGGCAATGAATAATTCTTCCCAGGGCCAGCCTATTCTGTGACTTTCAGCTCATTTGGATGATCACAAAAAAAGTTCATCACCAATTGTCCGCAAACTGCAGGCAATGAATAATTCTTCCTAGGGCCAGCCTATTCTGTGACTTTCAGCTCATTTGGATGATCACAAAAAAAGTTTCGTCGCCGATCGTCCCCAAATTGAATACAATGAAGGATCATGCCGCTGGGCAGCCTATTCTGTGACTTTCAGCTCATTCGGTGACCAACTTTTGTTCTGATCAACCAAATCCCCCCAAACTGCACGCAATGGATATTTCTTCCAGAGGGCAGCCTATTCTGTTACTGTCAGCTCATTTGGTTGATCTTGATCACCACAAAATTTTGTCACAGATTCCCCCGAAACTGCAAGCAATGGATAATTCTGCCCAGGGCCAGCCTATTCTGTGACTTTCAGCTCATTTGGATGATCACAAAAAAAGTTCATCACCAATTGTCCGCAAACTGCAGGCAATGAATAATTCTTCCTAGGGCCAGCCTATTCTGTGACTTTCAGCTCATTTGGTTGATCTTGATCACCACAAAATTTTGTCACAGATTCCCCCGAAACCGCAAGCAATGGAAAATTCTGCCCATGGGCAGCCTTTTCTGTGACTTTCAGCTCATTTGGATGATCACAAAAAAGTTTCGTCGCCGATTGTCCCCAAATTGAACACAATGAAGGATCATGCCGCTGGGCAGCCTATTCTGTGACTTTCAGCTCATTTGGTTGAACTTGATCACCACATAATTTTGTCACAGATTCCCCCAAAACGGCAGGCAATGAATAATTCTTCCCAGGGCCAGCCTATTCTGTGACTTTCAGCTCATTTGGATGATCACAAAAAAAGTTCATCACCAATTGTCCGCAAACTGCAGGCAATGAATAATTCTTCCTAGGGCCAGCCTATTCTGTGACTTTCAGCTCATTTGGTTGACCTTGATCACCACATAATTTTGTCACAGATTCCCCCAAAACGGCAGGCAATGAATAATTCTTCCCAGGGCCAGCCTATTCTGTGACTTTCAGCTCATTTGGATGATCACAAAAAAAGTTCATCACCAATTGTCCGCAAACTGCAGGCAATGAATAATTCTTCCTAGGGCCAGCCTATTCTGTGACTTTCAGCTCATTTGGATGATCACAAAAAAAGTTTCGTCGCCGATCGTCCCCAAATTGAACACAATGAAGGATCATGCCGCTGGGCAGCCTATTCTGTGACTTTCAGCTCATTTGGTGACCAACTTTTGTTCTGATCAACCAAATCCCCCCAAACTGCACGCAATGGATATTTCTTCCAAAGGGCAGCCTATTCTGTTACTGTCAGCTCAATTGGTTGATCTTGATCACCACAAAATTTTGTCACAGATTCCCCCGAAACTGCAAGCAATGGATAATTCTGCCCAAGGCCAGCCTATTCTGTGACTTTCAGCTCATTTGGATGATCACAAAAAAAGTTCATCACCAATTGTCCGCAAACTGCAGGCAATGAATAATTCTTCCTAGGGCCAGCCTATTCTGTGACTTTCAGCTCATTTGGTTGATCTTGATCACCACAAAATTTTGTCACAGATTCCCCCGAAACCGCAAGCAATGGAAAATTCTGCCCATGGGCAGCCTTTTCTGTGACTTTCAGCTCATTTGGATGATCACAAAAAAGTTTCGTCGCCGATTGTCCCCAAATTGAACACAATGAAGGATCATGCCGCTGGGCAGCCTATTCTGTGACTTTCAGCTCATTTGGTTGACCTTGATCACCACATAATTTTGTCACAGATTCCCCCAAAACGGCAGGCAATGAATAATTCTTCCCAGGGCCAGCCTATTCTGTGACTTTCAGCTCATTTGGATGATCACAAAAAAAGTTCATCACCAATTGTCCGCAAACTGCAGGCAATGAATAATTCTTCCCAGGGCCAGCCTATTCTGTGACTTTCAGCTCATTTGGATGATCACAAAAAAAGTTCATCACCAATTGTCCGCAAACTGCAGGCAATGAATAATTCTTCCTAGGGCCAGCCTATTCTGTGACTTTCAGCTCATTCGGTGACCAACTTTTGTTCTGATCAACCAAATCCCCCCAAACTGCACGCAATGGATATTTCTTCCAGAGGGCAGCCTATTCTGTTACTGTCAGCTCATTTGGTTGATCTTGATCACCACAAAATTTTGTCACAGATTCCCCCGAAACCGCAAGCAATGGAAAATTCTGCCCATGGGCAGCCTTTTCTGTGACTTTCAGCTCATTTGGATGATCACAAAAAAGTTTCGTCGCCGATTGTCCCCAAATTGAACACAATGAAGGATCATGCCGCTGGGCAGCCTATTCTGTGACTTTCAGCTCATTTGGTTGAACTTGATCACCACATAATTTTGTCACAGATTCCCCCAAAACGGCAGGCAATGAATAATTCTTCCCAGGGCCAGCCTATTCTGTGACTTTCAGCTCATTTGGTGACCAACTTTTGTTCTGATCAACCAAATCCCCCCAAACTGCACGCAATGGATATTTCTTCCAAAGGGCAGCCTATTCTGTGACTTTCAGCTCATTTGGTGACCAACTTTTGTTCTGATCAACCAAATCCCCCCAAACTGCACGCAATGGATATTTCTTCCAAAGGGCAGCCTATTCTGTTACTTTCAGCTCATTTGGTTGATCTTGATCACCACAAAATTTTGTCACAGATTCCCCCGAAACCGCAAGCAATGGAAAATTCTGCCCATGGGCAGCCTTTTCTGTGACTTTCAGCTCATTTGGATGATCACAAAAAAGTTTCGTCGCCGATTGTCCCCAAATTGAACACAATGAAGGATCATGCCGCTGGGCAGCCTATTCTGTGACTTTCAGCTCATTTGGTTGACCTTGATCACCACATAATTTTGTCACAGATTCCCCCCAAACTGCACGCAATGGATATTTCTTCCAAAGGGCAGCCTATTCTGTTACTTTCAGCTCATTTGGTTGATCTTGATCACCACAAAATTTTGTCACAGATTCCCCCGAAACCGCAAGCAATGGAAAATTCTGCCCATGGGCAGCCTTTTCTGTGACTTTCAGCTCATTTGGATGATCACAAAAAAGTTTCGTCGCCGATTGTCCCCAAATTGAACACAATGAAGGATCATGCCGCTGGGCAGCCTATTCTGTGACTTTCAGCTCATTTGGTTGACCTTGATCACCACATAATTTTGTCACAGATTCCCCCAAAACGGCAGGCAATGAATAATTCTTCCCAGGGCCAGCCTATTCTGTGACTTTCAGCTCATTTGGATGATCACAAAAAAAGTTCATCACCAATTGTCCGCAAACTGCAGGCAATGAATAATTCTTCCCAGGGCCAGCCTATTCTGTGACTTTCAGCTCATTTGGATGATCACAAAAAAAGTTCATCACCAATTGTCCGCAAACTGCAGGCAATGAATAATTCTTCCTAGGGCCAGCCTATTCTGTGACTTTCAGCTCATTTGGATGATCACAAAAAAAGTTTCGTCGCCGATCGTCCCCAAATTGAACACAATGCAGGATCATGCCGCTGGGCAGCCTATTCTGTGACTTTCAGCTCATTCGGTGACCAACTTTTGTTCTGATCAACCAAATCCCCCCAAACTGCACGCAATGGATATTTCTTCCAGAGGGCAGCCTATTCTGTTACTGTCAGCTCATTTGGTTGATCTTGATCACCACAAAATTTTGTCACAGATTCCCCCGAAACTGCAAGCAATGGATAATTCTGCCCAGGGCCAGCCTATTCTGTGACTTTCAGCTCATTTGGATGATCACAAAAAAAGTTCATCACCAATTGTCCGCAAACTGCAGGCAATGAATAATTCTTCCTAGGGCCAGCCTATTCTGTGACTTTCAGCTCATTTGGTTGATCTTGATCACCACAAAATTTTGTCACAGATTCCCCCGAAACCGCAAGCAATGGAAAATTCTGCCCATGGGCAGCCTTTTCTGTGACTTTCAGCTCATTTGGATGATCACAAAAAAGTTTCGTCGCCGATTGTCCCCAAATTGAACACAATGAAGGATCATGCCGCTGGGCAGCCTATTCTGTGACTTTCAGCTCATTTGGTTGACCTTGATCACCACATAATTTTGTCACAGATTCCCCCAAAACGGCAGGCAATGAATAATTCTTCCCAGGGCCAGCCTATTCTGTGACTTTCAGCTCATTTGGATGATCACAAAAAAAGTTCATCACCAATTGTCCGCAAACTGCAGGCAATGAATAATTCTTCCTAGGGCCAGCCTATTCTGTTACTTTCAGCTCATTTGGTTGATCTTGATCACCACAAAATTTTGTCACAGATTCCCCCGAAACCGCAAGCAATGGAAAATTCTGCCCATGGGCAGCCTTTTCTGTGACTTTCAGCTCATTTGGATGATCACAAAAAAGTTTCGTCGCCGATTGTCCCCAAATTGAACACAATGAAGGATCATGCCGCTGGGCAGCCTATTCTGTGACTTTCAGCTCATTTGGTTGAACTTGATCACCACATAATTTTGTCACAGATTCCCCCAAAACGGCAGGCAATGAATAATTCTTCCCAGGGCCAGCCTATTCTGTGACTTTCAGCTCATTTGGATGATCACAAAAAAAGTTCATCACCAATTGTCCGCAAACTGCAGGCAATGAATAATTCTTCCTAGGGCCAGCCTATTCTGTGACTTTCAGCTCATTTGGTTGACCTTGATCACCACATAATTTTGTCACAGATTCCCCCAAAACGGCAGGCAATGAATAATTCTTCCCAGGGCCAGCCTATTCTGTGACTTTCAGCTCATTTGGATGATCACAAAAAAAGTTCATCACCAATTGTCCGCAAACTGCAGGCAATGAATAATTCTTCCTAGGGCCAGCCTATTCTGTGACTTTCAGCTCATTTGGATGATCACAAAAAAAGTTTCGTCGCCGATCGTCCCCAAATTGAACACAATGAAGGATCATGCCGCTGGGCAGCCTATTCTGTGACTTTCAGCTCATTTGGTGACCAACTTTTGTTCTGATCAACCAAATCCCCCCAAACTGCACGCAATGGATATTTCTTCCAAAGGGCAGCCTATTCTGTTACTGTCAGCTCAATTGGTTGATCTTGATCACCACAAAATTTTGTCACAGATTCCCCCGAAACTGCAAGCAATGGATAATTCTGCCCAAGGCCAGCCTATTCTGTGACTTTCAGCTCATTTGGATGATCACAAAAAAAGTTCATCACCAATTGTCCGCAAACTGCAGGCAATGAATAATTCTTCCTAGGGCCAGCCTATTCTGTGACTTTCAGCTCATTTGGTTGATCTTGATCACCACAAAATTTTGTCACAGATTCCCCCGAAACCGCAAGCAATGGAAAATTCTGCCCATGGGCAGCCTTTTCTGTGACTTTCAGCTCATTTGGATGATCACAAAAAAGTTTCGTCGCCGATTGTCCCCAAATTGAACACAATGAAGGATCATGCCGCTGGGCAGCCTATTCTGTGACTTTCAGCTCATTTGGTTGACCTTGATCACCACATAATTTTGTCACAGATTCCCCCAAAACGGCAGGCAATGAATAATTCTTCCCAGGGCCAGCCTATTCTGTGACTTTCAGCTCATTTGGATGATCACAAAAAAAGTTCATCACCAATTGTCCGCAAACTGCAGGCAATGAATAATTCTTCCCAGGGCCAGCCTATTCTGTGACTTTCAGCTCATTTGGATGATCACAAAAAAAGTTCATCACCAATTGTCCGCAAACTGCAGGCAATGAATAATTCTTCCTAGGGCCAGCCTATTCTGTGACTTTCAGCTCATTCGGTGACCAACTTTTGTTCTGATCAACCAAATCCCCCCAAACTGCACGCAATGGATATTTCTTCCAGAGGGCAGCCTATTCTGTTACTGTCAGCTCATTTGGTTGATCTTGATCACCACAAAATTTTGTCACAGATTCCCCCGAAACCGCAAGCAATGGAAAATTCTGCCCATGGGCAGCCTTTTCTGTGACTTTCAGCTCATTTGGATGATCACAAAAAAGTTTCGTCGCCGATTGTCCCCAAATTGAACACAATGAAGGATCATGCCGCTGGGCAGCCTATTCTGTGACTTTCAGCTCATTTGGTTGAACTTGATCACCACATAATTTTGTCACAGATTCCCCCAAAACGGCAGGCAATGAATAATTCTTCCCAGGGCCAGCCTATTCTGTGACTTTCAGCTCATTTGGATGATCACAAAAAAAGTTCATCACCAATTGTCCGCAAACTGCAGGCAATGAATAATTCTTCCTAGGGCCAGCCTATTCTGTGACTTTCAGCTCATTTGGTTGATCTTGATCACCACAAAATTTTGTCACAGATTCCCCCGAAACCGCAAGCAATGGAAAATTCTGCCCATGGGCAGCCTTTTCTGTGACTTTCAGCTCATTTGGATGATCACAAAAAAGTTTCGTCGCCGATTCTCCCCAAATTGAACACAATGAAGGATCATGCCGCTGGGCAGCCTATTCTGTGACTTTCAGCTCATTTGGTTGACCTTGATCACCACATAATTTTGTCACAGATTCCCCCAAAACGGCAGGCAATGAATAATTCTTCCCAGGGCCAGCCTATTCTGTGACTTTCAGCTCATTTGGATGATCACAAAAAAAGTTCATCACCAATTGTCCGCAAACTGCAGGCAATGAATAATTCTTCCTAGGGCCAGCCTATTCTGTGACTTTCAGCTCATTTGGTTGATCTTGATCACCACAAAATTTTGTCACAGATTCCCCCGAAACCGCAAGCAATGGAAAATTCTGCCCATGGGCAGCCTTTTCTGTGACTTTCAGCTCATTTGGATGATCACAAAAAAGTTTCGTCGCCGATTCTCCCCAAATTGAACACAATGAAGGATCATGCCGCTGGGCAGCCTATTCTGTGACTTTCAGCTCATTTGGTTGACCTTGATCACCACATAATTTTGTCACAGATTCCCCCAAAACGGCAGGCAATGAATAATTCTTCCCAGGGCCAGCCTATTCTGTGACTTTCAGCTCATTTGGTGACCAACTTTTGTTCTGATCAACCAAATCCCCCCAAACTGCACGCAATGGATATTTCTTCCAAAGGGCAGCCTATTCTGTGACTTTCAGCTCATTTGGTGACCAACTTTTGTTCTGATCAACCAAATCCCCCCAAACTGCACGCAATGGATATTTCTTCCAAAGGGCAGCCTATTCTGTTACTGTCAGCTCAATTGGTTGATCTTGATCACCACAAAATTTTGTCACAGATTCCCCCGAAACCGCAAGCAATGGAAAATTCTGCCCATGGGCAGCCTTTTCTGTGACTTTCAGCTCATTTGGATGATCACAAAAAAGTTTCGTCGCCGATTGTCCCCAAATTGAACACAATGAAGGATCATGCCGCTGGGCAGCCTATTCTGTGACTTTCAGCTCATTTGGTTGACCTTGATCACCACATAATTTTGTCACAGATTCCCCCAAAACGGCAGGCAATGAATAATTCTTCCCAGGGCCAGCCTATTCTGTGACTTTCAGCTCATTTGGATGATCACAAAAAAAGTTCATCACCAATTGTCCGCAAACTGCAGGCAATGAATAATTCTTCCCAGGGCCAGCCTATTCTGTGACTTTCAGCTCATTTGGATGATCACAAAAAAAGTTCATCACCAATTGTCCGCAAACTGCAGGCAATGAATAATTCTTCCTAGGGCCAGCCTATTCTGTGACTTTCAGCTCATTTGGTTGATCTTGATCACCACAAAATTTTGTCACAGATTCCCCCGAAACCGCAAGCAATGGAAAATTCTGCCCATGGGCAGCCTTTTCTGTGACTTTCAGCTCATTTGGATGATCACAAAAAAGTTTCGTCGCCGATTCTCCCCAAATTGAACACAATGAAGGATCATGCCGCTGGGCAGCCTATTCTGTGACTTTCAGCTCATTTGGTTGACCTTGATCACCACATAATTTTGTCACAGATTCCCCCAAAACGGCAGGCAATGAATAATTCTTCCCAGGGCCAGCCTATTCTGTGACTTTCAGCTCATTTGGATGATCACAAAAAAAGTTCATCACCAATTGTCCGCAAACTGCAGGCAATGAATAATTCTTCCTAGGGCCAGCCTATTCTGTGACTTTCAGCTCATTTGGTTGATCTTGATCACCACAAAATTTTGTCACAGATTCCCCCGAAACCGCAAGCAATGGAAAATTCTGCCCATGGGCAGCCTTTTCTGTGACTTTCAGCTCATTTGGATGATCACAAAAAAGTTTCGTCGCCGATTCTCCCCAAATTGAACACAATGAAGGATCATGCCGCTGGGCAGCCTATTCTGTGACTTTCAGCTCATTTGGTTGACCTTGATCACCACATAATTTTGTCACAGATTCCCCCAAAACGGCAGGCAATGAATAATTCTTCCCAGGGCCAGCCTATTCTGTGACTTTCAGCTCATTTGGTGACCAACTTTTGTTCTGATCAACCAAATCCCCCCAAACTGCACGCAATGGATATTTCTTCCAAAGGGCAGCCTATTCTGTGACTTTCAGCTCATTTGGTGACCAACTTTTGTTCTGATCAACCAAATCCCCCCAAACTGCACGCAATGGATATTTCTTCCAAAGGGCAGCCTATTCTGTTACTGTCAGCTCAATTGGTTGATCTTGATCACCACAAAATTTTGTCACAGATTCCCCCGAAACCGCAAGCAATGGAAAATTCTGCCCATGGGCAGCCTTTTCTGTGACTTTCAGCTCATTTGGATGATCACAAAAAAGTTTCGTCGCCGATTGTCCCCAAATTGAACACAATGAAGGATCATGCCGCTGGGCAGCCTATTCTGTGACTTTCAGCTCATTTGGTTGACCTTGATCACCACATAATTTTGTCACAGATTCCCCCAAAACGGCAGGCAATGAATAATTCTTCCCAGGGCCAGCCTATTCTGTGACTTTCAGCTCATTTGGATGATCACAAAAAAAGTTCATCACCAATTGTCCGCAAACTGCAGGCAATGAATAATTCTTCCTAGGGCCAGCCTATTCTGTGACTTTCAGCTCATTTGGATGATCACAAAAAAAGTTTCGTCGCCGATCGTCCCCAAATTGAATACAATGAAGGATCATGCCGCTGGGCAGCCTATTCTGTGACTTTCAGCTCATTCGGTGACCAACTTTTGTTCTGATCAACCAAATCCCCCCAAACTGCACGCAATGGATATTTCTTCCAGAGGGCAGCCTATTCTGTTACTGTCAGCTCATTTGGTTGATCTTGATCACCACAAAATTTTGTCACAGATTCCCCCGAAACTGCAAGCAATGGATAATTCTGCCCAGGGCCAGCCTATTCTGTGACTTTCAGCTCATTTGGATGATCACAAAAAAAGTTCATCACCAATTGTCCGCAAACTGCAGGCAATGAATAATTCTTCCTAGGGCCAGCCTATTCTGTGACTTTCAGCTCATTTGGTTGATCTTGATCACCACAAAATTTTGTCACAGATTCCCCCGAAACCGCAAGCAATGGAAAATTCTGCCCATGGGCAGCCTTTTCTGTGACTTTCAGCTCATTTGGATGATCACAAAAAAGTTTCGTCGCCGATTGTCCCCAAATTGAACACAATGAAGGATCATGCCGCTGGGCAGCCTATTCTGTGACTTTCAGCTCATTTGGTTGAACTTGATCACCACATAATTTTGTCACAGATTCCCCCAAAACGGCAGGCAATGAATAATTCTTCCCAGGGCCAGCCTATTCTGTGACTTTCAGCTCATTTGGATGATCACAAAAAAAGTTCATCACCAATTGTCCGCAAACTGCAGGCAATGAATAATTCTTCCTAGGGCCAGCCTATTCTGTGACTTTCAGCTCATTTGGTTGACCTTGATCACCACATAATTTTGTCACAGATTCCCCCAAAACGGCAGGCAATGAATAATTCTTCCCAGGGCCAGCCTATTCTGTGACTTTCAGCTCATTTGGATGATCACAAAAAAAGTTCATCACCAATTGTCCGCAAACTGCAGGCAATGAATAATTCTTCCTAGGGCCAGCCTATTCTGTGACTTTCAGCTCATTTGGATGATCACAAAAAAAGTTTCGTCGCCGATCGTCCCCAAATTGAACACAATGAAGGATCATGCCGCTGGGCAGCCTATTCTGTGACTTTCAGCTCATTTGGTGACCAACTTTTGTTCTGATCAACCAAATCCCCCCAAACTGCACGCAATGGATATTTCTTCCAAAGGGCAGCCTATTCTGTTACTGTCAGCTCAATTGGTTGATCTTGATCACCACAAAATTTTGTCACAGATTCCCCCGAAACTGCAAGCAATGGATAATTCTGCCCAAGGCCAGCCTATTCTGTGACTTTCAGCTCATTTGGATGATCACAAAAAAAGTTCATCACCAATTGTCCGCAAACTGCAGGCAATGAATAATTCTTCCTAGGGCCAGCCTATTCTGTGACTTTCAGCTCATTTGGTTGATCTTGATCACCACAAAATTTTGTCACAGATTCCCCCGAAACCGCAAGCAATGGAAAATTCTGCCCATGGGCAGCCTTTTCTGTGACTTTCAGCTCATTTGGATGATCACAAAAAAGTTTCGTCGCCGATTGTCCCCAAATTGAACACAATGAAGGATCATGCCGCTGGGCAGCCTATTCTGTGACTTTCAGCTCATTTGGTTGACCTTGATCACCACATAATTTTGTCACAGATTCCCCCAAAACGGCAGGCAATGAATAATTCTTCCCAGGGCCAGCCTATTCTGTGACTTTCAGCTCATTTGGATGATCACAAAAAAAGTTCATCACCAATTGTCCGCAAACTGCAGGCAATGAATAATTCTTCCCAGGGCCAGCCTATTCTGTGACTTTCAGCTCATTTGGATGATCACAAAAAAAGTTCATCACCAATTGTCCGCAAACTGCAGGCAATGAATAATTCTTCCTAGGGCCAGCCTATTCTGTGACTTTCAGCTCATTCGGTGACCAACTTTTGTTCTGATCAACCAAATCCCCCCAAACTGCACGCAATGGATATTTCTTCCAGAGGGCAGCCTATTCTGTTACTGTCAGCTCATTTGGTTGATCTTGATCACCACAAAATTTTGTCACAGATTCCCCCGAAACCGCAAGCAATGGAAAATTCTGCCCATGGGCAGCCTTTTCTGTGACTTTCAGCTCATTTGGATGATCACAAAAAAGTTTCGTCGCCGATTGTCCCCAAATTGAACACAATGAAGGATCATGCCGCTGGGCAGCCTATTCTGTGACTTTCAGCTCATTTGGTTGAACTTGATCACCACATAATTTTGTCACAGATTCCCCAAAACGGCAGGCAATGAATAATTCTTCCCAGGGCCAGCCTATTCTGTGACTTTCAGCTCATTTGGATGATCACAAAAAAAGTTCATCACCAATTGTCCGCAAACTGCAGGCAATGAATAATTCTTCCTAGGGCCAGCCTATTCTGTGACTTTCAGCTCATTTGGTTGATCTTGATCACCACAAAATTTTGTCACAGATTCCCCCGAAACCGCAAGCAATGGAAAATTCTGCCCATGGGCAGCCTTTTCTGTGACTTTCAGCTCATTTGGATGATCACAAAAAAGTTTCGTCGCCGATTCTCCCCAAATTGAACACAATGAAGGATCATGCCGCTGGGCAGCCTATTCTGTGACTTTCAGCTCATTTGGTTGACCTTGATCACCACATAATTTTGTCACAGATTCCCCCAAAACGGCAGGCAATGAAATAATTCTTCCCAGGGCCAGCCTATTCTGTGACTTTCAGCTCATTTGGATGATCACAAAAAAAGTTCATCACCAATTGTCCGCAAACTGCAGGCAATGAATAATTCTTCCTAGGGCCAGCCTATTCTGTGACTTTCAGCTCATTTGGTTGATCTTGATCACCACAAAATTTTGTCACAGATTCCCCCGAAACCGCAAGCAATGGAAAATTCTGCCCATGGGCAGCCTTTTCTGTGACTTTCAGCTCATTTGGATGATCACAAAAAAGTTTCGTCGCCGATTCTCCCCAAATTGAACACAATGAAGGATCATGCCGCTGGGCAGCCTATTCTGTGACTTTCAGCTCATTTGGTTGACCTTGATCACCACATAATTTTGTCACAGATTCCCCCAAAACGGCAGGCAATGAATAATTCTTCCCAGGGCCAGCCTATTCTGTGACTTTCAGCTCATTTGGTGACCAACTTTTGTTCTGATCAACCAAATCCCCCCAAACTGCACGCAATGGATATTTCTTCCAAAGGGCAGCCTATTCTGTGACTTTCAGCTCATTTGGTGACCAACTTTTGTTCTGATCAACCAAATCCCCCCAAACTGCACGCAATGGATATTTCTTCCAAAGGGCAGCCTATTCTGTTACTGTCAGCTCAATTGGTTGATCTTGATCACCACAAAATTTTGTCACAGATTCCCCCAAAACGGCAGGCAATGAATAATTCTTCCCAGGGCCAGCCTATTCTGTGACTTTCAGCTCATTTGGATGATCACAAAAAAAGTTCATCACCAATTGTCCGCAAACTGCAGGCAATGAATAATTCTTCCCAGGGCCAGCCTATTCTGTGACTTTCAGCTCATTTGGATGATCACAAAAAAAGTTCATCACCAATTGTCCGCAAACTGCAGGCAATGAATAATTCTTCCTAGGGCCAGCCTATTCTGTGACTTTCAGCTCATTTGGTTGATCTTGATCACCACAAAATTTTGTCACAGATTCCCCCGAAACCGCAAGCAATGGAAAATTCTGCCCATGGGCAGCCTTTTCTGTGACTTTCAGCTCATTTGGATGATCACAAAAAAGTTTCGTCGCCGATTCTCCCCAAATTGAACACAATGAAGGATCATGCCGCTGGGCAGCCTATTCTGTGACTTTCAGCTCATTTGGTTGACCTTGATCACCACATAATTTTGTCACAGATTCCCCCAAAACGGCAGGCAATGAATAATTCTTCCCAGGGCCAGCCTATTCTGTGACTTTCAGCTCATTTGGATGATCACAAAAAAAGTTCATCACCAATTGTCCGCAAACTGCAGGCAATGAATAATTCTTCCTAGGGCCAGCCTATTCTGTGACTTTCAGCTCATTTGGTTGATCTTGATCACCACAAAATTTTGTCACAGATTCCCCCGAAACCGCAAGCAATGGAAAATTCTGCCCATGGGCAGCCTTTTCTGTGACTTTCAGCTCATTTGGATGATCACAAAAAAGTTTCGTCGCCGATTCTCCCCAAATTGAACACAATGAAGGATCATGCCGCTGGGCAGCCTATTCTGTGACTTTCAGCTCATTTGGTTGACCTTGATCACCACATAATTTTGTCACAGATTCCCCCAAAACGGCAGGCAATGAATAATTCTTCCCAGGGCCAGCCTATTCTGTGACTTTCAGCTCATTTGGTGACCAACTTTTGTTCTGATCAACCAAATCCCCCCAAACTGCACGCAATGGATATTTCTTCCAAAGGGCAGCCTATTCTGTGACTTTCAGCTCATTTGGTGACCAACTTTTGTTCTGATCAACCAAATCCCCCCAAACTGCACGCAATGGATATTTCTTCCAAAGGGCAGCCTATTCTGTTACTGTCAGCTCAATTGGTTGATCTTGATCACCACAAAATTTTGTCACAGATTCCCCCGAAACCGCAAGCAATGGAAAATTCTGCCCATGGGCAGCCTTTTCTGTGACTTTCAGCTCATTTGGATGATCACAAAAAAGTTTCGTCGCCGATTGTCCCCAAATTGAACACAATGAAGGATCATGCCGCTGGGCAGCCTATTCTGTGACTTTCAGCTCATTTGGTTGACCTTGATCACCACATAATTTTGTCACAGATTCCCCCAAAACGGCAGGCAATGAATAATTCTTCCCAGGGCCAGCCTATTCTGTGACTTTCAGCTCATTTGGATGATCACAAAAAAAGTTCATCACCAATTGTCCGCAAACTGCAGGCAATGAATAATTCTTCCTAGGGCCAGCCTATTCTGTGACTTTCAGCTCATTTGGATGATCACAAAAAAAGTTTCGTCGCCGATCGTCCCCAAATTGAATACAATGAAGGATCATGCCGCTGGGCAGCCTATTCTGTGACTTTCAGCTCATTCGGTGACCAACTTTTGTTCTGATCAACCAAATCCCCCCAAACTGCACGCAATGGATATTTCTTCCAGAGGGCAGCCTATTCTGTTACTGTCAGCTCATTTGGTTGATCTTGATCACCACAAAATTTTGTCACAGATTCCCCCGAAACTGCAAGCAATGGATAATTCTGCCCAGGGCCAGCCTATTCTGTGACTTTCAGCTCATTTGGATGATCACAAAAAAAGTTCATCACCAATTGTCCGCAAACTGCAGGCAATGAATAATTCTTCCTAGGGCCAGCCTATTCTGTGACTTTCAGCTCATTTGGTTGATCTTGATCACCACAAAATTTTGTCACAGATTCCCCCGAAACCGCAAGCAATGGAAAATTCTGCCCATGGGCAGCCTTTTCTGTGACTTTCAGCTCATTTGGATGATCACAAAAAAGTTTCGTCGCCGATTGTCCCCAAATTGAACACAATGAAGGATCATGCCGCTGGGCAGCCTATTCTGTGACTTTCAGCTCATTTGGTTGAACTTGATCACCACATAATTTTGTCACAGATTCCCCCAAAACGGCAGGCAATGAATAATTCTTCCCAGGGCCAGCCTATTCTGTGACTTTCAGCTCATTTGGATGATCACAAAAAAAGTTCATCACCAATTGTCCGCAAACTGCAGGCAATGAATAATTCTTCCTAGGGCCAGCCTATTCTGTGACTTTCAGCTCATTTGGTTGACCTTGATCACCACATAATTTTGTCACAGATTCCCCCAAAACGGCAGGCAATGAATAATTCTTCCCAGGGCCAGCCTATTCTGTGACTTTCAGCTCATTTGGATGATCACAAAAAAAGTTCATCACCAATTGTCCGCAAACTGCAGGCAATGAATAATTCTTCCTAGGGCCAGCCTATTCTGTGACTTTCAGCTCATTTGGATGATCACAAAAAAAGTTTCGTCGCCGATCGTCCCCAAATTGAACACAATGAAGGATCATGCCGCTGGGCAGCCTATTCTGTGACTTTCAGCTCATTTGGTGACCAACTTTTGTTCTGATCAACCAAATCCCCCCAAACTGCACGCAATGGATATTTCTTCCAAAGGGCAGCCTATTCTGTTACTGTCAGCTCAATTGGTTGATCTTGATCACCACAAAATTTTGTCACAGATTCCCCCGAAACTGCAAGCAATGGATAATTCTGCCCAAGGCCAGCCTATTCTGTGACTTTCAGCTCATTTGGATGATCACAAAAAAAGTTCATCACCAATTGTCCGCAAACTGCAGGCAATGAATAATTCTTCCTAGGGCCAGCCTATTCTGTGACTTTCAGCTCATTTGGTTGATCTTGATCACCACAAAATTTTGTCACAGATTCCCCCGAAACCGCAAGCAATGGAAAATTCTGCCCATGGGCAGCCTTTTCTGTGACTTTCAGCTCATTTGGATGATCACAAAAAAGTTTCGTCGCCGATTGTCCCCAAATTGAACACAATGAAGGATCATGCCGCTGGGCAGCCTATTCTGTGACTTTCAGCTCATTTGGTTGACCTTGATCACCACATAATTTTGTCACAGATTCCCCCAAAACGGCAGGCAATGAATAATTCTTCCCAGGGCCAGCCTATTCTGTGACTTTCAGCTCATTTGGATGATCACAAAAAAAGTTCATCACCAATTGTCCGCAAACTGCAGGCAATGAATAATTCTTCCCAGGGCCAGCCTATTCTGTGACTTTCAGCTCATTTGGATGATCACAAAAAAAGTTCATCACCAATTGTCCGCAAACTGCAGGCAATGAATAATTCTTCCTAGGGCCAGCCTATTCTGTGACTTTCAGCTCATTCGGTGACCAACTTTTGTTCTGATCAACCAAATCCCCCCAAACTGCACGCAATGGATATTTCTTCCAGAGGGCAGCCTATTCTGTTACTGTCAGCTCATTTGGTTGATCTTGATCACCACAAAATTTTGTCACAGATTCCCCCGAAACCGCAAGCAATGGAAAATTCTGCCCATGGGCAGCCTTTTCTGTGACTTTCAGCTCATTTGGATGATCACAAAAAAGTTTCGTCGCCGATTGTCCCCAAATTGAACACAATGAAGGATCATGCCGCTGGGCAGCCTATTCTGTGACTTTCAGCTCATTTGGTTGAACTTGATCACCACATAATTTTGTCACAGATTCCCCCAAAACGGCAGGCAATGAATAATTCTTCCCAGGGCCAGCCTATTCTGTGACTTTCAGCTCATTTGGATGATCACAAAAAAAGTTCATCACCAATTGTCCGCAAACTGCAGGCAATGAATAATTCTTCCTAGGGCCAGCCTATTCTGTGACTTTCAGCTCATTTGGTTGATCTTGATCACCACAAAATTTTGTCACAGATTCCCCCGAAACCGCAAGCAATGGAAAATTCTGCCCATGGGCAGCCTTTTCTGTGACTTTCAGCTCATTTGGATGATCACAAAAAAGTTTCGTCGCCGATTCTCCCCAAATTGAACACAATGAAGGATCATGCCGCTGGGCAGCCTATTCTGTGACTTTCAGCTCATTTGGTTGACCTTGATCACCACATAATTTTGTCACAGATTCCCCCAAAACGGCAGGCAATGAATAATTCTTCCCAGGGCCAGCCTATTCTGTGACTTTCAGCTCATTTGGATGATCACAAAAAAAGTTCATCACCAATTGTCCGCAAACTGCAGGCAATGAATAATTCTTCCTAGGGCCAGCCTATTCTGTGACTTTCAGCTCATTTGGTTGATCTTGATCACCACAAAATTTTGTCACAGATTCCCCCGAAACCGCAAGCAATGGAAAATTCTGCCCATGGGCAGCCTTTTCTGTGACTTTCAGCTCATTTGGATGATCACAAAAAAGTTTCGTCGCCGATTCTCCCCAAATTGAACACAATGAAGGATCATGCCGCTGGGCAGCCTATTCTGTGACTTTCAGCTCATTTGGTTGACCTTGATCACCACATAATTTTGTCACAGATTCCCCCAAAACGGCAGGCAATGAATAATTCTTCCCAGGGCCAGCCTATTCTGTGACTTTCAGCTCATTTGGTGACCAACTTTTGTTCTGATCAACCAAATCCCCCCAAACTGCACGCAATGGATATTTCTTCCAAAGGGCAGCCTATTCTGTGACTTTCAGCTCATTTGGTGACCAACTTTTGTTCTGATCAACCAAATCCCCCCAAACTGCACGCAATGGATATTTCTTCCAAAGGGCAGCCTATTCTGTTACTGTCAGCTCAATTGGTTGATCTTGATCACCACAAAATTTTGTCACAGATTCCCCCAAAACGGCAGGCAATGAATAATTCTTCCCAGGGCCAGCCTATTCTGTGACTTTCAGCTCATTTGGATGATCACAAAAAAAGTTCATCACCAATTGTCCGCAAACTGCAGGCAATGAATAATTCTTCCCAGGGCCAGCCTATTCTGTGACTTTCAGCTCATTTGGATGATCACAAAAAAAGTTCATCACCAATTGTCCGCAAACTGCAGGCAATGAATAATTCTTCCTAGGGCCAGCCTATTCTGTGACTTTCAGCTCATTTGGTTGATCTTGATCACCACAAAATTTTGTCACAGATTCCCCCGAAACCGCAAGCAATGGAAAATTCTGCCCATGGGCAGCCTTTTCTGTGACTTTCAGCTCATTTGGATGATCACAAAAAAGTTTCGTCGCCGATTCTCCCCAAATTGAACACAATGAAGGATCATGCCGCTGGGCAGCCTATTCTGTGACTTTCAGCTCATTTGGTTGACCTTGATCACCACATAATTTTGTCACAGATTCCCCCAAAACGGCAGGCAATGAATAATTCTTCCCAGGGCCAGCCTATTCTGTGACTTTCAGCTCATTTGGATGATCACAAAAAAAGTTCATCACCAATTGTCCGCAAACTGCAGGCAATGAATAATTCTTCCTAGGGCCAGCCTATTCTGTGACTTTCAGCTCATTTGGTTGATCTTGATCACCACAAAATTTTGTCACAGATTCCCCCGAAACCGCAAGCAATGGAAAATTCTGCCCATGGGCAGCCTTTTCTGTGACTTTCAGCTCATTTGGATGATCACAAAAAAGTTTCGTCGCCGATTCTCCCCAAATTGAACACAATGAAGGATCATGCCGCTGGGCAGCCTATTCTGTGACTTTCAGCTCATTTGGTTGACCTTGATCACCACATAATTTTGTCACAGATTCCCCCAAAACGGCAGGCAATGAATAATTCTTCCCAGGGCCAGCCTATTCTGTGACTTTCAGCTCATTTGGTGACCAACTTTTGTTCTGATCAACCAAATCCCCCCAAACTGCACGCAATGGATATTTCTTCCAAAGGGCAGCCTATTCTGTGACTTTCAGCTCATTTGGTGACCAACTTTTGTTCTGATCAACCAAATCCCCCCAAACTGCACGCAATGGATATTTCTTCCAAAGGGCAGCCTATTCTGTTACTGTCAGCTCAATTGGTTGATCTTGATCACCACAAAATTTTGTCACAGATTCCCCCGAAACCGCAAGCAATGGAAAATTCTGCCCATGGGCAGCCTTTTCTGTGACTTTCAGCTCATTTGGATGATCACAAAAAAGTTTCGTCGCCGATTGTCCCCAAATTGAACACAATGAAGGATCATGCCGCTGGGCAGCCTATTCTGTGACTTTCAGCTCATTTGGTTGACCTTGATCACCACATAATTTTGTCACAGATTCCCCCAAAACGGCAGGCAATGAATAATTCTTCCCAGGGCCAGCCTATTCTGTGACTTTCAGCTCATTTGGATGATCACAAAAAAAGTTCATCACCAATTGTCCGCAAACTGCAGGCAATGAATAATTCTTCCTAGGGCCAGCCTATTCTGTGACTTTCAGCTCATTTGGATGATCACAAAAAAAGTTTCGTCGCCGATCGTCCCCAAATTGAATACAATGAAGGATCATGCCGCTGGGCAGCCTATTCTGTGACTTTCAGCTCATTCGGTGACCAACTTTTGTTCTGATCAACCAAATCCCCCCAAACTGCACGCAATGGATATTTCTTCCAGAGGGCAGCCTATTCTGTTACTGTCAGCTCATTTGGTTGATCTTGATCACCACAAAATTTTGTCACAGATTCCCCCGAAACTGCAAGCAATGGATAATTCTGCCCAGGGCCAGCCTATTCTGTGACTTTCAGCTCATTTGGATGATCACAAAAAAAGTTCATCACCAATTGTCCGCAAACTGCAGGCAATGAATAATTCTTCCTAGGGCCAGCCTATTCTGTGACTTTCAGCTCATTTGGTTGATCTTGATCACCACAAAATTTTGTCACAGATTCCCCCGAAACCGCAAGCAATGGAAAATTCTGCCCATGGGCAGCCTTTTCTGTGACTTTCAGCTCATTTGGATGATCACAAAAAAGTTTCGTCGCCGATTGTCCCCAAATTGAACACAATGAAGGATCATGCCGCTGGGCAGCCTATTCTGTGACTTTCAGCTCATTTGGTTGAACTTGATCACCACATAATTTTGTCACAGATTCCCCCAAAACGGCAGGCAATGAATAATTCTTCCCAGGGCCAGCCTATTCTGTGACTTTCAGCTCATTTGGATGATCACAAAAAAAGTTCATCACCAATTGTCCGCAAACTGCAGGCAATGAATAATTCTTCCTAGGGCCAGCCTATTCTGTGACTTTCAGCTCATTTGGTTGACCTTGATCACCACATAATTTTGTCACAGATTCCCCCAAAACGGCAGGCAATGAATAATTCTTCCCAGGGCCAGCCTATTCTGTGACTTTCAGCTCATTTGGATGATCACAAAAAAAGTTCATCACCAATTGTCCGCAAACTGCAGGCAATGAATAATTCTTCCCAGGGCCAGCCTATTCTGTGACTTTCAGCTCATTTGGATGATCACAAAAAAAGTTCATCACCAATTGTCCGCAAACTGCAGGCAATGAATAATTCTTCCTAGGGCCAGCCTATTCTGTGACTTTCAGCTCATTTGGATGATCACAAAAAAAGTTTCGTCGCCGATCGTCCCCAAATTGAACACAATGAAGGATCATGCCGCTGGGCAGCCTATTCTGTGACTTTCAGCTCATTTGGTGACCAACTTTTGTTCTGATCAACCAAATCCCCCCAAACTGCACGCAATGGATATTTCTTCCAAAGGGCAGCCTATTCTGTTACTGTCAGCTCAATTGGTTGATCTTGATCACCACAAAATTTTGTCACAGATTCCCCCCCCGAAACTGCAAGCAATGGATAATTCTGCCCAAGGCCAGCCTATTCTGTGACTTTCAGCTCATTTGGATGATCACAAAAAAAGTTCATCACCAATTGTCCGCAAACTGCAGGCAATGAATAATTCTTCCCAGGGCCAGCCTATTCTGTGACTTTCAGCTCATTTGGATGATCACAAAAAAAGTTCATCACCAATTGTCCGCAAACTGCAGGCAATGAATAATTCTTCCTAGGGCCAGCCTATTCTGTTACTTTCAGCTCATTTGGTTGATCTTGATCACCACAAAATTTTGTCACAGATTCCCCCGAAACCGCAAGCAATGGAAAATTCTGCCCATGGGCAGCCTTTTCTGTGACTTTCAGCTCATTTGGATGATCACAAAAAAGTTTCGTCGCCGATTGTCCCCAAATTGAACACAATGAAGGATCATGCCGCTGGGCAGCCTATTCTGTGACTTTCAGCTCATTTGGTTGACCTTGATCACCACATAATTTTGTCACAGATTCCCCCAAAACGGCAGGCAATGAATAATTCTTCCCAGGGCCAGCCTATTCTGTGACTTTCAGCTCATTTGGATGATCACAAAAAAAGTTCATCACCAATTGTCCGCAAACTGCAGGCAATGAATAATTCTTCCTAGGGCCAGCCTATTCTGTGACTTTCAGCTCATTTGGTTGATCTTGATCACCACAAAATTTTGTCACAGATTCCCCCGAAACCGCAAGCAATGGAAAATTCTGCCCATGGGCAGCCTTTTCTGTGACTTTCAGCTCATTTGGATGATCACAAAAAAGTTTCGTCGCCGATTCTCCCCAAATTGAACACAATGAAGGATCATGCCGCTGGGCAGCCTATTCTGTGACTTTCAGCTCATTTGGTTGAACCTTGATCACCACATAATTTTGTCACAGATTCCCCCAAAACGGCAGGCAATGAATAATTCTTCCCAGGGCCAGCCTATTCTGTGACTTTCAGCTCATTTGGATGATCACAAAAAAAGTTCATCACCAATTGTCCGCAAACTGCAGGCAATGAATAATTCTTCCTAGGGCCAGCCTATTCTGTGACTTTCAGCTCATTTGGTTGATCTTGATCACCACAAAATTTTGTCACAGATTCCCCCGAAACCGCAAGCAATGGAAAATTCTGCCCATGGGCAGCCTTTTCTGTGACTTTCAGCTCATTTGGATGATCACAAAAAAGTTTCGTCGCCGATTGTCCCCAAATTGAACACAATGAAGGATCATGCCGCTGGGCAGCCTATTCTGTGACTTTCAGCTCATTTGGTTGACCTTGATCACCACATAATTTTGTCACAGATTCCCCCAAAACGGCAGGCAATGAATAATTCTTCCCAGGGCCAGCCTATTCTGTGACTTTCAGCTCATTTGGATGATCACAAAAAAAGTTCATCACCAATTGTCCGCAAACTGCAGGCAATGAATAATTCTTCCCAGGGCCAGCCTATTCTGTGACTTTCAGCTCATTTGGATGATCACAAAAAAAGTTCATCACCAATTGTCCGCAAACTGCAGGCAATGAATAATTCTTCCTAGGGCCAGCCTATTCTGTGACTTTCAGCTCATTTGGATGATCACAAAAAAAGTTTCGTCGCCGATCGTCCCCAAATTGAACACAATGAAGGATCATGCCGCTGGGCAGCCTATTCTGTGACTTTCAGCTCATTCGGTGACCAACTTTTGTTCTGATCAACCAAATCCCCCCAAACTGCACGCAATGGATATTTCTTCCAGAGGGCAGCCTATTCTGTTACTGTCAGCTCATTTGGTTGATCTTGATCACCACAAAATTTTGTCACAGATTTCCCCGAAACTGCAAGCAATGGATAATTCTGCCCAGGGCCAGCCTATTCTGTGACTTTCAGCTCATTTGGATGATCACAAAAAAAGTTCATCACCAATTGTCCGCAAACTGCAGGCAATGAATAATTCTTCCTAGGGCCAGCCTATTCTGTGACTTTCAGCTCATTTGGTTGATCTTGATCACCACAAAATTTTGTCACAGATTCCCCCGAAACCGCAAGCAATGGAAAATTCTGCCCATGGGCAGCCTTTTCTGTGACTTTCAGCTCATTTGGATGATCACAAAAAAGTTTCGTCGCCGATTGTCCCCAAATTGAACACAATGAAGGATCATGCCGCTGGGCAGCCTATTCTGTGACTTTCAGCTCATTTGGTTGAACTTGATCACCACATAATTTTGTCACAGATTCCCCCAAAACGGCAGGCAATGAATAATTCTTCCCAGGGCCAGCCTATTCTGTGACTTTCAGCTCATTTGGATGATCACAAAAAAAGTTCATCACCAATTGTCCGCAAACTGCAGGCAATGAATAATTCTTCCTAGGGCCAGCCTATTCTGTGACTTTCAGCTCATTTGGTTGATCTTGATCACCACAAAATTTTGTCACAGATTCCCCCGAAACCGCAAGCAATGGAAAATTCTGCCCATGGGCAGCCTTTTCTGTGACTTTCAGCTCATTTGGATGATCACAAAAAAAGTTTCGTCGCCGATTGTCCCCAAATTGAACACAATAAAGGATCATGCCGCTGGGCAGCCTATTCTGTGACTTTCAGCTCATTTGGTGACCAACTTTTGTTCTGATCAACCAAATCCCCCCAAACTGCACGCAATGGATATTTCTTCCAAAGGGCAGCCTATTCTGTTACTGTCAGCTCAATTGGTTGATCTTGATCACCACAAAATTTTGTCACAGATTCCCCCGAAACCGCAAGCAATGGAAAATTCTGCCCATGGGCAGCCTTTTCTGTGACTTTCAGCTCATTTGGATGATCACAAAAAAGTTTCGTCGCCGATTGTCCCCAAATTGAACACAATGAAGGATCATGCCGCTGGGCAGCCTATTCTGTGACTTTCAGCTCATTTGGTTGAACTTGATCACCACATAATTTTGTCACAGATTCCCCCAAAACGGCAGGCAATGAATAATTCTTCCCAGGGCCAGCCTATTCTGTGACTTTCAGCTCATTTGGATGATCACAAAAAAAGTTCATCACCAATTGTCCGCAAACTGCAGGCAATGAATAATTCTTCCTAGGGCCAGCCTATTCTGTGACTTTCAGCTCATTTGGATGATCACAAAAAAAGTTTCGTCGCCGATCGTCCCCAAATTGAATACAATGAAGGATCATGCCGCTGGGCAGCCTATTCTGTGACTTTCAGCTCATTCGGTGACCAACTTTTGTTCTGATCAACCAAATCCCCCCAAACTGCACGCAATGGATATTTCTTCCAGAGGGCAGCCTATTCTGTTACTGTCAGCTCATTTGGTTGATCTTGATCACCACAAAATTTTGTCACAGATTCCCCCGAAACTGCAAGCAATGGATAATTCTGCCCAGGGCCAGCCTATTCTGTGACTTTCAGCTCATTTGGATGATCACAAAAAAAGTTCATCACCAATTGTCCGCAAACTGCAGGCAATGAATAATTCTTCCTAGGGCCAGCCTATTCTGTGACTTTCAGCTCATTTGGTTGATCTTGATCACCACAAAATTTTGTCACAGATTCCCCCGAAACCGCAAGCAATGGAAAATTCTGCCCATGGGCAGCCTATTCTGTGACTTTCAGCTCATTTGGATGATCACAAAAAAAGTTCATCACCAATTGTCCGCAAACTGCAGGCAATAAATAATTCTTCCTAGGGCCAGCCTATTCTGTGACTTTCAGCTCATTTGGATGATCACAAAAAAGTTTCGTCGCCGATTCTCCCCAAATTGAACACAATGAAGGATCATGCCGCTGGGCAGCCTATTCTGTGACTTTCAGCTCATTTGGTTGACCTTGATCACCACATAATTTTGTCACAGATTCCCCCAAAACGGCAGGCAATGAATAATTCTTCCCAGGGCCAGCCTATTCTGTGACTTTCAGCTCATTTGGATGATCACAAAAAAAGTTCATCACCAATTGTCCGCAAACTGCAGGCAATGAATAATTCTTCCTAGGGCCAGCCTATTCTGTGACTTTCAGCTCATTTGGTTGATCTTGATCACCACAAAATTTTGTCACAGATTCCCCCGAAACCGCAAGCAATGGAAAATTCTGCCCATGGGCAGCCTTTTCTGTGACTTTCAGCTCATTTGGATGATCACAAAAAAGTTTCGTCGCCGATTGTCCCCAAATTGAACACAATGAAGGATCATGCCGCTGGGCAGCCTATTCTGTGACTTTCAGCTCATTTGGTTGAACTTGATCACCACATAATTTTGTCACAGATTCCCCCAAAACGGCAGGCAATGAATAATTCTTCCCAGGGCCAGCCTATTCTGTGACTTTCAGCTCATTTGGATGATCACAAAAAAAGTTCATCACCAATTGTCCGCAAACTGCAGGCAATGAATAATTCTTCCCAGGGCCAGCCTATTCTGTGACTTTCAGCTCATTTGGATGATCACAAAAAAAGTTCATCACCAATTGTCCGCAAACTGCAGGCAATGAATAATTCTTCCTAGGGCCAGCCTATTCTGTGACTTTCAGCTCATTTGGATGATCACAAAAAAAGTTTCGTCGCCGATCGTCCCCAAATTGAACACAATGAAGGATCATGCCGCTGGGCAGCCTATTCTGTGACTTTCAGCTCATTCGGTGACCAACTTTTGTTCTGATCAACCAAATCCCCCCAAACTGCACGCAATGGATATTTCTTCCAGAGGGCAGCCTATTCTGTTACTGTCAGCTCATTTGGTTGATCTTGATCACCACAAAATTTTGTCACAGATTCCCCCGAAACTGCAAGCAATGGATAATTCTGCCCAGGGCCAGCCTATTCTGTGACTTTCAGCTCATTTGGATGATCACAAAAAAAGTTCATCACCAATTGTCCGCAAACTGCAGGCAATGAATAATTCTTCCTAGGGCCAGCCTATTCTGTGACTTTCAGCTCATTTGGTTGATCTTGATCACCACAAAATTTTGTCACAGATTCCCCCGAAACCGCAAGCAATGGAAAATTCTGCCCATGGGCAGCCTTTTCTGTGACTTTCAGCTCATTTGGATGATCACAAAAAAGTTTCGTCGCCGATTGTCCCCAAATTGAACACAATGAAGGATCATGCCGCTGGGCAGCCTATTCTGTGACTTTCAGCTCATTTGGTTGAACTTGATCACCACATAATTTTGTCACAGATTCCCCCAAAACGGCAGGCAATGAATAATTCTTCCCAGGGCCAGCCTATTCTGTGACTTTCAGCTCATTTGGTGACCAACTTTTGTTCTGATCAACCAAATCCCCCCAAACTGCACGCAATGGATATTTCTTCCAAAGGGCAGCCTATTCTGTGACTTTCAGCTCATTTGGTGACCAACTTTTGTTCTGATCAACCAAATCCCCCCAAACTGCACGCAATGGATATTTCTTCCAAAGGGCAGCCTATTCTGTTACTTTCAGCTCATTTGGTTGATCTTGATCACCACAAAATTTTGTCACAGATTCCCCCGAAACCGCAAGCAATGGAAAATTCTGCCCATGGGCAGCCTTTTCTGTGACTTTCAGCTCATTTGGATGATCACAAAAAAGTTTCGTCGCCGATTGTCCCCAAATTGAACACAATGAAGGATCATGCCGCTGGGCAGCCTATTCTGTGACTTTCAGCTCATTTGGTTGACCTTGATCACCACATAATTTTGTCACAGATTCCCCCAAAACGGCAGGCAATGAATAATTCTTCCCAGGGCCAGCCTATTCTGTGACTTTCAGCTCATTTGGATGATCACAAAAAAAGTTCATCACCAATTGTCCGCAAACTGCAGGCAATGAATAATTCTTCCCAGGGCCAGCCTATTCTGTGACTTTCAGCTCATTTGGATGATCACAAAAAAAGTTCATCACCAATTGTCCGCAAACTGCAGGCAATGAATAATTCTTCCTAGGGCCAGCCTATTCTGTGACTTTCAGCTCATTTGGATGATCACAAAAAAAGTTTCGTCGCCGATCGTCCCCAAATTGAACACAATGCAGGATCATGCCGCTGGGCAGCCTATTCTGTGACTTTCAGCTCATTCGGTGACCAACTTTTGTTCTGATCAACCAAATCCCCCCAAACTGCACGCAATGGATATTTCTTCCAGAGGGCAGCCTATTCTGTTACTGTCAGCTCATTTGGTTGATCTTGATCACCACAAAATTTTGTCACAGATTCCCCCGAAACTGCAAGCAATGGATAATTCTGCCCAGGGCCAGCCTATTCTGTGACTTTCAGCTCATTTGGATGATCACAAAAAAAGTTCATCACCAATTGTCCGCAAACTGCAGGCAATGAATAATTCTTCCTAGGGCCAGCCTATTCTGTGACTTTCAGCTCATTTGGTTGATCTTGATCACCACAAAATTTTGTCACAGATTCCCCCGAAACCGCAAGCAATGGAAAATTCTGCCCATGGGCAGCCTTTTCTGTGACTTTCAGCTCATTTGGATGATCACAAAAAAGTTTCGTCGCCGATTGTCCCCAAATTGAACACAATGAAGGATCATGCCGCTGGGCAGCCTATTCTGTGACTTTCAGCTCATTTGGTTGACCTTGATCACCACATAATTTTGTCACAGATTCCCCCAAAACGGCAGGCAATGAATAATTCTTCCCAGGGCCAGCCTATTCTGTGACTTTCAGCTCATTTGGATGATCACAAAAAAAGTTCATCACCAATTGTCCGCAAACTGCAGGCAATGAATAATTCTTCCTAGGGCCAGCCTATTCTGTTACTTTCAGCTCATTTGGTTGATCTTGATCACCACAAAATTTTGTCACAGATTCCCCCGAAACCGCAAGCAATGGAAAATTCTGCCCATGGGCAGCCTTTTCTGTGACTTTCAGCTCATTTGGATGATCACAAAAAAGTTTCGTCGCCGATTGTCCCCAAATTGAACACAATGAAGGATCATGCCGCTGGGCAGCCTATTCTGTGACTTTCAGCTCATTTGGTTGAACTTGATCACCACATAATTTTGTCACAGATTCCCCCAAAACGGCAGGCAATGAATAATTCTTCCCAGGGCCAGCCTATTCTGTGACTTTCAGCTCATTTGGATGATCACAAAAAAAGTTCATCACCAATTGTCCGCAAACTGCAGGCAATGAATAATTCTTCCTAGGGCCAGCCTATTCTGTGACTTTCAGCTCATTTGGTTGACCTTGATCACCACATAATTTTGTCACAGATTCCCCCAAAACGGCAGGCAATGAATAATTCTTCCCAGGGCCAGCCTATTCTGTGACTTTCAGCTCATTTGGATGATCACAAAAAAAGTTCATCACCAATTGTCCGCAAACTGCAGGCAATGAATAATTCTTCCTAGGGCCAGCCTATTCTGTGACTTTCAGCTCATTTGGATGATCACAAAAAAAGTTTCGTCGCCGATCGTCCCCAAATTGAACACAATGAAGGATCATGCCGCTGGGCAGCCTATTCTGTGACTTTCAGCTCATTTGGTGACCAACTTTTGTTCTGATCAACCAAATCCCCCCAAACTGCACGCAATGGATATTTCTTCCAAAGGGCAGCCTATTCTGTTACTGTCAGCTCAATTGGTTGATCTTGATCACCACAAAATTTTGTCACAGATTCCCCCGAAACTGCAAGCAATGGATAATTCTGCCCAAGGCCAGCCTATTCTGTGACTTTCAGCTCATTTGGATGATCACAAAAAAAGTTCATCACCAATTGTCCGCAAACTGCAGGCAATGAATAATTCTTCCTAGGGCCAGCCTATTCTGTGACTTTCAGCTCATTTGGTTGATCTTGATCACCACAAAATTTTGTCACAGATTCCCCCGAAACCGCAAGCAATGGAAAATTCTGCCCATGGGCAGCCTTTTCTGTGACTTTCAGCTCATTTGGATGATCACAAAAAAGTTTCGTCGCCGATTGTCCCCAAATTGAACACAATGAAGGATCATGCCGCTGGGCAGCCTATTCTGTGACTTTCAGCTCATTTGGTTGACCTTGATCACCACATAATTTTGTCACAGATTCCCCCAAAACGGCAGGCAATGAATAATTCTTCCCAGGGCCAGCCTATTCTGTGACTTTCAGCTCATTTGGATGATCACAAAAAAAGTTCATCACCAATTGTCCGCAAACTGCAGGCAATGAATAATTCTTCCCAGGGCCAGCCTATTCTGTGACTTTCAGCTCATTTGGATGATCACAAAAAAAGTTCATCACCAATTGTCCGCAAACTGCAGGCAATGAATAATTCTTCCTAGGGCCAGCCTATTCTGTGACTTTCAGCTCATTCGGTGACCAACTTTTGTTCTGATCAACCAAATCCCCCCAAACTGCACGCAATGGATATTTCTTCCAGAGGGCAGCCTATTCTGTTACTGTCAGCTCATTTGGTTGATCTTGATCACCACAAAATTTTGTCACAGATTCCCCCGAAACCGCAAGCAATGGAAAATTCTGCCCATGGGCAGCCTTTTCTGTGACTTTCAGCTCATTTGGATGATCACAAAAAAGTTTCGTCGCCGATTGTCCCCAAATTGAACACAATGAAGGATCATGCCGCTGGGCAGCCTATTCTGTGACTTTCAGCTCATTTGGTTGAACTTGATCACCACATAATTTTGTCACAGATTCCCCCAAAACGGCAGGCAATGAATAATTCTTCCCAGGGCCAGCCTATTCTGTGACTTTCAGCTCATTTGGATGATCACAAAAAAAGTTCATCACCAATTGTCCGCAAACTGCAGGCAATGAATAATTCTTCCTAGGGCCAGCCTATTCTGTGACTTTCAGCTCATTTGGTTGATCTTGATCACCACAAAATTTTGTCACAGATTCCCCCGAAACCGCAAGCAATGGAAAATTCTGCCCATGGGCAGCCTTTTCTGTGACTTTCAGCTCATTTGGATGATCACAAAAAAGTTTCGTCGCCGATTCTCCCCAAATTGAACACAATGAAGGATCATGCCGCTGGGCAGCCTATTCTGTGACTTTCAGCTCATTTGGTTGACCTTGATCACCACATAATTTTGTCACAGATTCCCCCAAAACGGCAGGCAATGAATAATTCTTCCCAGGGCCAGCCTATTCTGTGACTTTCAGCTCATTTGGATGATCACAAAAAAAGTTCATCACCAATTGTCCGCAAACTGCAGGCAATGAATAATTCTTCCTAGGGCCAGCCTATTCTGTGACTTTCAGCTCATTTGGTTGATCTTGATCACCACAAAATTTTGTCACAGATTCCCCCGAAACCGCAAGCAATGGAAAATTCTGCCCATGGGCAGCCTTTTCTGTGACTTTCAGCTCATTTGGATGATCACAAAAAAGTTTCGTCGCCGATTCTCCCCAAATTGAACACAATGAAGGATCATGCCGCTGGGCAGCCTATTCTGTGACTTTCAGCTCATTTGGTTGACCTTGATCACCACATAATTTTGTCACAGATTCCCCCAAAACGGCAGGCAATGAATAATTCTTCCCAGGGCCAGCCTATTCTGTGACTTTCAGCTCATTTGGTGACCAACTTTTGTTCTGATCAACCAAATCCCCCCAAACTGCACGCAATGGATATTTCTTCCAAAGGGCAGCCTATTCTGTGACTTTCAGCTCATTTGGTGACCAACTTTTGTTCTGATCAACCAAATCCCCCCAAACTGCACGCAATGGATATTTCTTCCAAAGGGCAGCCTATTCTGTTACTGTCAGCTCAATTGGTTGATCTTGATCACCACAAAATTTTGTCACAGATTCCCCCGAAACCGCAAGCAATGGAAAATTCTGCCCATGGGCAGCCTTTTCTGTGACTTTCAGCTCATTTGGATGATCACAAAAAAGTTTCGTCGCCGATTGTCCCCAAATTGAACACAATGAAGGATCATGCCGCTGGGCAGCCTATTCTGTGACTTTCAGCTCATTTGGTTGACCTTGATCACCACATAATTTTGTCACAGATTCCCCCAAAACGGCAGGCAATGAATAATTCTTCCCAGGGCCAGCCTATTCTGTGACTTTCAGCTCATTTGGATGATCACAAAAAAAGTTCATCACCAATTGTCCGCAAACTGCAGGCAATGAATAATTCTTCCCAGGGCCAGCCTATTCTGTGACTTTCAGCTCATTTGGATGATCACAAAAAAAGTTCATCACCAATTGTCCGCAAACTGCAGGCAATGAATAATTCTTCCTAGGGCCAGCCTATTCTGTGACTTTCAGCTCATTTGGTTGATCTTGATCACCACAAAATTTTGTCACAGATTCCCCCGAAACCGCAAGCAATGGAAAATTCTGCCCATGGGCAGCCTTTTCTGTGACTTTCAGCTCATTTGGATGATCACAAAAAAGTTTCGTCGCCGATTCTCCCCAAATTGAACACAATGAAGGATCATGCCGCTGGGCAGCCTATTCTGTGACTTTCAGCTCATTTGGTTGACCTTGATCACCACATAATTTTGTCACAGATTCCCCCAAAACGGCAGGCAATGAATAATTCTTCCCAGGGCCAGCCTATTCTGTGACTTTCAGCTCATTTGGATGATCACAAAAAAAGTTCATCACCAATTGTCCGCAAACTGCAGGCAATGAATAATTCTTCCTAGGGCCAGCCTATTCTGTGACTTTCAGCTCATTTGGTTGATCTTGATCACCACAAAATTTTGTCACAGATTCCCCCGAAACCGCAAGCAATGGAAAATTCTGCCCATGGGCAGCCTTTTCTGTGACTTTCAGCTCATTTGGATGATCACAAAAAAGTTTCGTCGCCGATTCTCCCCAAATTGAACACAATGAAGGATCATGCCGCTGGGCAGCCTATTCTGTGACTTTCAGCTCATTTGGTTGACCTTGATCACCACATAATTTTGTCACAGATTCCCCCAAAACGGCAGGCAATGAATAATTCTTCCCAGGGCCAGCCTATTCTGTGACTTTCAGCTCATTTGGTGACCAACTTTTGTTCTGATCAACCAAATCCCCCCAAACTGCACGCAATGGATATTTCTTCCAAAGGGCAGCCTATTCTGTGACTTTCAGCTCATTTGGTTGACCTTGATCACCACATAATTTTGTCACAGATTCCCCCAAAACGGCAGGCAATGAATAATTCTTCCCAGGGCCAGCCTATTCTGTGACTTTCAGCTCATTTGGATGATCACAAAAAAAGTTCATCACCAATTGTCCGCAAACTGCAGGCAATGAATAATTCTTCCTAGGGCCAGCCTATTCTGTGACTTTCAGCTCATTTGGTTGATCTTGATCACCACAAAATTTTGTCACAGATTCCCCCGAAACCGCAAGCAATGGAAAATTCTGCCCATGGGCAGCCTTTTCTGTGACTTTCAGCTCATTTGGATGATCACAAAAAAGTTTCGTCGCCGATTCTCCCCAAATTGAACACAATGAAGGATCATGCCGCTGGGCAGCCTATTCTGTGACTTTCAGCTCATTTGGTTGAACCTTGATCACCACATAATTTTGTCACAGATTCCCCCAAAACGGCAGGCAATGAATAATTCTTCCCAGGGCCAGCCTATTCTGTGACTTTCAGCTCATTTGGATGATCACAAAAAAAGTTCATCACCAATTGTCCGCAAACTGCAGGCAATGAATAATTCTTCCTAGGGCCAGCCTATTCTGTGACTTTCAGCTCATTTGGTTGATCTTGATCACCACAAAATTTTGTCACAGATTCCCCCGAAACCGCAAGCAATGGAAAATTCTGCCCATGGGCAGCCTTTTCTGTGACTTTCAGCTCATTTGGATGATCACAAAAAAGTTTCGTCGCCGATTGTCCCCAAATTGAACACAATGAAGGATCATGCCGCTGGGCAGCCTATTCTGTGACTTTCAGCTCATTTGGTTGACCTTGATCACCACATAATTTTGTCACAGATTCCCCCAAAACGGCAGGCAATGAATAATTCTTCCCAGGGCCAGCCTATTCTGTGACTTTCAGCTCATTTGGATGATCACAAAAAAAGTTCATCACCAATTGTCCGCAAACTGCAGGCAATGAATAATTCTTCCCAGGGCCAGCCTATTCTGTGACTTTCAGCTCATTTGGATGATCACAAAAAAAGTTCATCACCAATTGTCCGCAAACTGCAGGCAATGAATAATTCTTCCTAGGGCCAGCCTATTCTGTGACTTTCAGCTCATTTGGATGATCACAAAAAAAGTTTCGTCGCCGATCGTCCCCAAATTGAACACAATGAAGGATCATGCCGCTGGGCAGCCTATTCTGTGACTTTCAGCTCATTCGGTGACCAACTTTTGTTCTGATCAACCAAATCCCCCCAAACTGCACGCAATGGATATTTCTTCCAGAGGGCAGCCTATTCTGTTACTGTCAGCTCATTTGGTTGATCTTGATCACCACAAAATTTTGTCACAGATTTCCCCGAAACTGCAAGCAATGGATAATTCTGCCCAGGGCCAGCCTATTCTGTGACTTTCAGCTCATTTGGATGATCACAAAAAAAGTTCATCACCAATTGTCCGCAAACTGCAGGCAATGAATAATTCTTCCTAGGGCCAGCCTATTCTGTGACTTTCAGCTCATTTGGTTGATCTTGATCACCACAAAATTTTGTCACAGATTCCCCCGAAACCGCAAGCAATGGAAAATTCTGCCCATGGGCAGCCTTTTCTGTGACTTTCAGCTCATTTGGATGATCACAAAAAAGTTTCGTCGCCGATTGTCCCCAAATTGAACACAATGAAGGATCATGCCGCTGGGCAGCCTATTCTGTGACTTTCAGCTCATTTGGTTGAACTTGATCACCACATAATTTTGTCACAGATTCCCCCAAAACGGCAGGCAATGAATAATTCTTCCCAGGGCCAGCCTATTCTGTGACTTTCAGCTCATTTGGATGATCACAAAAAAAGTTCATCACCAATTGTCCGCAAACTGCAGGCAATGAATAATTCTTCCTAGGGCCAGCCTATTCTGTGACTTTCAGCTCATTTGGTTGATCTTGATCACCACAAAATTTTGTCACAGATTCCCCCGAAACCGCAAGCAATGGAAAATTCTGCCCATGGGCAGCCTTTTCTGTGACTTTCAGCTCATTTGGATGATCACAAAAAAAGTTTCGTCGCCGATTGTCCCCAAATTGAACACAATAAAGGATCATGCCGCTGGGCAGCCTATTCTGTGACTTTCAGCTCATTTGGTGACCAACTTTTGTTCTGATCAACCAAATCCCCCCAAACTGCACGCAATGGATATTTCTTCCAAAGGGCAGCCTATTCTGTTACTGTCAGCTCAATTGGTTGATCTTGATCACCACAAAATTTTGTCACAGATTCCCCCGAAACCGCAAGCAATGGAAAATTCTGCCCATGGGCAGCCTTTTCTGTGACTTTCAGCTCATTTGGATGATCACAAAAAAGTTTCGTCGCCGATTGTCCCCAAATTGAACACAATGAAGGATCATGCCGCTGGGCAGCCTATTCTGTGACTTTCAGCTCATTTGGTTGAACTTGATCACCACATAATTTTGTCACAGATTCCCCCAAAACGGCAGGCAATGAATAATTCTTCCCAGGGCCAGCCTATTCTGTGACTTTCAGCTCATTTGGATGATCACAAAAAAAGTTCATCACCAATTGTCCGCAAACTGCAGGCAATGAATAATTCTTCCTAGGGCCAGCCTATTCTGTGACTTTCAGCTCATTTGGATGATCACAAAAAAAGTTTCGTCGCCGATCGTCCCCAAATTGAATACAATGAAGGATCATGCCGCTGGGCAGCCTATTCTGTGACTTTCAGCTCATTCGGTGACCAACTTTTGTTCTGATCAACCAAATCCCCCCAAACTGCACGCAATGGATATTTCTTCCAGAGGGCAGCCTATTCTGTTACTGTCAGCTCATTTGGTTGATCTTGATCACCACAAAATTTTGTCACAGATTCCCCCGAAACTGCAAGCAATGGATAATTCTGCCCAGGGCCAGCCTATTCTGTGACTTTCAGCTCATTTGGATGATCACAAAAAAAGTTCATCACCAATTGTCCGCAAACTGCAGGCAATGAATAATTCTTCCTAGGGCCAGCCTATTCTGTGACTTTCAGCTCATTTGGTTGATCTTGATCACCACAAAATTTTGTCACAGATTCCCCCGAAACCGCAAGCAATGGAAAATTCTGCCCATGGGCAGCCTATTCTGTGACTTTCAGCTCATTTGGATGATCACAAAAAAAGTTCATCACCAATTGTCCGCAAACTGCAGGCAATAAATAATTCTTCCTAGGGCCAGCCTATTCTGTGACTTTCAGCTCATTTGGATGATCACAAAAAAGTTTCGTCGCCGATTCTCCCCAAATTGAACACAATGAAGGATCATGCCGCTGGGCAGCCTATTCTGTGACTTTCAGCTCATTTGGTTGACCTTGATCACCACATAATTTTGTCACAGATTCCCCCAAAACGGCAGGCAATGAATAATTCTTCCCAGGGCCAGCCTATTCTGTGACTTTCAGCTCATTTGGATGATCACAAAAAAAGTTCATCACCAATTGTCCGCAAACTGCAGGCAATGAATAATTCTTCCTAGGGCCAGCCTATTCTGTGACTTTCAGCTCATTTGGTTGATCTTGATCACCACAAAATTTTGTCACAGATTCCCCCGAAACCGCAAGCAATGGAAAATTCTGCCCATGGGCAGCCTTTTCTGTGACTTTCAGCTCATTTGGATGATCACAAAAAAGTTTCGTCGCCGATTGTCCCCAAATTGAACACAATGAAGGATCATGCCGCTGGGCAGCCTATTCTGTGACTTTCAGCTCATTTGGTTGAACTTGATCACCACATAATTTTGTCACAGATTCCCCCAAAACGGCAGGCAATGAATAATTCTTCCCAGGGCCAGCCTATTCTGTGACTTTCAGCTCATTTGGATGATCACAAAAAAAGTTCATCACCAATTGTCCGCAAACTGCAGGCAATGAATAATTCTTCCCAGGGCCAGCCTATTCTGTGACTTTCAGCTCATTTGGATGATCACAAAAAAAGTTCATCACCAATTGTCCGCAAACTGCAGGCAATGAATAATTCTTCCTAGGGCCAGCCTATTCTGTGACTTTCAGCTCATTCGGTGACCAACTTTTGTTCTGATCAACCAAATCCCCCCAAACTGCACGCAATGGATATTTCTTCCAGAGGGCAGCCTATTCTGTTACTGTCAGCTCATTTGGTTGATCTTGATCACCACAAAATTTTGTCACAGATTCCCCCGAAACCGCAAGCAATGGAAAATTCTGCCCATGGGCAGCCTTTTCTGTGACTTTCAGCTCATTTGGATGATCACAAAAAAGTTTCGTCGCCGATTGTCCCCAAATTGAACACAATGAAGGATCATGCCGCTGGGCAGCCTATTCTGTGACTTTCAGCTCATTTGGTTGAACTTGATCACCACATAATTTTGTCACAGATTCCCCCAAAACGGCAGGCAATGAATAATTCTTCCCAGGGCCAGCCTATTCTGTGACTTTCAGCTCATTTGGATGATCACAAAAAAAGTTCATCACCAATTGTCCGCAAACTGCAGGCAATGAATAATTCTTCCTAGGGCCAGCCTATTCTGTGACTTTCAGCTCATTTGGTTGATCTTGATCACCACAAAATTTTGTCACAGATTCCCCCGAAACCGCAAGCAATGGAAAATTCTGCCCATGGGCAGCCTTTTCTGTGACTTTCAGCTCATTTGGATGATCACAAAAAAGTTTCGTCGCCGATTCTCCCCAAATTGAACACAATGAAGGATCATGCCGCTGGGCAGCCTATTCTGTGACTTTCAGCTCATTTGGTTGACCTTGATCACCACATAATTTTGTCACAGATTCCCCCAAAACGGCAGGCAATGAATAATTCTTCCCAGGGCCAGCCTATTCTGTGACTTTCAGCTCATTTGGATGATCACAAAAAAAGTTCATCACCAATTGTCCGCAAACTGCAGGCAATGAATAATTCTTCCTAGGGCCAGCCTATTCTGTGACTTTCAGCTCATTTGGTTGATCTTGATCACCACAAAATTTTGTCACAGATTCCCCCGAAACCGCAAGCAATGGAAAATTCTGCCCATGGGCAGCCTTTTCTGTGACTTTCAGCTCATTTGGATGATCACAAAAAAGTTTCGTCGCCGATTCTCCCCAAATTGAACACAATGAAGGATCATGCCGCTGGGCAGCCTATTCTGTGACTTTCAGCTCATTTGGTTGACCTTGATCACCACATAATTTTGTCACAGATTCCCCCAAAACGGCAGGCAATGAATAATTCTTCCCAGGGCCAGCCTATTCTGTGACTTTCAGCTCATTTGGTGACCAACTTTTGTTCTGATCAACCAAATCCCCCCAAACTGCACGCAATGGATATTTCTTCCAAAGGGCAGCCTATTCTGTGACTTTCAGCTCATTTGGTGACCAACTTTTGTTCTGATCAACCAAATCCCCCCAAACTGCACGCAATGGATATTTCTTCCAAAGGGCAGCCTATTCTGTTACTGTCAGCTCAATTGGTTGATCTTGATCACCACAAAATTTTGTCACAGATTCCCCCGAAACCGCAAGCAATGGAAAATTCTGCCCATGGGCAGCCTTTTCTGTGACTTTCAGCTCATTTGGATGATCACAAAAAAGTTTCGTCGCCGATTGTCCCCAAATTGAACACAATGAAGGATCATGCCGCTGGGCAGCCTATTCTGTGACTTTCAGCTCATTTGGTTGACCTTGATCACCACATAATTTTGTCACAGATTCCCCCAAAACGGCAGGCAATGAATAATTCTTCCCAGGGCCAGCCTATTCTGTGACTTTCAGCTCATTTGGATGATCACAAAAAAAGTTCATCACCAATTGTCCGCAAACTGCAGGCAATGAATAATTCTTCCCAGGGCCAGCCTATTCTGTGACTTTCAGCTCATTTGGATGATCACAAAAAAAGTTCATCACCAATTGTCCGCAAACTGCAGGCAATGAATAATTCTTCCTAGGGCCAGCCTATTCTGTGACTTTCAGCTCATTTGGTTGATCTTGATCACCACAAAATTTTGTCACAGATTCCCCCGAAACCGCAAGCAATGGAAAATTCTGCCCATGGGCAGCCTTTTCTGTGACTTTCAGCTCATTTGGATGATCACAAAAAAGTTTCGTCGCCGATTCTCCCCAAATTGAACACAATGAAGGATCATGCCGCTGGGCAGCCTATTCTGTGACTTTCAGCTCATTTGGTTGACCTTGATCACCACATAATTTTGTCACAGATTCCCCCAAAACGGCAGGCAATGAATAATTCTTCCCAGGGCCAGCCTATTCTGTGACTTTCAGCTCATTTGGATGATCACAAAAAAAGTTCATCACCAATTGTCCGCAAACTGCAGGCAATGAATAATTCTTCCTAGGGCCAGCCTATTCTGTGACTTTCAGCTCATTTGGTTGATCTTGATCACCACAAAATTTTGTCACAGATTCCCCCGAAACCGCAAGCAATGGAAAATTCTGCCCATGGGCAGCCTTTTCTGTGACTTTCAGCTCATTTGGATGATCACAAAAAAGTTTCGTCGCCGATTCTCCCCAAATTGAACACAATGAAGGATCATGCCGCTGGGCAGCCTATTCTGTGACTTTCAGCTCATTTGGTTGACCTTGATCACCACATAATTTTGTCACAGATTCCCCCAAAACGGCAGGCAATGAATAATTCTTCCCAGGGCCAGCCTATTCTGTGACTTTCAGCTCATTTGGTGACCAACTTTTGTTCTGATCAACCAAATCCCCCCAAACTGCACGCAATGGATATTTCTTCCAAAGGGCAGCCTATTCTGTGACTTTCAGCTCATTTGGTGACCAACTTTTGTTCTGATCAACCAAATCCCCCCAAACTGCACGCAATGGATATTTCTTCCAAAGGGCAGCCTATTCTGTTACTGTCAGCTCAATTGGTTGATCTTGATCACCACAAAATTTTGTCACAGATTCCCCCGAAACCGCAAGCAATGGAAAATTCTGCCCATGGGCAGCCTTTTCTGTGACTTTCAGCTCATTTGGATGATCACAAAAAAGTTTCGTCGCCGATTGTCCCCAAATTGAACACAATGAAGGATCATGCCGCTGGGCAGCCTATTCTGTGACTTTCAGCTCATTTGGTTGACCTTGATCACCACATAATTTTGTCACAGATTCCCCCAAAACGGCAGGCAATGAATAATTCTTCCCAGGGCCAGCCTATTCTGTGACTTTCAGCTCATTTGGATGATCACAAAAAAAGTTCATCACCAATTGTCCGCAAACTGCAGGCAATGAATAATTCTTCCTAGGGCCAGCCTATTCTGTGACTTTCAGCTCATTTGGATGATCACAAAAAAAGTTTCGTCGCCGATCGTCCCCAAATTGAATACAATGAAGGATCATGCCGCTGGGCAGCCTATTCTGTGACTTTCAGCTCATTCGGTGACCAACTTTTGTTCTGATCAACCAAATCCCCCCAAACTGCACGCAATGGATATTTCTTCCAGAGGGCAGCCTATTCTGTTACTGTCAGCTCATTTGGTTGATCTTGATCACCACAAAATTTTGTCACAGATTCCCCCGAAACTGCAAGCAATGGATAATTCTGCCCAGGGCCAGCCTATTCTGTGACTTTCAGCTCATTTGGATGATCACAAAAAAAGTTCATCACCAATTGTCCGCAAACTGCAGGCAATGAATAATTCTTCCTAGGGCCAGCCTATTCTGTGACTTTCAGCTCATTTGGTTGATCTTGATCACCACAAAATTTTGTCACAGATTCCCCCGAAACCGCAAGCAATGGAAAATTCTGCCCATGGGCAGCCTTTTCTGTGACTTTCAGCTCATTTGGATGATCACAAAAAAGTTTCGTCGCCGATTGTCCCCAAATTGAACACAATGAAGGATCATGCCGCTGGGCAGCCTATTCTGTGACTTTCAGCTCATTTGGTTGAACTTGATCACCACATAATTTTGTCACAGATTCCCCCAAAACGGCAGGCAATGAATAATTCTTCCCAGGGCCAGCCTATTCTGTGACTTTCAGCTCATTTGGATGATCACAAAAAAAGTTCATCACCAATTGTCCGCAAACTGCAGGCAATGAATAATTCTTCCTAGGGCCAGCCTATTCTGTGACTTTCAGCTCATTTGGTTGACCTTGATCACCACATAATTTTGTCACAGATTCCCCCAAAACGGCAGGCAATGAATAATTCTTCCCAGGGCCAGCCTATTCTGTGACTTTCAGCTCATTTGGATGATCACAAAAAAAGTTCATCACCAATTGTCCGCAAACTGCAGGCAATGAATAATTCTTCCCAGGGCCAGCCTATTCTGTGACTTTCAGCTCATTTGGATGATCACAAAAAAAGTTCATCACCAATTGTCCGCAAACTGCAGGCAATGAATAATTCTTCCTAGGGCCAGCCTATTCTGTGACTTTCAGCTCATTTGGATGATCACAAAAAAAGTTTCGTCGCCGATCGTCCCCAAATTGAACACAATGAAGGATCATGCCGCTGGGCAGCCTATTCTGTGACTTTCAGCTCATTTGGTGACCAACTTTTGTTCTGATCAACCAAATCCCCCCAAACTGCACGCAATGGATATTTCTTCCAAAGGGCAGCCTATTCTGTTACTGTCAGCTCAATTGGTTGATCTTGATCACCACAAAATTTTGTCACAGATTCCCCCCCCGAAACTGCAAGCAATGGATAATTCTGCCCAAGGCCAGCCTATTCTGTGACTTTCAGCTCATTTGGATGATCACAAAAAAAGTTCATCACCAATTGTCCGCAAACTGCAGGCAATGAATAATTCTTCCCAGGGCCAGCCTATTCTGTGACTTTCAGCTCATTTGGATGATCACAAAAAAAGTTCATCACCAATTGTCCGCAAACTGCAGGCAATGAATAATTCTTCCTAGGGCCAGCCTATTCTGTTACTTTCAGCTCATTTGGTTGATCTTGATCACCACAAAATTTTGTCACAGATTCCCCCGAAACCGCAAGCAATGGAAAATTCTGCCCATGGGCAGCCTTTTCTGTGACTTTCAGCTCATTTGGATGATCACAAAAAAGTTTCGTCGCCGATTGTCCCCAAATTGAACACAATGAAGGATCATGCCGCTGGGCAGCCTATTCTGTGACTTTCAGCTCATTTGGTTGACCTTGATCACCACATAATTTTGTCACAGATTCCCCCAAAACGGCAGGCAATGAATAATTCTTCCCAGGGCCAGCCTATTCTGTGACTTTCAGCTCATTTGGATGATCACAAAAAAAGTTCATCACCAATTGTCCGCAAACTGCAGGCAATGAATAATTCTTCCTAGGGCCAGCCTATTCTGTGACTTTCAGCTCATTTGGTTGATCTTGATCACCACAAAATTTTGTCACAGATTCCCCCGAAACCGCAAGCAATGGAAAATTCTGCCCATGGGCAGCCTTTTCTGTGACTTTCAGCTCATTTGGATGATCACAAAAAAGTTTCGTCGCCGATTCTCCCCAAATTGAACACAATGAAGGATCATGCCGCTGGGCAGCCTATTCTGTGACTTTCAGCTCATTTGGTTGACCTTGATCACCACATAATTTTGTCACAGATTCCCCCAAAACGGCAGGCAATGAATAATTCTTCCCAGGGCCAGCCTATTCTGTGACTTTCAGCTCATTTGGATGATCACAAAAAAAGTTCATCACCAATTGTCCGCAAACTGCAGGCAATGAATAATTCTTCCTAGGGCCAGCCTATTCTGTGACTTTCAGCTCATTTGGTTGATCTTGATCACCACAAAATTTTGTCACAGATTCCCCCGAAACCGCAAGCAATGGAAAATTCTGCCCATGGGCAGCCTTTTCTGTGACTTTCAGCTCATTTGGATGATCACAAAAAAGTTTCGTCGCCGATTGTCCCCAAATTGAACACAATGAAGGATCATGCCGCTGGGCAGCCTATTCTGTGACTTTCAGCTCATTTGGTTGACCTTGATCACCACATAATTTTGTCACAGATTCCCCCAAAACGGCAGGCAATGAATAATTCTTCCCAGGGCCAGCCTATTCTGTGACTTTCAGCTCATTTGGATGATCACAAAAAAAGTTCATCACCAATTGTCCGCAAACTGCAGGCAATGAATAATTCTTCCCAGGGCCAGCCTATTCTGTGACTTTCAGCTCATTTGGATGATCACAAAAAAAGTTCATCACCAATTGTCCGCAAACTGCAGGCAATGAATAATTCTTCCTAGGGCCAGCCTATTCTGTGACTTTCAGCTCATTTGGATGATCACAAAAAAAGTTTCGTCGCCGATCGTCCCCAAATTGAACACAATGAAGGATCATGCCGCTGGGCAGCCTATTCTGTGACTTTCAGCTCATTCGGTGACCAACTTTTGTTCTGATCAACCAAATCCCCCCAAACTGCACGCAATGGATATTTCTTCCAGAGGGCAGCCTATTCTGTTACTGTCAGCTCATTTGGTTGATCTTGATCACCACAAAATTTTGTCACAGATTTCCCCGAAACTGCAAGCAATGGATAATTCTGCCCAGGGCCAGCCTATTCTGTGACTTTCAGCTCATTTGGATGATCACAAAAAAAGTTCATCACCAATTGTCCGCAAACTGCAGGCAATGAATAATTCTTCCTAGGGCCAGCCTATTCTGTGACTTTCAGCTCATTTGGTTGATCTTGATCACCACAAAATTTTGTCACAGATTCCCCCGAAACCGCAAGCAATGGAAAATTCTGCCCATGGGCAGCCTTTTCTGTGACTTTCAGCTCATTTGGATGATCACAAAAAAGTTTCGTCGCCGATTGTCCCCAAATTGAACACAATGAAGGATCATGCCGCTGGGCAGCCTATTCTGTGACTTTCAGCTCATTTGGTTGAACTTGATCACCACATAATTTTGTCACAGATTCCCCCAAAACGGCAGGCAATGAATAATTCTTCCCAGGGCCAGCCTATTCTGTGACTTTCAGCTCATTTGGATGATCACAAAAAAAGTTCATCACCAATTGTCCGCAAACTGCAGGCAATGAATAATTCTTCCTAGGGCCAGCCTATTCTGTGACTTTCAGCTCATTTGGTTGATCTTGATCACCACAAAATTTTGTCACAGATTCCCCCGAAACCGCAAGCAATGGAAAATTCTGCCCATGGGCAGCCTTTTCTGTGACTTTCAGCTCATTTGGATGATCACAAAAAAAGTTTCGTCGCCGATTGTCCCCAAATTGAACACAATAAAGGATCATGCCGCTGGGCAGCCTATTCTGTGACTTTCAGCTCATTTGGTGACCAACTTTTGTTCTGATCAACCAAATCCCCCCAAACTGCACGCAATGGATATTTCTTCCAAAGGGCAGCCTATTCTGTTACTGTCAGCTCAATTGGTTGATCTTGATCACCACAAAATTTTGTCACAGATTCCCCCGAAACCGCAAGCAATGGAAAATTCTGATCATGGGCAGCCTTTTCTGTGACTTTCAGCTCATTTGGATGATCACAAAAAAGTTTCGTCGCCGATTGTCCCCAAATTGAACACAATGAAGGATCATGCCGCTGGGCAGCCTATTCTGTGACTTTCAGCTCATTTGGTTGAACTTGATCACCACATAATTTTGTCACAGATTCCCCCAAAACGGCAGGCAATGAATAATTCTTCCCAGGGCCAGCCTATTCTGTGACTTTCAGCTCATTTGGATGATCACAAAAAAAGTTCATCACCAATTGTCCGCAAACTGCAGGCAATGAATAATTCTTCCTAGGGCCAGCCTATTCTGTGACTTTCAGCTCATTTGGATGATCACAAAAAAAGTTTCGTCGCCGATCGTCCCCAAATTGAATACAATGAAGGATCATGCCGCTGGGCAGCCTATTCTGTGACTTTCAGCTCATTCGGTGACCAACTTTTGTTCTGATCAACCAAATCCCCCCAAACTGCACGCAATGGATATTTCTTCCAGAGGGCAGCCTATTCTGTTACTGTCAGCTCATTTGGTTGATCTTGATCACCACAAAATTTTGTCACAGATTCCCCCGAAACTGCAAGCAATGGATAATTCTGCCCAGGGCCAGCCTATTCTGTGACTTTCAGCTCATTTGGATGATCACAAAAAAAGTTCATCACCAATTGTCCGCAAACTGCAGGCAATGAATAATTCTTCCTAGGGCCAGCCTATTCTGTGACTTTCAGCTCATTTGGTTGATCTTGATCACCACAAAATTTTGTCACAGATTCCCCCGAAACCGCAAGCAATGGAAAATTCTGCCCATGGGCAGCCTATTCTGTGACTTTCAGCTCATTTGGATGATCACAAAAAAAGTTCATCACCAATTGTCCGCAAACTGCAGGCAATGAATAATTCTTCCTAGGGCCAGCCTATTCTGTGACTTTCAGCTCATTTGGTTGATCTTGATCACCACAAAATTTTGTCACAGATTCCCCCGAAACCGCAAGCAATGGAAAATTCTGCCCATGGGCAGCCTTTTCTGTGACTTTCAGCTCATTTGGATGATCACAAAAAAGTTTCGTCGCCGATTCTCCCCAAATTGAACACAATGAAGGATCATGCCGCTGGGCAGCCTATTCTGTGACTTTCAGCTCATTTGGTTGACCTTGATCACCACATAATTTTGTCACAGATTCCCCCAAAACGGCAGGCAATGAATAATTCTTCCCAGGGCCAGCCTATTCTGTGACTTTCAGCTCATTTGGATGATCACAAAAAAAGTTCATCACCAATTGTCCGCAAACTGCAGGCAATGAATAATTCTTCCTAGGGCCAGCCTATTCTGTGACTTTCAGCTCATTTGGTTGATCTTGATCACCACAAAATTTTGTCACAGATTCCCCCGAAACCGCAAGCAATGGAAAATTCTGCCCATGGGCAGCCTTTTCTGTGACTTTCAGCTCATTTGGATGATCACAAAAAAGTTTCGTCGCCGATTGTCCCCAAATTGAACACAATGAAGGATCATGCCGCTGGGCAGCCTATTCTGTGACTTTCAGCTCATTTGGTTGAACTTGATCACCACATAATTTTGTCACAGATTCCCCCAAAACGGCAGGCAATGAATAATTCTTCCCAGGGCCAGCCTATTCTGTGACTTTCAGCTCATTTGGATGATCACAAAAAAAGTTCATCACCAATTGTCCGCAAACTGCAGGCAATGAATAATTCTTCCCAGGGCCAGCCTATTCTGTGACTTTCAGCTCATTTGGATGATCACAAAAAAAGTTCATCACCAATTGTCCGCAAACTGCAGGCAATGAATAATTCTTCCTAGGGCCAGCCTATTCTGTGACTTTCAGCTCATTTGGATGATCACAAAAAAAGTTTCGTCGCCGATCGTCCCCAAATTGAACACAATGAAGGATCATGCCGCTGGGCAGCCTATTCTGTGACTTTCAGCTCATTCGGTGACCAACTTTTGTTCTGATCAACCAAATCCCCCCAAACTGCACGCAATGGATATTTCTTCCAGAGGGCAGCCTATTCTGTTACTGTCAGCTCATTTGGTTGATCTTGATCACCACAAAATTTTGTCACAGATTCCCCCGAAACTGCAAGCAATGGATAATTCTGCCCAGGGCCAGCCTATTCTGTGACTTTCAGCTCATTTGGATGATCACAAAAAAAGTTCATCACCAATTGTCCGCAAACTGCAGGCAATGAATAATTCTTCCTAGGGCCAGCCTATTCTGTGACTTTCAGCTCATTTGGTTGATCTTGATCACCACAAAATTTTGTCACAGATTCCCCCGAAACCGCAAGCAATGGAAAATTCTGCCCATGGGCAGCCTTTTCTGTGACTTTCAGCTCATTTGGATGATCACAAAAAAGTTTCGTCGCCGATTGTCCCCAAATTGAACACAATGAAGGATCATGCCGCTGGGCAGCCTATTCTGTGACTTTCAGCTCATTTGGTTGAACTTGATCACCACATAATTTTGTCACAGATTCCCCCAAAACGGCAGGCAATGAATAATTCTTCCCAGGGCCAGCCTATTCTGTGACTTTCAGCTCATTTGGTGACCAACTTTTGTTCTGATCAACCAAATCCCCCCAAACTGCACGCAATGGATATTTCTTCCAAAGGGCAGCCTATTCTGTGACTTTCAGCTCATTTGGTGACCAACTTTTGTTCTGATCAACCAAATCCCCCCAAACTGCACGCAATGGATATTTCTTCCAAAGGGCAGCCTATTCTGTTACTTTCAGCTCATTTGGTTGATCTTGATCACCACAAAATTTTGTCACAGATTCCCCCGAAACCGCAAGCAATGGAAAATTCTGCCCATGGGCAGCCTTTTCTGTGACTTTCAGCTCATTTGGATGATCACAAAAAAGTTTCGTCGCCGATTGTCCCCAAATTGAACACAATGAAGGATCATGCCGCTGGGCAGCCTATTCTGTGACTTTCAGCTCATTTGGTTGACCTTGATCACCACATAATTTTGTCACAGATTCCCCCAAAACGGCAGGCAATGAATAATTCTTCCCAGGGCCAGCCTATTCTGTGACTTTCAGCTCATTTGGATGATCACAAAAAAAGTTCATCACCAATTGTCCGCAAACTGCAGGCAATGAATAATTCTTCCCAGGGCCAGCCTATTCTGTGACTTTCAGCTCATTTGGATGATCACAAAAAAAGTTCATCACCAATTGTCCGCAAACTGCAGGCAATGAATAATTCTTCCTAGGGCCAGCCTATTCTGTGACTTTCAGCTCATTTGGATGATCACAAAAAAAGTTTCGTCGCCGATCGTCCCCAAATTGAACACAATGCAGGATCATGCCGCTGGGCAGCCTATTCTGTGACTTTCAGCTCATTCGGTGACCAACTTTTGTTCTGATCAACCAAATCCCCCCAAACTGCACGCAATGGATATTTCTTCCAGAGGGCAGCCTATTCTGTTACTGTCAGCTCATTTGGTTGATCTTGATCACCACAAAATTTTGTCACAGATTCCCCCGAAACTGCAAGCAATGGATAATTCTGCCCAGGGCCAGCCTATTCTGTGACTTTCAGCTCATTTGGATGATCACAAAAAAAGTTCATCACCAATTGTCCGCAAACTGCAGGCAATGAATAATTCTTCCTAGGGCCAGCCTATTCTGTGACTTTCAGCTCATTTGGTTGATCTTGATCACCACAAAATTTTGTCACAGATTCCCCCGAAACCGCAAGCAATGGAAAATTCTGCCCATGGGCAGCCTTTTCTGTGACTTTCAGCTCATTTGGATGATCACAAAAAAGTTTCGTCGCCGATTGTCCCCAAATTGAACACAATGAAGGATCATGCCGCTGGGCAGCCTATTCTGTGACTTTCAGCTCATTTGGTTGACCTTGATCACCACATAATTTTGTCACAGATTCCCCCAAAACGGCAGGCAATGAATAATTCTTCCCAGGGCCAGCCTATTCTGTGACTTTCAGCTCATTTGGATGATCACAAAAAAAGTTCATCACCAATTGTCCGCAAACTGCAGGCAATGAATAATTCTTCCTAGGGCCAGCCTATTCTGTTACTTTCAGCTCATTTGGTTGATCTTGATCACCACAAAATTTTGTCACAGATTCCCCCGAAACCGCAAGCAATGGAAAATTCTGCCCATGGGCAGCCTTTTCTGTGACTTTCAGCTCATTTGGATGATCACAAAAAAGTTTCGTCGCCGATTGTCCCCAAATTGAACACAATGAAGGATCATGCCGCTGGGCAGCCTATTCTGTGACTTTCAGCTCATTTGGTTGAACTTGATCACCACATAATTTTGTCACAGATTCCCCCAAAACGGCAGGCAATGAATAATTCTTCCCAGGGCCAGCCTATTCTGTGACTTTCAGCTCATTTGGATGATCACAAAAAAAGTTCATCACCAATTGTCCGCAAACTGCAGGCAATGAATAATTCTTCCTAGGGCCAGCCTATTCTGTGACTTTCAGCTCATTTGGTTGACCTTGATCACCACATAATTTTGTCACAGATTCCCCCAAAACGGCAGGCAATGAATAATTCTTCCCAGGGCCAGCCTATTCTGTGACTTTCAGCTCATTTGGATGATCACAAAAAAAGTTCATCACCAATTGTCCGCAAACTGCAGGCAATGAATAATTCTTCCTAGGGCCAGCCTATTCTGTGACTTTCAGCTCATTCGGTGACCAACTTTTGTTCTGATCAACCAAATCCCCCCAAACTGCACGCAATGGATATTTCTTCCAGAGGGCAGCCTATTCTGTTACTGTCAGCTCATTTGGTTGATCTTGATCACCACAAAATTTTGTCACAGATTCCCCCGAAACCGCAAGCAATGGAAAATTCTGCCCATGGGCAGCCTTTTCTGTGACTTTCAGCTCATTTGGATGATCACAAAAAAAGTTTCGTCGCCGATCGTCCCCAAATTGAACACAATGAAGGATCATGCCGCTGGGCAGCCTATTCTGTGACTTTCAGCTCATTTGGTGACCAACTTTTGTTCTGATCAACCAAATCCCCCCAAACTGCACGCAATGGATATTTCTTCCAAAGGGCAGCCTATTCTGTGACTTTCAGCTCATTTGGATGATCACAAAAAAAGTTCATCACCAATTGTCCGCAAACTGCAGGCAATGAATAATTCTTCCTAGGGCCAGCCTATTCTGTGACTTTCAGCTCATTCGGTGACCAACTTTTGTTCTGATCAACCAAATCCCCCCAAACTGCACGCAATGGATATTTCTTCCAGAGGGCAGCCTATTCTGTTACTGTCAGCTCATTTGGTTGATCTTGATCACCACAAAATTTTGTCACAGATTCCCCCGAAACCGCAAGCAATGGAAAATTCTGCCCATGGGCAGCCTTTTCTGTGACTTTCAGCTCATTTGGATGATCACAAAAAAGTTTCGTCGCCGATTGTCCCCAAATTGAACACAATGAAGGATCATGCCGCTGGGCAGCCTATTCTGTGACTTTCAGCTCATTTGGTTGAACTTGATCACCACATAATTTTGTCACAGATTCCCCCAAAACGGCAGGCAATGAATAATTCTTCCCAGGGCCAGCCTATTCTGTGACTTTCAGCTCATTTGGATGATCACAAAAAAAGTTCATCACCAATTGTCCGCAAACTGCAGGCAATGAATAATTCTTCCTAGGGCCAGCCTATTCTGTGACTTTCAGCTCATTTGGTTGATCTTGATCACCACAAAATTTTGTCACAGATTCCCCCGAAACCGCAAGCAATGGAAAATTCTGCCCATGGGCAGCCTTTTCTGTGACTTTCAGCTCATTTGGATGATCACAAAAAAGTTTCGTCGCCGATTCTCCCCAAATTGAACACAATGAAGGATCATGCCGCTGGGCAGCCTATTCTGTGACTTTCAGCTCATTTGGTTGACCTTGATCACCACATAATTTTGTCACAGATTCCCCCAAAACGGCAGGCAATGAATAATTCTTCCCAGGGCCAGCCTATTCTGTGACTTTCAGCTCATTTGGATGATCACAAAAAAAGTTCATCACCAATTGTCCGCAAACTGCAGGCAATGAATAATTCTTCCTAGGGCCAGCCTATTCTGTGACTTTCAGCTCATTTGGATGATCACAAAAAAAGTTTCGTCGCCGATCGTCCCCAAATTGAATACAATGAAGGATCATGCCGCTGGGCAGCCTATTCTGTGACTTTCAGCTCATTCGGTGACCAACTTTTGTTCTGATCAACCAAATCCCCCCAAACTGCACGCAATGGATATTTCTTCCAGAGGGCAGCCTATTCTGTTACTGTCAGCTCATTTGGTTGATCTTGATCACCACAAAATTTTGTCACAGATTCCCCCGAAACTGCAAGCAATGGATAATTCTGCCCAGGGCCAGCCTATTCTGTGACTTTCAGCTCATTTGGATGATCACAAAAAAAGTTCATCACCAATTGTCCGCAAACTGCAGGCAATGAATAATTCTTCCTAGGGCCAGCCTATTCTGTGACTTTCAGCTCATTTGGTTGATCTTGATCACCACAAAATTTTGTCACAGATTCCCCCGAAACCGCAAGCAATGGAAAATTCTGCCCATGGGCAGCCTTTTCTGTGACTTTCAGCTCATTTGGATGATCACAAAAAAGTTTCGTCGCCGATTGTCCCCAAATTGAACACAATGAAGGATCATGCCGCTGGGCAGCCTATTCTGTGACTTTCAGCTCATTTGGTTGAACTTGATCACCACATAATTTTGTCACAGATTCCCCCAAAACGGCAGGCAATGAATAATTCTTCCCAGGGCCAGCCTATTCTGTGACTTTCAGCTCATTTGGATGATCACAAAAAAAGTTCATCACCAATTGTCCGCAAACTGCAGGCAATGAATAATTCTTCCTAGGGCCAGCCTATTCTGTGACTTTCAGCTCATTTGGTTGACCTTGATCACCACATAATTTTGTCACAGATTCCCCCAAAACGGCAGGCAATGAATAATTCTTCCCAGGGCCAGCCTATTCTGTGACTTTCAGCTCATTTGGATGATCACAAAAAAAGTTCATCACCAATTGTCCGCAAACTGCAGGCAATGAATAATTCTTCCCAGGGCCAGCCTATTCTGTGACTTTCAGCTCATTTGGATGATCACAAAAAAAGTTCATCACCAATTGTCCGCAAACTGCAGGCAATGAATAATTCTTCCTAGGGCCAGCCTATTCTGTGACTTTCAGCTCATTTGGATGATCACAAAAAAAGTTTCGTCGCCGATCGTCCCCAAATTGAACACAATGAAGGATCATGCCGCTGGGCAGCCTATTCTGTGACTTTCAGCTCATTTGGTGACCAACTTTTGTTCTGATCAACCAAATCCCCCCAAACTGCACGCAATGGATATTTCTTCCAAAGGGCAGCCTATTCTGTTACTGTCAGCTCAATTGGTTGATCTTGATCACCACAAAATTTTGTCACAGATTCCCCCCCCGAAACTGCAAGCAATGGATAATTCTGCCCAAGGCCAGCCTATTCTGTGACTTTCAGCTCATTTGGATGATCACAAAAAAAGTTCATCACCAATTGTCCGCAAACTGCAGGCAATGAATAATTCTTCCCAGGGCCAGCCTATTCTGTGACTTTCAGCTCATTTGGATGATCACAAAAAAAGTTCATCACCAATTGTCCGCAAACTGCAGGCAATGAATAATTCTTCCTAGGGCCAGCCTATTCTGTTACTTTCAGCTCATTTGGTTGATCTTGATCACCACAAAATTTTGTCACAGATTCCCCCGAAACCGCAAGCAATGGAAAATTCTGCCCATGGGCAGCCTTTTCTGTGACTTTCAGCTCATTTGGATGATCACAAAAAAGTTTCGTCGCCGATTGTCCCCAAATTGAACACAATGAAGGATCATGCCGCTGGGCAGCCTATTCTGTGACTTTCAGCTCATTTGGTTGACCTTGATCACCACATAATTTTGTCACAGATTCCCCCAAAACGGCAGGCAATGAATAATTCTTCCCAGGGCCAGCCTATTCTGTGACTTTCAGCTCATTTGGATGATCACAAAAAAAGTTCATCACCAATTGTCCGCAAACTGCAGGCAATGAATAATTCTTCCTAGGGCCAGCCTATTCTGTGACTTTCAGCTCATTTGGTTGATCTTGATCACCACAAAATTTTGTCACAGATTCCCCCGAAACCGCAAGCAATGGAAAATTCTGCCCATGGGCAGCCTTTTCTGTGACTTTCAGCTCATTTGGATGATCACAAAAAAGTTTCGTCGCCGATTCTCCCCAAATTGAACACAATGAAGGATCATGCCGCTGGGCAGCCTATTCTGTGACTTTCAGCTCATTTGGTTGACCTTGATCACCACATAATTTTGTCACAGATTCCCCCAAAACGGCAGGCAATGAATAATTCTTCCCAGGGCCAGCCTATTCTGTGACTTTCAGCTCATTTGGATGATCACAAAAAAAGTTCATCACCAATTGTCCGCAAACTGCAGGCAATGAATAATTCTTCCTAGGGCCAGCCTATTCTGTGACTTTCAGCTCATTTGGTTGATCTTGATCACCACAAAATTTTGTCACAGATTCCCCCGAAACCGCAAGCAATGGAAAATTCTGCCCATGGGCAGCCTTTTCTGTGACTTTCAGCTCATTTGGATGATCACAAAAAAGTTTCGTCGCCGATTGTCCCCAAATTGAACACAATGAAGGATCATGCCGCTGGGCAGCCTATTCTGTGACTTTCAGCTCATTTGGTTGACCTTGATCACCACATAATTTTGTCACAGATTCCCCCAAAACGGCAGGCAATGAATAATTCTTCCCAGGGCCAGCCTATTCTGTGACTTTCAGCTCATTTGGATGATCACAAAAAAAGTTCATCACCAATTGTCCGCAAACTGCAGGCAATGAATAATTCTTCCCAGGGCCAGCCTATTCTGTGACTTTCAGCTCATTTGGATGATCACAAAAAAAGTTCATCACCAATTGTCCGCAAACTGCAGGCAATGAATAATTCTTCCTAGGGCCAGCCTATTCTGTGACTTTCAGCTCATTTGGATGATCACAAAAAAAGTTTCGTCGCCGATCGTCCCCAAATTGAACACAATGAAGGATCATGCCGCTGGGCAGCCTATTCTGTGACTTTCAGCTCATTCGGTGACCAACTTTTGTTCTGATCAACCAAATCCCCCCAAACTGCACGCAATGGATATTTCTTCCAGAGGGCAGCCTATTCTGTTACTGTCAGCTCATTTGGTTGATCTTGATCACCACAAAATTTTGTCACAGATTTCCCCGAAACTGCAAGCAATGGATAATTCTGCCCAGGGCCAGCCTATTCTGTGACTTTCAGCTCATTTGGATGATCACAAAAAAAGTTCATCACCAATTGTCCGCAAACTGCAGGCAATGAATAATTCTTCCTAGGGCCAGCCTATTCTGTGACTTTCAGCTCATTTGGTTGATCTTGATCACCACAAAATTTTGTCACAGATTCCCCCGAAACCGCAAGCAATGGAAAATTCTGCCCATGGGCAGCCTTTTCTGTGACTTTCAGCTCATTTGGATGATCACAAAAAAGTTTCGTCGCCGATTGTCCCCAAATTGAACACAATGAAGGATCATGCCGCTGGGCAGCCTATTCTGTGACTTTCAGCTCATTTGGTTGAACTTGATCACCACATAATTTTGTCACAGATTCCCCCAAAACGGCAGGCAATGAATAATTCTTCCCAGGGCCAGCCTATTCTGTGACTTTCAGCTCATTTGGATGATCACAAAAAAAGTTCATCACCAATTGTCCGCAAACTGCAGGCAATGAATAATTCTTCCTAGGGCCAGCCTATTCTGTGACTTTCAGCTCATTTGGATGATCACAAAAAAAGTTTCGTCGCCGATCGTCCCCAAATTGAATACAATGAAGGATCATGCCGCTGGGCAGCCTATTCTGTGACTTTCAGCTCATTCGGTGACCAACTTTTGTTCTGATCAACCAAATCCCCCCAAACTGCACGCAATGGATATTTCTTCCAGAGGGCAGCCTATTCTGTTACTGTCAGCTCATTTGGTTGATCTTGATCACCACAAAATTTTGTCACAGATTCCCCCGAAACTGCAAGCAATGGATAATTCTGCCCAGGGCCAGCCTATTCTGTGACTTTCAGCTCATTTGGATGATCACAAAAAAAGTTCATCACCAATTGTCCGCAAACTGCAGGCAATGAATAATTCTTCCTAGGGCCAGCCTATTCTGTGACTTTCAGCTCATTTGGTTGATCTTGATCACCACAAAATTTTGTCACAGATTCCCCCGAAACCGCAAGCAATGGAAAATTCTGCCCATGGGCAGCCTATTCTGTGACTTTCAGCTCATTTGGATGATCACAAAAAAAGTTCATCACCAATTGTCCGCAAACTGCAGGCAATGAATAATTCTTCCTAGGGCCAGCCTATTCTGTGACTTTCAGCTCATTTGGTTGATCTTGATCACCACAAAATTTTGTCACAGATTCCCCCGAAACCGCAAGCAATGGAAAATTCTGCCCATGGGCAGCCTTTTCTGTGACTTTCAGCTCATTTGGATGATCACAAAAAAGTTTCGTCGCCGATTCTCCCCAAATTGAACACAATGAAGGATCATGCCGCTGGGCAGCCTATTCTGTGACTTTCAGCTCATTTGGTTGACCTTGATCACCACATAATTTTGTCACAGATTCCCCCAAAACGGCAGGCAATGAATAATTCTTCCCAGGGCCAGCCTATTCTGTGACTTTCAGCTCATTTGGATGATCACAAAAAAAGTTCATCACCAATTGTCCGCAAACTGCAGGCAATGAATAATTCTTCCTAGGGCCAGCCTATTCTGTGACTTTCAGCTCATTTGGTTGATCTTGATCACCACAAAATTTTGTCACAGATTCCCCCGAAACCGCAAGCAATGGAAAATTCTGCCCATGGGCAGCCTTTTCTGTGACTTTCAGCTCATTTGGATGATCACAAAAAAGTTTCGTCGCCGATTGTCCCCAAATTGAACACAATGAAGGATCATGCCGCTGGGCAGCCTATTCTGTGACTTTCAGCTCATTTGGTTGACCTTGATCACCACATAATTTTGTCACAGATTCCCCCAAAACGGCAGGCAATGAATAATTCTTCCCAGGGCCAGCCTATTCTGTGACTTTCAGCTCATTTGGTGACCAACTTTTGTTCTGATCAACCAAATCCCCCCAAACTGCACGCAATGGATATTTCTTCCAAAGGGCAGCCTATTCTGTGACTTTCAGCTCATTTGGTGACCAACTTTTGTTCTGATCAACCAAATCCCCCCAAACTGCACGCAATGGATATTTCTTCCAAAGGGCAGCCTATTCTGTTACTTTCAGCTCATTTGGTTGATCTTGATCACCACAAAATTTTGTCACAGATTCCCCCGAAACCGCAAGCAATGGAAAATTCTGCCCATGGGCAGCCTTTTCTGTGACTTTCAGCTCATTTGGATGATCACAAAAAAGTTTCGTCGCCGATTGTCCCCAAATTGAACACAATGAAGGATCATGCCGCTGGGCAGCCTATTCTGTGACTTTCAGCTCATTTGGTTGACCTTGATCACCACATAATTTTGTCACAGATTCCCCCAAAACGGCAGGCAATGAATAATTCTTCCCAGGGCCAGCCTATTCTGTGACTTTCAGCTCATTTGGATGATCACAAAAAAAGTTCATCACCAATTGTCCGCAAACTGCAGGCAATGAATAATTCTTCCCAGGGCCAGCCTATTCTGTGACTTTCAGCTCATTTGGATGATCACAAAAAAAGTTCATCACCAATTGTCCGCAAACTGCAGGCAATGAATAATTCTTCCTAGGGCCAGCCTATTCTGTGACTTTCAGCTCATTTGGATGATCACAAAAAAAGTTTCGTCGCCGATCGTCCCCAAATTGAACACAATGCAGGATCATGCCGCTGGGCAGCCTATTCTGTGACTTTCAGCTCATTCGGTGACCAACTTTTGTTCTGATCAACCAAATCCCCCCAAACTGCACGCAATGGATATTTCTTCCAGAGGGCAGCCTATTCTGTTACTGTCAGCTCATTTGGTTGATCTTGATCACCACAAAATTTTGTCACAGATTCCCCCGAAACTGCAAGCAATGGATAATTCTGCCCAGGGCCAGCCTATTCTGTGACTTTCAGCTCATTTGGATGATCACAAAAAAAGTTCATCACCAATTGTCCGCAAACTGCAGGCAATGAATAATTCTTCCTAGGGCCAGCCTATTCTGTGACTTTCAGCTCATTTGGTTGATCTTGATCACCACAAAATTTTGTCACAGATTCCCCCGAAACCGCAAGCAATGGAAAATTCTGCCCATGGGCAGCCTTTTCTGTGACTTTCAGCTCATTTGGATGATCACAAAAAAGTTTCGTCGCCGATTGTCCCCAAATTGAACACAATGAAGGATCATGCCGCTGGGCAGCCTATTCTGTGACTTTCAGCTCATTTGGTTGACCTTGATCACCACATAATTTTGTCACAGATTCCCCCAAAACGGCAGGCAATGAATAATTCTTCCCAGGGCCAGCCTATTCTGTGACTTTCAGCTCATTTGGATGATCACAAAAAAAGTTCATCACCAATTGTCCGCAAACTGCAGGCAATGAATAATTCTTCCTAGGGCCAGCCTATTCTGTTACTTTCAGCTCATTTGGTTGATCTTGATCACCACAAAATTTTGTCACAGATTCCCCCGAAACCGCAAGCAATGGAAAATTCTGCCCATGGGCAGCCTTTTCTGTGACTTTCAGCTCATTTGGATGATCACAAAAAAGTTTCGTCGCCGATTGTCCCCAAATTGAACACAATGAAGGATCATGCCGCTGGGCAGCCTATTCTGTGACTTTCAGCTCATTTGGTTGAACTTGATCACCACATAATTTTGTCACAGATTCCCCCAAAACGGCAGGCAATGAATAATTCTTCCCAGGGCCAGCCTATTCTGTGACTTTCAGCTCATTTGGATGATCACAAAAAAAGTTCATCACCAATTGTCCGCAAACTGCAGGCAATGAATAATTCTTCCTAGGGCCAGCCTATTCTGTGACTTTCAGCTCATTTGGTTGACCTTGATCACCACATAATTTTGTCACAGATTCCCCCAAAACGGCAGGCAATGAATAATTCTTCCCAGGGCCAGCCTATTCTGTGACTTTCAGCTCATTTGGATGATCACAAAAAAAGTTCATCACCAATTGTCCGCAAACTGCAGGCAATGAATAATTCTTCCTAGGGCCAGCCTATTCTGTGACTTTCAGCTCATTCGGTGACCAACTTTTGTTCTGATCAACCAAATCCCCCCAAACTGCACGCAATGGATATTTCTTCCAGAGGGCAGCCTATTCTGTTACTGTCAGCTCATTTGGTTGATCTTGATCACCACAAAATTTTGTCACAGATTCCCCCGAAACCGCAAGCAATGGAAAATTCTGCCCATGGGCAGCCTTTTCTGTGACTTTCAGCTCATTTGGATGATCACAAAAAAAGTTTCGTCGCCGATCGTCCCCAAATTGAACACAATGAAGGATCATGCCGCTGGGCAGCCTATTCTGTGACTTTCAGCTCATTTGGTGACCAACTTTTGTTCTGATCAACCAAATCCCCCCAAACTGCACGCAATGGATATTTCTTCCAAAGGGCAGCCTATTCTGTGACTTTCAGCTCATTTGGATGATCACAAAAAAAGTTCATCACCAATTGTCCGCAAACTGCAGGCAATGAATAATTCTTCCTAGGGCCAGCCTATTCTGTGACTTTCAGCTCATTCGGTGACCAACTTTTGTTCTGATCAACCAAATCCCCCCAAACTGCACGCAATGGATATTTCTTCCAGAGGGCAGCCTATTCTGTTACTGTCAGCTCATTTGGTTGATCTTGATCACCACAAAATTTTGTCACAGATTCCCCCGAAACCGCAAGCAATGGAAAATTCTGCCCATGGGCAGCCTTTTCTGTGACTTTCAGCTCATTTGGATGATCACAAAAAAGTTTCGTCGCCGATTGTCCCCAAATTGAACACAATGAAGGATCATGCCGCTGGGCAGCCTATTCTGTGACTTTCAGCTCATTTGGTTGAACTTGATCACCACATAATTTTGTCACAGATTCCCCCAAAACGGCAGGCAATGAATAATTCTTCCCAGGGCCAGCCTATTCTGTGACTTTCAGCTCATTTGGATGATCACAAAAAAAGTTCATCACCAATTGTCCGCAAACTGCAGGCAATGAATAATTCTTCCTAGGGCCAGCCTATTCTGTGACTTTCAGCTCATTTGGTTGATCTTGATCACCACAAAATTTTGTCACAGATTCCCCCGAAACCGCAAGCAATGGAAAATTCTGCCCATGGGCAGCCTTTTCTGTGACTTTCAGCTCATTTGGATGATCACAAAAAAGTTTCGTCGCCGATTCTCCCCAAATTGAACACAATGAAGGATCATGCCGCTGGGCAGCCTATTCTGTGACTTTCAGCTCATTTGGTTGACCTTGATCACCACATAATTTTGTCACAGATTCCCCCAAAACGGCAGGCAATGAATAATTCTTCCCAGGGCCAGCCTATTCTGTGACTTTCAGCTCATTTGGTGACCAACTTTTGTTCTGATCAACCAAATCCCCCCAAACTGCACGCAATGGATATTTCTTCCAAAGGGCAGCCTATTCTGTGACTTTCAGCTCATTTGGTGACCAACTTTTGTTCTGATCAACCAAATCCCCCCAAACTGCACGCAATGGATATTTCTTCCAAAGGGCAGCCTATTCTGTTACTGTCAGCTCAATTGGTTGATCTTGATCACCACAAAATTTTGTCACAGATTCCCCCGAAACCGCAAGCAATGGAAAATTCTGCCCATGGGCAGCCTTTTCTGTGACTTTCAGCTCATTTGGATGATCACAAAAAAGTTTCGTCGCCGATTGTCCCCAAATTGAACACAATGAAGGATCATGCCGCTGGGCAGCCTATTCTGTGACTTTCAGCTCATTTGGTTGACCTTGATCACCACATAATTTTGTCACAGATTCCCCCAAAACGGCAGGCAATGAATAATTCTTCCCAGGGCCAGCCTATTCTGTGACTTTCAGCTCATTTGGATGATCACAAAAAAAGTTCATCACCAATTGTCCGCAAACTGCAGGCAATGAATAATTCTTCCTAGGGCCAGCCTATTCTGTGACTTTCAGCTCATTTGGATGATCACAAAAAAAGTTTCGTCGCCGATCGTCCCCAAATTGAATACAATGAAGGATCATGCCGCTGGGCAGCCTATTCTGTGACTTTCAGCTCATTCGGTGACCAACTTTTGTTCTGATCAACCAAATCCCCCCAAACTGCACGCAATGGATATTTCTTCCAGAGGGCAGCCTATTCTGTTACTGTCAGCTCATTTGGTTGATCTTGATCACCACAAAATTTTGTCACAGATTCCCCCGAAACTGCAAGCAATGGATAATTCTGCCCAGGGCCAGCCTATTCTGTGACTTTCAGCTCATTTGGATGATCACAAAAAAAGTTCATCACCAATTGTCCGCAAACTGCAGGCAATGAATAATTCTTCCTAGGGCCAGCCTATTCTGTGACTTTCAGCTCATTTGGTTGATCTTGATCACCACAAAATTTTGTCACAGATTCCCCCGAAACCGCAAGCAATGGAAAATTCTGCCCATGGGCAGCCTTTTCTGTGACTTTCAGCTCATTTGGATGATCACAAAAAAGTTTCGTCGCCGATTGTCCCCAAATTGAACACAATGAAGGATCATGCCGCTGGGCAGCCTATTCTGTGACTTTCAGCTCATTTGGTTGAACTTGATCACCACATAATTTTGTCACAGATTCCCCCAAAACGGCAGGCAATGAATAATTCTTCCCAGGGCCAGCCTATTCTGTGACTTTCAGCTCATTTGGATGATCACAAAAAAAGTTCATCACCAATTGTCCGCAAACTGCAGGCAATGAATAATTCTTCCTAGGGCCAGCCTATTCTGTGACTTTCAGCTCATTTGGTTGACCTTGATCACCACATAATTTTGTCACAGATTCCCCCAAAACGGCAGGCAATGAATAATTCTTCCCAGGGCCAGCCTATTCTGTGACTTTCAGCTCATTTGGATGATCACAAAAAAAGTTCATCACCAATTGTCCGCAAACTGCAGGCAATGAATAATTCTTCCCAGGGCCAGCCTATTCTGTGACTTTCAGCTCATTTGGATGATCACAAAAAAAGTTCATCACCAATTGTCCGCAAACTGCAGGCAATGAATAATTCTTCCTAGGGCCAGCCTATTCTGTGACTTTCAGCTCATTTGGATGATCACAAAAAAAGTTTCGTCGCCGATCGTCCCCAAATTGAACACAATGAAGGATCATGCCGCTGGGCAGCCTATTCTGTGACTTTCAGCTCATTTGGTGACCAACTTTTGTTCTGATCAACCAAATCCCCCCAAACTGCACGCAATGGATATTTCTTCCAAAGGGCAGCCTATTCTGTTACTGTCAGCTCAATTGGTTGATCTTGATCACCACAAAATTTTGTCACAGATTCCCCCCCCGAAACTGCAAGCAATGGATAATTCTGCCCAAGGCCAGCCTATTCTGTGACTTTCAGCTCATTTGGATGATCACAAAAAAAGTTCATCACCAATTGTCCGCAAACTGCAGGCAATGAATAATTCTTCCCAGGGCCAGCCTATTCTGTGACTTTCAGCTCATTTGGATGATCACAAAAAAAGTTCATCACCAATTGTCCGCAAACTGCAGGCAATGAATAATTCTTCCTAGGGCCAGCCTATTCTGTGACTTTCAGCTCATTTGGTTGATCTTGATCACCACAAAATTTTGTCACAGATTCCCCCGAAACCGCAAGCAATGGAAAATTCTGCCCATGGGCAGCCTTTTCTGTGACTTTCAGCTCATTTGGATGATCACAAAAAAGTTTCGTCGCCGATTGTCCCCAAATTGAACACAATGAAGGATCATGCCGCTGGGCAGCCTATTCTGTGACTTTCAGCTCATTTGGTTGACCTTGATCACCACATAATTTTGTCACAGATTCCCCCAAAACGGCAGGCAATGAATAATTCTTCCCAGGGCCAGCCTATTCTGTGACTTTCAGCTCATTTGGATGATCACAAAAAAAGTTCATCACCAATTGTCCGCAAACTGCAGGCAATGAATAATTCTTCCCAGGGCCAGCCTATTCTGTGACTTTCAGCTCATTTGGATGATCACAAAAAAAGTTCATCACCAATTGTCCGCAAACTGCAGGCAATGAATAATTCTTCCTAGGGCCAGCCTATTCTGTGACTTTCAGCTCATTTGGATGATCACAAAAAAAGTTTCGTCGCCGATCGTCCCCAAATTGAACACAATGAAGGATCATGCCGCTGGGCAGCCTATTCTGTGACTTTCAGCTCATTCGGTGACCAACTTTTGTTCTGATCAACCAAATCCCCCCAAACTGCACGCAATGGATATTTCTTCCAGAGGGCAGCCTATTCTGTTACTGTCAGCTCATTTGGTTGATCTTGATCACCACAAAATTTTGTCACAGATTTCCCCGAAACTGCAAGCAATGGATAATTCTGCCCAGGGCCAGCCTATTCTGTGACTTTCAGCTCATTTGGATGATCACAAAAAAAGTTCATCACCAATTGTCCGCAAACTGCAGGCAATGAATAATTCTTCCTAGGGCCAGCCTATTCTGTGACTTTCAGCTCATTTGGTTGATCTTGATCACCACAAAATTTTGTCACAGATTCCCCCGAAACCGCAAGCAATGGAAAATTCTGCCCATGGGCAGCCTTTTCTGTGACTTTCAGCTCATTTGGATGATCACAAAAAAGTTTCGTCGCCGATTGTCCCCAAATTGAACACAATGAAGGATCATGCCGCTGGGCAGCCTATTCTGTGACTTTCAGCTCATTTGGTTGAACTTGATCACCACATAATTTTGTCACAGATTCCCCCAAAACGGCAGGCAATGAATAATTCTTCCCAGGGCCAGCCTATTCTGTGACTTTCAGCTCATTTGGATGATCACAAAAAAAGTTCATCACCAATTGTCCGCAAACTGCAGGCAATGAATAATTCTTCCCAGGGCCAGCCTATTCTGTGACTTTCAGCTCATTTGGTTGATCTTGATCACCACAAAATTTTGTCACAGATTCCCCCGAAACCGCAAGCAATGGAAAATTCTGCCCATGGGCAGCCTTTTCTGTGACTTTCAGCTCATTTGGATGATCACAAAAAAGTTTCGTCGCCGATTGTCCCCAAATTGAACACAATGAAGGATCATGCCGCTGGGCAGCCTATTCTGTGACTTTCAGCTCATTTGGTTGAACTTGATCACCACATAATTTTGTCACAGATTCCCCCAAAACGGCAGGCAATGAATAATTCTTCCCAGGGCCAGCCTATTCTGTGACTTTCAGCTCATTTGGATGATCACAAAAAAAGTTCATCACCAATTGTCCGCAAACTGCAGGCAATGAATAATTCTTCCTAGGGCCAGCCTATTCTGTGACTTTCAGCTCATTTGGATGATCACAAAAAAAGTTTCGTCGCCGATCGTCCCCAAATTGAATACAATGAAGGATCATGCCGCTGGGCAGCCTATTCTGTGACTTTCAGCTCATTCGGTGACCAACTTTTGTTCTGATCAACCAAATCCCCCCAAACTGCACGCAATGGATATTTCTTCCAGAGGGCAGCCTATTCTGTTACTGTCAGCTCATTTGGTTGATCTTGATCACCACAAAATTTTGTCACAGATTCCCCCGAAACTGCAAGCAATGGATAATTCTGCCCAGGGCCAGCCTATTCTGTGACTTTCAGCTCATTTGGATGATCACAAAAAAAGTTCATCACCAATTGTCCGCAAACTGCAGGCAATGAATAATTCTTCCTAGGGCCAGCCTATTCTGTGACTTTCAGCTCATTTGGTTGATCTTGATCACCACAAAATTTTGTCACAGATTCCCCCGAAACCGCAAGCAATGGAAAATTCTGCCCATGGGCAGCCTATTCTGTGACTTTCAGCTCATTTGGATGATCACAAAAAAAGTTCATCACCAATTGTCCGCAAACTGCAGGCAATGAATAATTCTTCCTAGGGCCAGCCTATTCTGTGACTTTCAGCTCATTTGGTTGATCTTGATCACCACAAAATTTTGTCACAGATTCCCCCGAAACCGCAAGCAATGGAAAATTCTGCCCATGGGCAGCCTTTTCTGTGACTTTCAGCTCATTTGGATGATCACAAAAAAGTTTCGTCGCCGATTCTCCCCAAATTGAACACAATGAAGGATCATGCCGCTGGGCAGCCTATTCTGTGACTTTCAGCTCATTTGGTTGACCTTGATCACCACATAATTTTGTCACAGATTCCCCCAAAACGGCAGGCAATGAATAATTCTTCCCAGGGCCAGCCTATTCTGTGACTTTCAGCTCATTTGGATGATCACAAAAAAAGTTCATCACCAATTGTCCGCAAACTGCAGGCAATGAATAATTCTTCCCAGGGCCAGCCTATTCTGTGACTTTCAGCTCATTTGGATGATCACAAAAAAAGTTCATCACCAATTGTCCGCAAACTGCAGGCAATGAATAATTCTTCCTAGGGCCAGCCTATTCTGTGACTTTCAGCTCATTTGGATGATCACAAAAAAAGTTTCGTCGCCGATCGTCCCCAAATTGAACACAATGAAGGATCATGCCGCTGGGCAGCCTATTCTGTGACTTTCAGCTCATTTGGTGACCAACTTTTGTTCTGATCAACCAAATCCCCCCAAACTGCACGCAATGGATATTTCTTCCAAAGGGCAGCCTATTCTGTTACTGTCAGCTCAATTGGTTGATCTTGATCACCACAAAATTTTGTCACAGATTCCCCCGAAACTGCAAGCAATGGATAATTCTGCCCAAGGCCAGCCTATTCTGTGACTTTCAGCTCATTTGGATGATCACAAAAAAAGTTCATCACCAATTGTCCGCAAACTGCAGGCAATGAATAATTCTTCCTAGGGCCAGCCTATTCTGTGACTTTCAGCTCATTTGGATGATCACAAAAAAAGTTTCGTCGCCGATCGTCCCCAAATTGAACACAATGAAGGATCATGCCGCTGGGCAGCCTATTCTGTGACTTTCAGCTCATTCGGTGACCAACTTTTGTTCTGATCAACCAAATCCCCCCAAACTGCACGCAATGGATATTTCTTCCAGAGGGCAGCCTATTCTGTTACTGTCAGCTCATTTGGTTGATCTTGATCACCACAAAATTTTGTCACAGATTCCCCCGAAACCGCAAGCAATGGAAAATTCTGCCCATGGGCAGCCTTTTCTGTGACTTTCAGCTCATTTGGATGATCACAAAAAAGTTTCGTCGCCGATTGTCCCCAAATTGAACACAATGAAGGATCATGCCGCTGGGCAGCCTATTCTGTGACTTTCAGCTCATTTGGTTGAACTTGATCACCACATAATTTTGTCACAGATTCCCCCAAAACGGCAGGCAATGAATAATTCTTCCCAGGGCCAGCCTATTCTGTGACTTTCAGCTCATTTGGATGATCACAAAAAAAGTTCATCACCAATTGTCCGCAAACTGCAGGCAATGAATAATTCTTCCTAGGGCCAGCCTATTCTGTGACTTTCAGCTCATTTGGTTGATCTTGATCACCACAAAATTTTGTCACAGATTCCCCCGAAACCGCAAGCAATGGAAAATTCTGCCCATGGGCAGCCTTTTCTGTGACTTTCAGCTCATTTGGATGATCACAAAAAAGTTTCGTCGCCGATTGTCCCCAAATTGAACACAATGAAGGATCATGCCGCTGGGCAGCCTATTCTGTGACTTTCAGCTCATTTGGTTGAACTTGATCACCACATAATTTTGTCACAGATTCCCCCAAAACGGCAGGCAATGAATAATTCTTCCCAGGGCCAGCCTATTCTGTGACTTTCAGCTCATTTGGATGATCACAAAAAAAGTTCATCACCAATTGTCCGCAAACTGCAGGCAATGAATAATTCTTCCTAGGGCCAGCCTATTCTGTGACTTTCAGCTCATTTGGATGATCACAAAAAAAGTTTCGTCGCCGATCGTCCCCAAATTGAATACAATGAAGGATCATGCCGCTGGGCAGCCTATTCTGTGACTTTCAGCTCATTCGGTGACCAACTTTTGTTCTGATCAACCAAATCCCCCCAAACTGCACGCAATGGATATTTCTTCCAGAGGGCAGCCTATTCTGTTACTGTCAGCTCATTTGGTTGATCACAAAAAAAGTTCATCACCAATTGTCCGCAAACTGCAGGCAATGAATAATTCTTCCTAGGGCCAGCCTATTCTGTGACTTTCAGCTCATTTGGTTGATCTTGATCACCACAAAATTTTGTCACAGATTCCCCCGAAACCGCAAGCAATGGAAAATTCTGCCCATGGGCAGCCTTTTCTGTGACTTTCAGCTCATTTGGATGATCACAAAAAAGTTTCGTCGCCGATTCTCCCCAAATTGAACACAATGAAGGATCATGCCGCTGGGCAGCCTATTCTGTGACTTTCAGCTCATTTGGTTGACCTTGATCACCACATAATTTTGTCACAGATTCCCCCAAAACGGCAGGCAATGAATAATTCTTCCCAGGGCCAGCCTATTCTGTGACTTTCAGCTCATTTGGATGATCACAAAAAAAGTTCATCACCAATTGTCCGCAAACTGCAGGCAATGAATAATTCTTCCTAGGGCCAGCCTATTCTGTGACTTTCAGCTCATTTGGTTGATCTTGATCACCACAAAATTTTGTCACAGATTCCCCCGAAACCGCAAGCAATGGAAAATTCTGCCCATGGGCAGCCTTTTCTGTGACTTTCAGCTCATTTGGATGATCACAAAAAAGTTTCGTCGCCGATTGTCCCCAAATTGAACACAATGAAGGATCATGCCGCTGGGCAGCCTATTCTGTGACTTTCAGCTCATTTGGTTGAACTTGATCACCACATAATTTTGTCACAGATTCCCCCAAAACGGCAGGCAATGAATAATTCTTCCCAGGGCCAGCCTATTCTGTGACTTTCAGCTCATTTGGATGATCACAAAAAAAGTTCATCACCAATTGTCCGCAAACTGCAGGCAATGAATAATTCTTCCCAGGGCCAGCCTATTCTGTGACTTTCAGCTCATTTGGTTGATCTTGATCACCACAAAATTTTGTCACAGATTCCCCCAAAACGGCAGGCAATGAATAATTCTTCCCAGGGCCAGCCTATTCTGTGACTTTCAGCTCATTTGGTTGATCTTGATCACCACAAAATTTTGTCACAGATTCCCCCGAAACCGCAAGCAATGGAAAATTCTGCCCATGGGCAGCCTTTTCTGTGACTTTCAGCTCATTTGGATGATCACAAAAAAGTTTCGTCGCCGATTGTCCCCAAATTGAACACAATGAAGGATCATGCCGCTGGGCAGCCTATTCTGTGACTTTCAGCTCATTTGGTTGAACTTGATCACCACATAATTTTGTCACAGATTCCCCCAAAACGGCAGGCAATGAATAATTCTTCCCAGGGCCAGCCTATTCTGTGACTTTCAGCTCATTTGGATGATCACAAAAAAAGTTCATCACCAATTGTCCGCAAACTGCAGGCAATGAATAATTCTTCCTAGGGCCAGCCTATTCTGTGACTTTCAGCTCATTTGGATGATCACAAAAAAAGTTTCGTCGCCGATCGTCCCCAAATTGAATACAATGAAGGATCATGCCGCTGGGCAGCCTATTCTGTGACTTTCAGCTCATTCGGTGACCAACTTTTGTTCTGATCAACCAAATCCCCCCAAACTGCACGCAATGGATATTTCTTCCAGAGGGCAGCCTATTCTGTTACTGTCAGCTCATTTGGTTGATCTTGATCACCACAAAATTTTGTCACAGATTCCCCCGAAACTGCAAGCAATGGATAATTCTGCCCAGGGCCAGCCTATTCTGTGACTTTCAGCTCATTTGGATGATCACAAAAAAAGTTCATCACCAATTGTCCGCAAACTGCAGGCAATGAATAATTCTTCCTAGGGCCAGCCTATTCTGTGACTTTCAGCTCATTTGGTTGATCTTGATCACCACAAAATTTTGTCACAGATTCCCCCGAAACCGCAAGCAATGGAAAATTCTGCCCATGGGCAGCCTTTTCTGTGACTTTCAGCTCATTTGGATGATCACAAAAAAGTTTCGTCGCCGATTGTCCCCAAATTGAACACAATGAAGGATCATGCCGCTGGGCAGCCTATTCTGTGACTTTCAGCTCATTTGGTTGACCTTGATCACCACATAATTTTGTCACAGATTCCCCCAAAACGGCAGGCAATGAATAATTCTTCCCAGGGCCAGCCTATTCTGTGACTTTCAGCTCATTTGGATGATCACAAAAAAAGTTCATCACCAATTGTCCGCAAACTGCAGGCAATGAATAATTCTTCCCAGGGCCAGCCTATTCTGTGACTTTCAGCTCATTTGGATGATCACAAAAAAAGTTCATCACCAATTGTCCGCAAACTGCAGGCAATGAATAATTCTTCCTAGGGCCAGCCTATTCTGTGACTTTCAGCTCATTTGGTTGATCTTGATCACCACAAAATTTTGTCACAGATTCCCCCGAAACCGCAAGCAATGGAAAATTCTGCCCATGGCCAGCCTATTCTGTGACTTTCAGCTCATTTGGTTGATCTTGATCACCACAAAATTTTGTCACAGATTCCCCCGAAACCGCAAGCAATGGAAAATTCTGCCTTTTCTGTGACTTTCAGCTCATTTGGATGATCACAAAAAAGTTTCGTCGCCGATTGTCCCCAAATTGAACACAATGAAGGATCATGCCGCTGGGCAGCCTATTCTGTGACTTTCAGCTCATTTGGTTGACCTTGATCACCACATAATTTTGTCACAGATTCCCCCAAAACGGCAGGCAATGAATAATTCTTCCCAGGGCCAGCCTATTCTGTGACTTTCAGCTCATTTGGTTGATCTTGATCACCAGAAAATTTTGTCACAGATTCCCCCGAAACCGCAAGCAATGGAAAATTCTGCCCAAGGCCAGCCTATTCTGTGACTTTCAGCTCATTTGGATGATCACAAAAAAAGTTCATCACCAATTGTCCGCAAACTGCAGGCAATGAATAATTCTTCCTAGGGCCAGCCTATTCTGTGACTTTCAGCTCATTTGGTTGATCTTGATCACCACAAAATTTTGTCACAGATTCCCCCGAAACCGCAAGCAATGGAAAATTCTGCCCATGGGCAGCCTTTTCTGTGACTTTCAGCTCATTTGGATGATCACAAAAAAAGTTTCGTCGCCGATTGTCCCCAAATTGAACACAATGAAGGATCATATCGCTGGGCAGCCTATTCTGTGACTTTCAGCTCATTCGGTGACCAACTTTTGTTCTGATCAACCAAATCCCCCCAAACTGCACAGAATGGATATTTCTTGCAATGGGCAGCCTATTCTGTTACTTTCAGCTCATTTGGTTGATCTTGATCACCACAAAATTTTGTCACAGATTCCCCCGAAACCGCAAGCAATGGAAAATTCTGCCTTTTCTGTGACTTTCAGCTCATTTGGATGATCACAAAAAAGTTTCGTCGCCGATTGTCCCCAAATTGAACACAATGAAGGATCATGCCGCTGGGCAGCCTATTCTGTGACTTTCAGCTCATTTGGTTGACCTTGATCACCACATAATTTTGTCACAGATTCCCCCAAAACGGCAGGCAATGAATAATTCTTCCCAGGGCCAGCCTATTCTGTGACTTTCAGCTCATTTGGATGATCACAAAAAAAGTTCATCACCAATTGTCCGCAAACTGCAGGCAATGAATAATTCTTCCCAGGGCCAGCCTATTCTGTGACTTTCAGCTCATTTGGATGATCACAAAAAAAGTTCATCACCAATTGTCCGCAAACTGCAGGCAATGAATAATTCTTCCTAGGGCCAGCCTATTCTGTGACTTTCAGCTCATTTGGATGATCACAAAAAAAGTTTCGTCGCCGATCGTCCCCAAATTGAACACAATGAAGGATCATGCCGCTGGGCAGCCTATTCTGTGACTTTCAGCTCATTTGGTGACCAACTTTTGTTCTGATCAACCAAATCCCCCCAAACTGCACGCAATGGATATTTCTTCCAAAGGGCAGCCTATTCTGTTACTGTCAGCTCAATTGGTTGATCTTGATCACCACAAAATTTTGTCACAGATTCCCCCGAAACTGCAAGCAATGGATAATTCTGCCCAAGGCCAGCCTATTCTGTGACTTTCAGCTCATTTGGATGATCACAAAAAAAGTTCATCACCAATTGTCCGCAAACTGCAGGCAATGAATAATTCTTCCTAGGGCCAGCCTATTCTGTTACTTTCAGCTCATTTGGTTGATCTTGATCACCACAAAATTTTGTCACAGATTCCCCCGAAACCGCAAGCAATGGAAAATTCTGCCCATGGGCAGCCTTTTCTGTGACTTTCAGCTCATTTGGATGATCACAAAAAAGTTTCGTCGCCGATTGTCCCCAAATTGAACACAATGAAGGATCATGCCGCTGGGCAGCCTATTCTGTGACTTTCAGCTCATTTGGTTGACCTTGATCACCACATAATTTTGTCACAGATTCCCCCAAAACGGCAGGCAATGAATAATTCTTCCCAGGGCCAGCCTATTCTGTGACTTTCAGCTCATTTGGATGATCACAAAAAAAGTTCATCACCAATTGTCCGCAAACTGCAGGCAATGAATAATTCTTCCCAGGGCCAGCCTATTCTGTGACTTTCAGCTCATTTGGATGATCACAAAAAAAGTTCATCACCAATTGTCCGCAAACTGCAGGCAATGAATAATTCTTCCTAGGGCCAGCCTATTCTGTGACTTTCAGCTCATTTGGTTGATCTTGATCACCACAAAATTTTGTCACAGATTCCCCCGAAACCGCAAGCAATGGAAAATTCTGCCCATGGCCAGCCTATTCTGTGACTTTCAGCTCATTTGGTTGATCTTGATCACCACAAAATTTTGTCACAGATTCCCCCGAAACCGCAAGCAATGGAAAATTCTGCCTTTTCTGTGACTTTCAGCTCATTTGGATGATCACAAAAAAGTTTCGTCGCCGATTGTCCCCAAATTGAACACAATGAAGGATCATGCCGCTGGGCAGCCTATTCTGTGACTTTCAGCTCATTTGGTTGACCTTGATCACCACATAATTTTGTCACAGATTCCCCCAAAACGGCAGGCAATGAATAATTCTTCCCAGGGCCAGCCTATTCTGTGACTTTCAGCTCATTTGGTTGATCTTGATCACCAGAAAATTTTGTCACAGATTCCCCCGAAACCGCAAGCAATGGAAAATTCTGCCCAAGGCCAGCCTATTCTGTGACTTTCAGCTCATTTGGATGATCACAAAAAAAGTTCATCACCAATTGTCCGCAAACTGCAGGCAATGAATAATTCTTCCTAGGGCCAGCCTATTCTGTGACTTTCAGCTCATTTGGTTGATCTTGATCACCACAAAATTTTGTCACAGATTCCCCCGAAACCGCAAGCAATGGAAAATTCTGCCCATGGGCAGCCTTTTCTGTGACTTTCAGCTCATTTGGATGATCACAAAAAAAGTTTCGTCGCCGATTGTCCCCAAATTGAACACAATGAAGGATCATATCGCTGGGCAGCCTATTCTGTGACTTTCAGCTCATTCGGTGACCAACTTTTGTTCTGATCAACCAAATCCCCCCAAACTGCACAGAATGGATATTTCTTGCAATGGGCAGCCTATTCTGTTACTTTCAGCTCATTTGGTTGATCTTGATCACCACAAAATTTTGTCACAGATTCCCCCGAAACCGCAAGCAATGGAAAATTCTGCCCATGGGCAGCCTTTTCTGTGACTTTCAGCTCATTTGGATGATCACAAAAAAGTTTCGTCGCCGATTGTCCCCAAATTGAACACAATGAAGGATCATGCCGCTGGGCAGCCTATTCTGTGACTTTCAGCTCATTTGGTGACCAACTTTTGTTCTGATCAACCAAATCCCCTCAAACTGCACGCAATGGAAAATTCTGCCCATGGCCAGCCTATTCTGTGACTTTCAGCTCATTTGGTTGATCTTGATCACCACAAAATGTTGTCACAGATTCCCCCGAAACCGCAAGCAATGGAAAATTCTGCCCATGGCCAGCCTATTCTGTGACTTTCAGCTCATTTGGTTGATCTTGATCACCACAAAATTTTGTCACAGATTCCCCCGAAACTGCAAGCAATGGATAATTCTGCCCAGGGCCAGCCTATTCTGTGACTTTCAGCTCATTTGGATGATCACAAAAAAAGTTTCGTCGCCGATTGTCCCCAAATTGAACACAATGAAGGATCCTGCCGCTGGGCAGCCTATTCTGTGACATTCAGCTCATTTGGTGACCAACTTTTGTTCTGATCAACCAAATCCCCCCAAACTGCACGCAATGGATATTTCTTCCAAAGGGCAGCCTATTCTGTGACTTTCAGCTCATTTAGTTGATCTTGATCACCACAAAATTTTGTCACAGATTCCCCCGAAACCGCAAGCAATGGAAAATTCTGCCCATGGGCAGCCTATTCTGTGACTTTCAGCTCATTTGGATGATCACAAAAAAAGTTCATCACCAATTGTCCGCAAACTGCAGGCAATGAATAATTCTTCCTAGGGCCAGCCTATTCTGTGACTTTCAGCTCATTTGGATGATCACAAAAAAGTTTCGTCGCCGATTGTCCCCAAATTGAACACAATGAAGGATCATGCCGCTGGGCAGCCTATTCTGTGACTTTCAGCTCATTTGGTTGACCTTGATCACCACATAATTTTGTCACAGATTCCCCCAAAACGGCAGGCAATGAATAATTCTTGGCCAGCCTATTCTGTGACTTTCAGCTCATTCGGTGACCAACTTTTGTTCTGATCAACCAAATCCACCCAAACTGAACGCAATGGATATTTTTTCCAAAGGGCAGCCTATTCTGTTACTTTCAGCTCATTTGGTTGATCTTGATCACCACAAAATTTTGTCACACATTCCCCCAAAACGGCAGGCAATGAATAATTCTTCCCAGGGCCAGCCTATTCTGTGACTTTCAGCTCATTTGGATGATCACAAAAAAAGTTCATCACCAATTGTCCGCAAACTGCAGGCAATGAAGGATCATGCCGCTGGGCAGCCTATTCTGTGACTTTCAGCTCATTCGGTGACCAACTTTTGTTCTGATCAACCAAATCCCCCCAAACTGCACAGAATGGATATTTCTTGCAAAGGGCAGCCTATTCTGTGACTTTCAGCTCATTTGGTTGATCTTGATCACCACAAAATTTTGTCACAGATTCCCCCGAAACCGCAAGCAATGGAAAATTCTGCCCATGGGCAGCCTTTTCTGTGACTTTCAGCTCATTTGGATGATCACAAAAAAGTTTCGTCGCCGATTGTCCCCAAATTGAACACAATGAAGGATCATGCCGCTGGGCAGCCTATTCTGTGACTTTCAGCTCATTTGGTTGACCTTGATCACCACATAATTTTGTCACAGATTCCCCCAAAACGGCAGGCAATGAATAATTCTTCCCAGGGCCAGCCTATTCTGTGACTTTCAGCTCATTTGGATGATCACAAAAAAAGTTCATCACCAATTGTCCGCAAACTGCAGGCAATGAATAATTCTTCCTAGGGCCAGCCTATTCTGTGACTTTCAGCTCATTTGGTTGATCTTGATCACCACAAAATTTTGTCACAGATTCCCCCGAAACCGCAAGCAATGGAAAATTCTGCCCATGGGCAGCCTTTTCTGTGACTTTCAGCTCATTTGGATGATCACAAAAAAGTTTCGTCGCCGATTGTCCCCAAATTGAACACAATGAAGGATCATGCCGCTGGGCAGCCTATTCTGTGACTTTCAGCTCATTTGGTTGACCTTGATCACCACATAATTTTGTCACAGATTCCCCCAAAACGGCAGGCAATGAATAATTCTTCCCAGGGCCAGCCTATTCTGTGACTTTCAGCTCATTTGGATGATCACAAAAAAAGTTCATCACCAATTGTCCGCAAACTGCAGGCAATGAATAATTCTTCCTAGGGCCAGCCTATTCTGTGACTTTCAGCTCATTTGGTTGATCTTGATCACCACAAAATTTTGTCACAGATTCCCCCGAAACCGCAAGCAATGGAAAATTCTGCCCATGGGCAGCCTTTTCTGTGACTTTCAGCTCATTTGGATGATCACAAAAAATGTTTCGTCGCCGATTGTCCCCAAATTGAACACAATGAAGGATCATGCCGCTGGGCAGCCTATTCTGTGACTTTCAGCTCATTTGGTTGACCTTGATCACCACATAATTTTGTCACAGATTCCCCCAAAACGGCAGGCAATGAATAATTCTTCCCAGGGCCAGCCTATTCTGTGACTTTCAGCTCATTTGGATGATCACAAAAAAAGTTCATCACCAATTGTCCGCAAACTGCAGGCAATGAATAATTCTTCCTAGGGCCAGCCTATTCTGTGACTTTCAGCTCATTTGGTTGATCTTGATCACCACAAAATTTTGTCACAGATTCCCCCGAAACCGCAAGCAATGGAAAATTCTGCCCATGGCCAGCCTATTCTGTGACTTTCAGCTCATTTGGTTGATCTTGATCACCACAAAATTTTGTCACAGATTCCCCCGAAACCGCAAGCAATGGAAAATTCTGCCTTTTCTGTGACTTTCAGCTCATTTGGATGATCACAAAAAAGTTTCGTCGCCGATTGTCCCCAAATTGAACACAATGAAGGATCATGCCGCTGGGCAGCCTATTCTGTGACTTTCAGCTCATTTGGTTGACCTTGATCACCACATAATTTTGTCACAGATTCCCCCAAAACGGCAGGCAATGAATAATTCTTCCCAGGGCCAGCCTATTCTGTGACTTTCAGCTCATTTGGTTGATCTTGATCACCACAAAATTTTGTCACAGATTCCCCCGAAACCGCAAGCAATGGAAAATTCTGCCCAAGGCCAGCCTATTCTGTGACTTTCAGCTCATTTGGATGATCACAAAAAAAGTTCATCACCAATTGTCCGCAAACTGCAGGCAATGAATAATTCTTCCTAGGGCCAGCCTATTCTGTGACTTTCAGCTCATTTGGTTGATCTTGATCACCACAAAATTTTGTCACAGATTCCCCCGAAACCGCAAGCAATGGAAAATTCTGCCCATGGGCAGCCTTTTCTGTGACTTTCAGCTCATTTGGATGATCACAAAAAAAGTTTCGTCGCCGATTGTCCCCAAATTGAACACAATGAAGGATCATATCGCTGGGCAGCCTATTCTGTGACTTTCAGCTCATTCGGTGACCAACTTTTGTTCTGATCAACCAAATCCCCCCAAACTGCACAGAATGGATATTTCTTGCAATGGGCAGCCTATTCTGTTACTTTCAGCTCATTTGGTTGATCTTGATCACCACAAAATTTTGTCACAGATTCCCCCGAAACCGCAAGCAATGGAAAATTCTGCCCATGGGCAGCCTTTTCTGTGACTTTCAGCTCATTTGGATGATCACAAAAAAGTTTCGTCGCCGATTGTCCCCAAATTGAACACAATGAAGGATCATGCCGCTGGGCAGCCTATTCTGTGACTTTCAGCTCATTTGGTGACCAACTTTTGTTCTGATCAACCAAATCCCCTCAAACTGCACGCAATGGAAAATTCTGCCCATGGCCAGCCTATTCTGTGACTTTCAGCTCATTTGGTTGATCTTGATCACCACATAATTTTGTCACACATTCCCCCAAAACGGCAGGCAATGAATAATTCTTCCCAGGGCCAGCCTACTCTGTGACTTTCAGCTCATTTGGATGATCACAAAAAAAGTTCATCACCAATTGTCCGCAAACTGCAGGCAATGAATAATTCTTCCTAGGGCCAGCCTATTCTGTGACTTTCAGCTCATTTGGATGATCACAAAAAAAGTTTCGTCGCCGATCGTCCCCAAATTGAACACAATGAAGGATCATGCCGCTGGGCAGCCTATTCTGTGACTTTCAGCTCATTCGGTGACCAACTTTTGTTCTGATCAACCAAATCCCCCCAAACTGCACGGAATGGATATTTCTTCCAAAGGGCAGCCTATTCTGTTACTTTCAGCTCATTTGGTTGATCTTGATCACCACAAAATTTTGTCACAGATTCCCCCGAAACGGCAGGAAATGAATAATTCTTCCTAGGGCCAGCCTATTCTGTGACTTTCAGCTCATTTGGTTGATCTTGATCACCACAAAATGTTGTCACAGATTCCCCCGAAACCGCAAGCAATGGAAAATTCTGCCCATGGCCAGCCTATTCTGTGACTTTCAGCTCATTTGGTTGATCTTGATCACCACAAAATTTTGTCACAGATTCCCCCGAAACTGCAAGCAATGGATAATTCTGCCCAGGGCCAGCCTATTCTGTGACTTTCAGCTCATTTGGATGATCACAAAAAAAGTTTCGTCGCCGATTGTCCCCAAATTGAACACAATGAAGGATCCTGCCGCTGGGCAGCCTATTCTGTGACATTCAGCTCATTTGGTGACCAACTTTTGTTCTGATCAACCAAATCCCCCCAAACTGCACGCAATGGATATTTCTTCCAAAGGGCAGCCTATTCTGTGACTTTCAGCTCATTTAGTTGATCTTGATCACCACAAAATTTTGTCACAGATTCCCCCGAAACCGCAAGCAATGGAAAATTCTGCCCATGGGCAGCCTATTCTGTGACTTTCAGCTCATTTGGATGATCACAAAAAAAGTTCATCACCAATTGTCCGCAAACTGCAGGCAATGAATAATTCTTCCTAGGGCCAGCCTATTCTGTGACTTTCAGCTCATTTGGATGATCACAAAAAAGTTTCGTCGCCGATTGTCCCCAAATTGAACACAATGAAGGATCATGCCGCTGGGCAGCCTATTCTGTGACTTTCAGCTCATTTGGTTGACCTTGATCACCACATAATTTTGTCACAGATTCCCCCAAAACGGCAGGCAATGAATAATTCTTGGCCAGCCTATTCTGTGACTTTCAGCTCATTCGGTGACCAACTTTTGTTCTGATCAACCAAATCCACCCAAACTGAACGCAATGGATATTTTTTCCAAAGGGCAGCCTATTCTGTTACTTTCAGCTCATTTGGTTGATCTTGATCACCACAAAATTTTGTCACACATTCCCCCAAAACGGCAGGCAATGAATAATTCTTCCCAGGGCCAGCCTATTCTGTGACTTTCAGCTCATTTGGATGATCACAAAAAAAGTTCATCACCAATTGTCCGCAAACTGCAGGCAATGAAGGATCATGCCGCTGGGCAGCCTATTCTGTGACTTTCAGCTCATTCGGTGACCAACTTTTGTTCTGATCAACCAAATCCCCCCAAACTGCACAGAATGGATATTTCTTGCAAAGGGCAGCCTATTCTGTGACTTTCAGCTCATTTGGATGATCACAAAAAAAGTTTCGTCGCCAATTGTCCCCAAATTGATTGTGAAGGATCATGCCGCTGGGCAGCCTATTCTGTGACTTTCAGCTCATTTGGTGACCAACTTTTGTTCTGATCAACCAAATCCCCCCAAACTGCACGCAATGGATATTTCTTCCAAAGGGCAGCCTATTCTGTTACTGTCAGCTCATTTGGATGATCACAGAAAAAGTTTCGTCGCCGATTGTCCCCAAATTGAACACAATGAAGGATAATGCCGCTGGGCAGCCTATTCTGTGACTTTCAGCTCATTCGGTGACCAACTTTTGTTCTGATCAACCAAATCCCCCCAAACTGCACAGAGTGGATATTTCTTCCAAAGGGCAGCCTATTCTGTTACTTTCAGCTCATTTGGTTGACCTTGATCACCACATAATTTTGTCACAGATTCCCCCAAAACGGCAGGCAATGAATAATTCTTCCCAGGGCCAGCCTATTCTGTGACTTTCAGCTCATTTGGATGATCACTAAAAAAGTTCATCACCAATTGTCCGCAAACTGCAGGCAATGAATAATTCTTCCTATGGCCAGCCTATTCTGTTACTTTCAGCTCATTCGGTTGATCTTGATCACGACAAAATTGTCACAGATTTTACCAAAAAATAGAGAGGATAGAGGTAGAGATAGAGAGGATAGAGAAGGAGAAGGAGAAGAAATAAAAAGGAGAAGGAGAAATAAAATGAGAAGAAGAAGAAATAAAAAAAAAAGAAGAAGAAGACGGAGAAGGAGGAGAATTAAAAATGAGAATTAGGAGGAGGAGAAATAAAAAAGGAGAAGAAGGAGGGAGGAGAAATCAAAAAGGAGGAGAAATAAAAAAAGAAGGAGGAGAAATAAAGGAGAAATGAAAAAGGAGAAATAAAAAAAGGAGGGAGGAAGAAGGAGGGAAGAAGGAGAGAGAGAGAGAGAGACACCAAAAATACAAACAGATAAAAATGTATAATTACAATTCTTTTACATATTATATATAAATTATATTTCAAATCATTTAAATCCACTTGCCTTCAATATAAATTAAAAAGAAGGAAAGAAAAAAAGAATAGAGAGAAGACAGAAGAGAGAAAAGAGATTCTCTTCTATCTATTTTCTCTCCCTTTCTTCTCTCTCTTTCTCTCGGAATGCATCGTTCACAGTGAAATCAGCCTAAATATTAGTGCCGTGTTGACATGTGTTACATTTAGAGTATTTCAGCTATCTCTCAGTCTTCGAAATCTGTCCCGCTAATATATTTCTCTCAGGTAGTTTGAAAATAATGGTAGTTTGAAAATAATTCAACTATCGCTTAAATAATGTAATGTAATGCAACTAATCTCACAACCAATGGGGTTCTTTTGTGCTTAAAGCTATATCTATATTTCGGAAATTAAACTATCTTACATTAAAGTGGAGTTCCACCCAAAAAACAAAAATACCTGGAAAAAAATCTAAAAAAAACCCCAAAAAAACATTTGGATATTTTTTTTTTCACTTACCTGTTGCTAGGTGGTCCCTCGCAGTCTGCCTGTTCCTTAGCCTGGGCTGGTGACATCACTTCCCCCTCGGCACAGGAAGGGCTCCGCTCTGCTCCCTCCCTCCTGTCAATCATCTGGGACCCATTACAGGTCCCAGGTGATTGAGCGGCCAATCACGGCGCCGCTCGCGCATGCGCAGTGGGTGCCAGGCTGTGAAGCCACAGCCTGGCGCCCACAGTTGAAATGCCGGCGCCGACGAGCGGAGGGGGGGGACGTCCGGGGCTTCGATCCCCCGCATCGCTGGACCCTGGGACAGGTAAGTGTCCAATTAAAAGTCAGCAGCTGCAGTATTAGTAGCTGCTGACTTTTAATTTTTGTTTTTTTTGAAGGCCCCCCTGGGTGGGACTCCTCTTTGTGTAATTTGTTTTTCAGCTAGATTTCCCATCTTGTAATGCAACGATAACTTAACCAACCTGTTCTAAATTTAGGGTATCTCAGCTATATTCGTATAAACTATTTTGCTTCAATCTTATCTTCCTGCATGTAAACATCTAATGTAAACTTTTTCAAATAAGTTTAAATGCTTGTTTAAAAGGAATTGTAATGATCTACAAAAAAACAAACAAGTTGCTAACCAACTCACGGCTATGCTGACATTGTGCTTTCTTTGGCGATATTGTCATGAGAGGGTTTACCCGTTGGTGGCACTATCGGTCTCTTGGATCGCAGTACCAGTGTCCACCAGCGGGTGTCTTCCAACACCTGGGACCTGTAGTAAGAGGTCTCTCCTGCTGGTGGCACTGTTGCATCCTTGGGCCGTAGTACCGGTGTCCACCAGCGGGTGCACTCCGGCAGTGTGGAGCAAACAGCACCCTCTGCGCTCAGTTGCAACTTGAGGTCAATTACTACAGCCTTATAAATACCCGGCAAGCCCTCACAGGCTTGCCCTGGTATCTTTCTCCCTGCGCCCTGACCTTGCTGCCTGCGTCCTGATCGTGAACCTGTTTCTGTCCTGTCCTGATCCGATCCCTAGCCCATCCTGTTTTTGTCCCTCCTGATTCCCTTGGATCCCTGCCCTGCAGCCTAACCATCCATCCTCTCCCTATCCTGCTGGTTTCCCCTCCTTACCCATCTGCTGACCTCCCTGTGTATAACCTTGGCCTGGCTTTGTTTACGATTCCGGTATCTCCATTTACTTGTATATACTATTTGTTGTTTGTGGGTCTGTGGTTGGTTTTGCACTGTTTATATTTCTCTTACTTGTAACTTATTTAATAAACACCATTATTTTTTCACTTGCATGCGTTTCTGGTTTCCTCTGTGCAGTCCACAGTCTGGTCTACTAAATCCCCTGACAGTATACCAAGGCCATCCCTGACCAGACATGGCTGCATTGAGGAAACCATCCTGGTTTGTCGGGTCTGCTAATATGGATTTCAATTAAATAATTTATTATTCTCTGCTAGCAGAAGAGGATGGTGAATATTGTCGCCAGACTTTAAAAGGGTGGACTAGTGACCAGCTGATGGAAACTATCCGATCAGCTCATTCCCTAGTAGATCAGGGGTATATGTCATTTGAAGATGTTCAGCCCCTGATCCAGTTATGTGCAAAACCAGCCCTGTCATGCATTGCCGAAGGAAGTGATGATTTTTCGCCCCCCTACAATTATGGCCTGCCTTCCAGCTGGATGTCTCGGCGCCTGCTTCCCAGCTTGATGTCTTTGCCTCCCAGTCTGATGTGCCCGCTGTCCAGTCTGCCCTGATGCCTGCCTTCCAGCTCGAAGTCTCGGTGCCCGCTTTCCAGTCTGATGTGCCTGCCTCCCAGTCTGATGTCTCGGTGCCTGCCTTCCAGCCGGATGTCTCGATGCCTGCCTTCCAGCCGGATGTCTCGATGCCTGCCTTCCAGCCGGATGTCTCGATGCCTGCCTTCCAGCCGGATGTCTCGATGCCTGCCTTCCAGCCGGATGTCTCGATGCCTGCCTTCCAGCCGGATGTCTCGATGCCTGCCTTCCAGCCGGATGTCTCGATGCCTGCCTTCCAGCCGGATGTCTCGATGCCTGCCTTCCAGCCGGATGTCTCCATGCCTGCCTTCCAGCCGGATGTCTCAATGCCTGCCTTCCAGCCGGATGTCTCGATGCCTGCCTTCCAGCCGGATGTCTCAGCCTTCCAGTCTGATTGTACGCTCTCTACAGTCTAATGTGCCTGCTTTCCAGTCTGATACCCTGATGCCTGCCCTCCAGCCTGAAGTCTTGGTGCCCGCTTTTCAGTCTGATGTGCCCACTTCCCAGTCTGATGTCTTCATGCCTGCCTTCCAGCCGGATGTCTCGGTGTCTGCATTTCCACCTGATGTCTCGATGCCTGCTTTCCAGCCTGATGTTTCAGCTTCCCAGCCTGATGTGCCAGCTTCCCAGTCTGATGTGCCAGCTTCCCAGTTTGATGTGCCTGCTTTCCAGCCTATTGTCCCAGTGCCTGCCTTCCAGCCTGATGGCTCAGTGCCAGCTTCCCAGACTGATGTGCCTGCTGCCCAGCCTAAAGTGCCCATGCCTGCTGTGCCTGCTGCCCAGCCTGATGTGCCTACTGCCCAGCCTGAAGTGCCCGTGCCTGCTGCCCAGCCTGAAGTGCCCATGCCTGCTGCCCAGCTAGAAGTGCCTGCTGCCAAGCTCGAAGTGTCTGTGCCCGCTGCCCAGCCTGATGTGCCTGCTGCCCAGCACGAAGTGCCCGTGCCTGCTGCCCAGCCTGAAGTGCCTGTGCCTGCTGCCCAGCCTGAAGTGCCCGTGCCTGCTGCCCAGCTTGATGTGCCTGCTGCCCAGCTTGAAGTGCCTGCTGCCCAGCTTGAAGTGCCCGTGCCTGCTGCCCAGCTTGAAGTGCCTGCTGCCCAGCTTGAAGTGCCCGTGCCTGCTGCCCAGCTCAAAGTGCCTGCTGCCCAGCTTGAAGTGTCCGTGCCTGCTGCCCAGCCTGATGTGCCTGCTACCCAGCTCGAAGTGCCCGTGCCTGCTGCCCAGCTCGAAGTGCCTGTGCCTGCTGCCCAGCTCGAAGTGCCTGCTGCCCAGCTCGAAGTACCCATGCCTGCTGCCCAGCTTGAAGTGCCCGCTGCCCAGCTTGGTGTATGCCCGCTGTCTGCTCGGATGTGCCCGCTGTCCAGTTTAATGTACCCGATGCACAGCCTGATGTGCCCTCATCTGTTCGGTTTGAGGCCATGAACTTTGGACAATTTCATCTTGTTGGAGCGTCCGGAGGCTGCTCCTTTGGGGGGGTACTGTCATGAGAGGTTTACCCGTTGGTGGCGCTATAGGTCTCTTGGATCGCAGTACCAGTGTCCAGCAGCGGGTGTCTTCCAACACCTGGGACCTGTAGTAAGAGGTCTCTCCTGCTGGTGGCACAACTACGGCATCCTTGGGCCGTAGTACCGGTGTCCACCAGCGGGTGCACTCCGGCAGTGTGGAGCAAGCAGCACCCTCTGCGCTCCGCTGTAACTTGAGGTCAATTACTACAGCCTTATAAATACCCGGCAAGCCCTCACAGGCTTGCCTTGGTATCTTTCTCCCTGCGCCCTGACCTTGCTGCCTGCATCCTGATTGTGAACCTGTTTCTGTCCTGACCTGATCCGATCCCTATCCCTAGCCAATCCTGTTCTTGTCCCTCCTGATTCCCTTGGATCCCTGCCCTGCAGCCTAACCATCCATCCTCTCCCTATCCTGCTGGTTTCCCGTCCTTACCTATCTGCTGACCTCCCTGTGTATGACCTTGGCCTGGCTTTGTTTACGATTCCGGTATCTCCATTTACTTGTATATACCATTTGTTGTTTGTGGGTCTGTGGTTGGTTTTGCACTGTTTATATTTCACTTGTCACTTATTAAATAAACACCATTATTTTTTCACTTGCATGCGTTTCTGGTTTCCTCTGTGCAGTCCACACAGTCTGGTCTACTAAATCCCCTGACAGATATACACCATATGTATTAAACCATATGATCTCATTGATGTTTCGACATGCTGTCTTAATTAGGGATTTGCAATGGTCTCAGAACAAAATATAAATGTGTATACTGCTTTTCCAACACCCAGCTATATTTTGTGTATTGCAACTTTATCTCGACCAATACTGTCTCAATGTTATCCTGATATATTGCTATATTTATCATCTCACTGCTATACTAACACACTCCTGTAGAATTAGGTTGTGCTAACATCTGTAAACCGATGTGAACCCACTATCCTAACAATCCGTTGCAATCTGATATGCTTAAGATAATGATAAAGAAAAAGATAAAGATAAAAATAAAGATACAAGAGAAAGATTTAATATCTTTAAGATAAAGATAATTTTACATCTACCACTATCATATCTTAATGTAAACCATCTCACACCCTTAACATTTAGGTTGTAAAACAAACTGTGAACAACGTAAACCGACTTCAAAGTTATTCAGACTTTTTTTGCTATATTTAGGGTAATTCAATAATAACTCAACCATGTAAACCCGCTCACTGCTAACCTGACACTTTACAAATATTTAGAATAATGCAACTATTTTTCAACCCATTTAATTAAATTCCTATCCTGGCATGTTAATGCTATATAACTACAACTGAAAACGGTCTGCATAATGCAACGATAATACTATCTCAGTGCTAGCCAGACAGATGCTAAATTTATAGTAATGCAACTATTTCTCTGCCATTGAAAACTGGCCCACTGGCCAATGGTATTTTAAAGAAAACTCAACTCTCTTAATGTATACTGCTTTTTTAAGCCATGCAAAACTATCTAAAACGGTTCCCGCTAAATCTGCTACACTACCAATGTAAACCACTGTTATACCTTTCAGAATAATGCAAATGTGCCTCATCCAAAATTAACTGTCTGAAACTCTGCTATATTTTGGTAATAAACAACAATAATAATCTTACGGATGTAATCTTACTGCCTTATATTTGTAATACGATATCTCAACTAATATCAGCAATCTCAGTGCTATCCAGACATTTAAACCCCCGAACAATATAACATTCTAACATTCTATTTCCTGTATTCCACTAAAAGATTGTCTCACTTCTATCTAATTAATCAATGCATCTATGTCTCAAACCATCTAAACTACCCCAATGCTGTCAAGGTATAATGCAAACATTTCTCAATCGTTGTAAATTGTATTTCAGCTAGATTGTTTATCCTAAATATAGTAGAGGATCAATCTCTAAACAAATGAATCTGTCTCAGGAGTATAGAGATATAACGAGTATTATGCAACTAATGTAATACATAGTATGCTAATCTGAACTTCTGCAAAATTTTAGAATAAGTGGGTAGAATCATTAGTGTAGATATAGTGACCCACTATTGGTTTCAGGGAAAAATAATTAGCGCAGTATTTCTTCTTTGTTATACACTAATAGCTAACCAAAATAAAATGAAAAAACAAAAAATAAACTAGCTGCAGCTCAATTTTGCATGATATGTGCAAACACAGTACATAAGAAAGGAAAAGGAAAGCTGCGCTGCAAAAAATATTAAACAAACATATTGTGACAGTCTGAGTGCTATATGATATGGTGGCAAGTCCCCACATAAAAGGGGATACCACATCAAGAAAGTCCCATAAAGAAATAACGTTCTGTGAAGTGAATCTTGATAAGCGATCCTTTTTGTGCAATGAAAAAAAATGAATGAAAACACCAGTGACAGCGAACCTCCACCTTAAAAAATGCATGCTTACCATAAGGCAAGCAATAGCAAGCCTGTGAATTGGGATCAATAACCTGACATCTGACCAGTGCCAGCAGTGGTTCACTTAATAATGCCAGAGGATTGGGACTCACAGAATGCACCAACGATCCGCATTATAGGGACAAAAGGAGAAACTCTCCATAGTGTAAATCCGCATTTATATAAAAGGAAGTATTGCACTTACATCAAACAAGAGTAAAACAAACTTCCGGTGTAGTGTCGATGAGTGCCTCCCGTTGAATAATGCCACCTACGCTACATCACACCAGCTGACTTCCCGATCAGCTGGCGTGACGTGAGACTGCACATGCGCAGTTCGTCGGATGCATTTTCTGACGGGAGGCAAGCCAGAGGAAGAGAAAAGAGTGTAGCAGTGGCTCGGGAGATAATTTGAGCTCCGGTTTCCCACTGGGTCAAATCCCACCAAACTTGGCACACTTGTAGGGGGGAGCCATGGCTACAAGTGGAAGAAATTTCGGGTCCAGGGAACCGAAGGGTAGCCGGTACCGACTCCCCAAATTGGGCCTCTCGCTTAATTTTTCCGACTGGGGGAAAAAACGGGCGAAGTTGAGCTCCGGTTTCCGGGGACCCACCGGGTCAAATCCCACCAAACTTGGCACACTTGTAGGGGGAAAGCCATGGCTACACGTGAAAGAAATGTCGGGGAACCAGGGAACCGAAGGAAGGCTGGTACCGACTCCCCAAAGTAGGCCACTCGCTTAACATGGGAAAATCAGGCCAAATTGTGGCGAATTTCACCTATTGCTGAACCATTTGCGACCGAATGGGCTAGCAACACCAAACTTGCACCCCTTTTTCCCAGATATCACAGCTATACCTCATAAAAATTTGGAGGTTCGAGGACCCTTTACCGGGGATTTACCGGGGCCACAATGTTGACAATCTTCATGGTACCGATGCGCCCTGACCATGGGTCACAAAATTACAAAACTTGGGGGTGATGTAGAAGCACTCTATGAGTACCCCCACACCAAACCGGTGGCCCGGTACCCCAACCGGAACCTTCTGGTAACCGGAAAATGGTGCAACTCGGACCCGGTTCACCGGGGAAGGCTCCAGTAGGTCTCATTTGAATATTTCAGGCCTTTTCTACAGAATGGCACCCCCCTCAACTTTCGGGGACCTGTGGACCCCTCACAAAACACCTGCAAAGACGTGCGCGGCGCTCTGCGGTTCTATGGGTCTTAAAAATACACTGACACCGGGAGGCTGTGGGGATGCTCTTCAGGTACTCACTGACAAAGTTTGGGGTCCAGGGAACGTTTGACGGGCTGGTGGCACCCCAAAAGATCAACCGGTAGAAATCGCACATTTAACATTGGAGTCTGTGGGAAACTCGGTCAACTTGGGGGCTGATATTTCCTCGGCTGTTGGGGTTAGGTACACCAAACTTGTAGGGGAGACGATGCACTACATGTGGTCTAAATTTGGGGTTCCTAGACCCTACAGTTGGCCCGTAACCGTCTCCCAAAGACAGCACCCCTAGGGCGGTAAAACCAACCGGTTCTGCTACCCAGAAAATTCGGACTTAGGTTCTGGCGTCTACTGGTCGGATGACTTTTTGTATCTCCGGAACCCCAAAATTGTGTGTCCTGACTCATGGGATCTAGATCTACAACATATCCAAAAATTGCACTCCTAGCTCAAACGGTTCGGAAGATGACTTTCCTGGAGCCCAAAAAATGCTTGAGTTTGAAAGTTAGGTCGACACAAAGCATGCATGGTGTATTTCAGAAAAGTCATTTCGGGCACCTTTCATTCCAGAGACCTCAAATTTGGCCTGCAGCTAGGGGGCCTCTATGAACCCCCAACTACCAAGTTTGAAGTTCCTGTGACCTACGGTTCTGGAGATATGGACCAGTAAAGCGAAAAGTTCATACCGGCTATGGGGCACCAAGGGACTGGTTCTGATCTATCGGTCGCTCGCTGCCTCCTCGGCCTTGGTGGGCACCATGGGTTGGTCCCCTTTGGAAGTCCATATCTCCCCCATACTTTGAGCTAGAGACCCCAAATTTGGCAGGTCGGTACCGGTGGATTTTAGACACAAGATCCGGGTAGACCGACCCTCCTGCGAGCAACTGTGTAGAAGTTACTCTCCGATTGAGCCCAAAATACCACCCCAGGAAAGAGGGGACTTGTATGCATTTTTCAACGGGAGGCAATAATCAACACTACACCGGTGTAACGTCGATTATTGCCTCCTGTCAAAAAATGCCTCCTACGTACTGCGCATGCGCAGTACGTCACATCACTGCAGCCGATTTCCTGATCAGCTGGCGTGACGCATCGACTGCACATGCACAGTTCGTCATATGCATTTTTCGACAGGAGGCAAGCCACGGGGAGCGTGTGGAGGGAGAGGATCTTAAAAAATTAAAAAAGTCAGCAGCTACAAATACTGCAGCTGCTAACTTTTAAAATAAGGACACTCACCTGTCCCAGGGTCCAGCGATGTCGGCACCCGAGACCAAATCGTCCCTCGGTCCTCGGGTGCTGCCGCCGCCATTCTGTAAGGGAATCAGGAAGTGAAGCGTTGCGGCTTCACTTCCTGGTTCCCTACTGCGCATGCGCGAGTCGCGATGCGCTTCCTTACTTGTCCCTGCTGTCTCTGGGACCTGTGTGTGTCCCAGCAGACAGCGCGGGGGGGGGGGGGGGGGGAGTCTACGCCGGAAGTCGGTGCAAATACCTGTTTTAGACAGGTATCTGCACCCCCCTCCCCCTGAAAGGTGCCAAATGTGACACCGGAGGGGGGAGGGTTCCAGAAAGCGCAGGTTCAATTTTTGTGTGAACCTCCGCTTTAAATGTAAGATTCTGCCTTTCTCTCTGTGGCGTGACGTATCGACTGGGCATGCGCAGTTCGTCATATGCATTTTTCGACTAGAGGCAAGCCACAGGAGCACGTGGAAAGAGAACACTGACGTAAGAGAGAACTTCACAGGGAACACTGACGTAAGGGAGAACTCCGCAGGGAACACTGACGTAAGGGAGAACTCCGCTGGCTTAATAACGTCAGCGGCAACACCGCATCCAGCCTCGCCCCCCCAACACACCCCTAGGCTGCTCTAGAGAAAGGGGGCGAGCGCCATGCATAAGCAGTGTAGTCAGGGAAGCTTGGATTGACACAGCGGTGCCAGCGGTAGGGCCAAGGTCTGTGCTTCGAGAGGGGGGCGGGGCCCTGAATAGCTATGTATGTGTAAGTGACCTACACTGAAGTTTAAGAAAGCCCATCAGAGATCCCGTTCCCAAGAGCTTGCAATCTATTAAAATGACATACAGTTTATCTCGGTTTACTCTTTGTTCTTTTGACAAGTGTGCTTTAGATAGAGCATGTCAAGCCGTAGCTGTGCTCCCTGGGGATATGCTGATCGCCCATCATTGCTGCTGCTGGAGGGAGCCCAGGTGACCATAAATGAGAGCCCTACAGACTGTCATGGTGATGGTGAGTGACCAAGTGACCATGGTCATGGTGAGTGACCAAGTCACCAAGTGGTATATCCCCCACACCATCCCATACCCCACTCCATCTCCCCTGAGGACTTAGGACCCTCTAGGCCACTCACCTGGGGACTGGGACCCTCTAGGCCACTCACCTGGGGACAGGGTCCCCCATTTTCCCTGGGGACTGAGACCCCCTTCTCCCATGGGGACTAGGATACCTTCTCACCTGGGGACTGGGACCCCTTCTCACCCGGGGGACTGGGATCCTATCTCACCTGGGGACAGGGAACCCACCTCCACTAAGAACAGGAACCTGATCACCCTGTGTGTGCCAAACTTACCTCCCTGCCCCTGTGTGTGTCAACCTCACCGCCCTGCCTGACATGTGTCCTGTGTGAGGGTCCTCCTGTGACAGCTGTTATCAGGACTTTAACCCACTTGGTGCTCCCCTACATGGATGTGCTCTCACTACACGACTGTATAAAGAGATGAAGGCCCAGAGACATGTCCAGGGTACACAGAGGATACATGAGATTGGTCATCCATCGCTTCTAATCTATCTCATGTAACCTCCGTGTACCCTGGACATGTCTCAGATTAGAAGGGATGGATGACCAGAGACATGTCCAGGGTACACAGAAGACACACGAGTTAGATTAGAAGGGACAGAGGCCTCCTCTCTGTACCCTGGACATGTCTCTGGGCCTCCATCCCTTTTAATCTTACAGTGCAAGGGGGGACTTTGTGAACACTGATGTAAAGGGCAATGCTGCAGACTCTGATGTAGTTAGGAACCCCTTACTCCGCTTTTCGGAACCCTCCCCCCCTCCGGTGTCACATTTGGCACCTTTCAGGGGGGAGGGGGGTGCAGATACCTGTCTAAGACAGGTATTTGCACCTACTTCCGGTGTAGACTCCCGTCCCCCCCCCGCGCTGTCTGCTGGGACACACACAGGTCCCAGAGACAGCGGGGACCAGTAAGGAAGCGCAGCGCGACTCACGCATGCGCAAGTAGGGAACCAGGAAGTGAAGCCGCAACGCTTCACTTCCTGATTCCCTTACAGAGAATGGCGGCGGCAGCACCCGAGGACCGTTTCGGTCTCGGGTGCCGACATCGCTGGACCCTGGGACAGGTGAGTGTCCTTATTTTAAAAGTCAGCAGCTGCAGTATTTGTAGCTGCTGACTTAAAATTTTTTTCGCGGGACTCCCTCTTTAAGATCCTCTCCCTCCACACGCTCCCCGTGGCTTGCCTTCCGTTGGAAAATGCATATGACGAACTGATCGGAAAGTGATGTGACGTACTGCGCATGCGCAGTACGTAGGAGGCATTTTTTGACAGGAGGCAATAATCGACGTTACACCGGTGTAGTGTTGTTCCCCTCTTTCCTGGCGTGGTAATTTGGGCTCAATCGGAGAAAAACTTCCACACGGTTGCTCGTAGGAGGGTCGGTCTAGCCGGATCTTGTGTCTAAAATCCACCGGTACCGACCTGCCAAATTTGGGGTCTCTAGCTCAAAGTATGGGGGAGATATGGACTTCCAAAGGGGACCGACCCATGGTGCCCACCAAGGACGAGGGGGCAGCGAGCGAACCCTAGATCAGAACCGGTCCCTTGGTGCCCCATGGCCGGTATGAACTTTTCGCTTTACTGGTCCATATCTCTGGAACCGTAGGTCACAGGAACTTCAAACTTAGTAGTTGGGTGGTCATAGAGGCCCCCTAGCTGCAGGCCAAATTTAAGGTCTCTGGAACGAAAAGGTGCCCAAAATGACTTTTCTGAAAACCACCATGCATGCTTTGTGTCGACCTAACTTTCAAACTCAAGCATTTTTTGGGCTCCAGGAAAGTCATCTTCTAAACAGTTTGAGCTAGGAGTCCAATTTTTGGATATGTTGTAGATCTAGATCCCTTGAGTTGGCACACCAAATTTAGGGTTCCGGAGATACGAGATACCGAATCATCCGACCGGTAGATGCCAGAACCGAATTTTCTGGGTAGCAGAACCGGTTTACCGCACTAGGGGTGCCGTATTTTGGAGACGGTTACGGTCTAGGAACCCCGAATTTGGACCACATGTAGTGCATCGTCTCCTCTACAAGTGTGCCAAGTTTGGTGTTCCTAACCCCAACAGCCAAGGAAATATCAGCCCCCCAATTGACCGAGTTTCCTATAGACTCCAATGTTAAACGTGCAGTTTCTACCGGTTGACCTTTTGGGGTGCCACCGGCCCGCCAAACGTTCCCTGGACCCCAAACTTGGTCAGTGAGTACCTGAAGAGCATCCCCACAGCCTCCCAGTGTCGGTGTATCTTTAAGACCCAAAGAACCGGAGAGCGCCACGCACCTTTAGTGGCGCAAGTGTATTAGTGTAAGTGTAAGTGTATTAGCAACACACAAAAGAAAAGAACACACTTTATAAGTGTGATCTGTCAGCGGAGATTACAAGGACCAATAAAATAAATAAAAAAAATGAAATGATATGATATAATTATCATATATAACAATATATGATATAACATATAATAGAATATAACATAAAAAAAATTTAAGAATTGTTATATTCTATTATATTACAAACTTTTTATTGTAACTTGCTGTGAACCCTCAGTGGGTTATTTATCCATTTGGCTTATGTTTAGTGATACCTTTGGGAAAATGTAGTGTGTAGTGTGTAGTGTGTGTGTGTGTGTGTGTGTGTGTGTGTGTGTGTGTGTGTGTGTGTGTGTGTGTGTGTGTGTGTGTGTGTGTGTGTGTGTGTGTGTGTGTGTGTGTGTGTGTGTGTGTGTATGTATGTATGTATGTATGTATGTATGTATATATATATATATATATATATATATATATATATATATATATATATACATACACATACATACATACACACACACACACACACACACACACACACACTACACACTACATTTTCCCAAAGGTATCACTAAACATAAGCCAAATGGATAAATAACCCACTGAGGGTTCACAGCAAGTTTACAATAAAAAGTTTGTAATAAAAAAAATTTAAGAATTGTCCATAAAAGCATTGGAGGTCAACATCCACATTGAGTCTAAAGCGAGCATAACATTTGATTTTATGGATCCAGGCCATCTCCAGTCTCGAGATACCACGTACTAAAGAATCACCTCTCCAGTGGGGTATATATCTATCAATTCCAAGAAAGATGGTTTTAGCAGGATTTTTGTTGTGAACCTCCAAGTAGTGTCGCGAGACTGGGTGCTTGAGAAAACCACAAATAATGTTAGTTATGTGCTAGTTGAGCCTAACCGAAAGTGCCTGCTTGGTCCTGCCCACATATTGCAGCCCACATGGGCATTAAAGCAGGTACACAACACTCTTGGTGGAGCATGTAATATAAAGGGCTTGATTTCAAATTCTCTAAGAGTGCTGGATAAAAAACTTATGGGTTCTCCTATGCGCACAGCTACTCATAGAGCAGACCCTACATCTCCTGCATTGATAAAACCCAGTAAGGTTTTCAAAGAAACCCTTTAGAGTAGGAGGGGGGTCAAGAACATTGGGAGCTAATCTAGTCCTAAGGGAAGAGGCTCCCTTGTAGATGACCTGTGGCTTATTGGGAAGAACAGTATTGAAAACATCATTAGTTAAAATATGACAGTGTTTTTTAATAAGTCTGCCCACATTCTTATGTTGGATGGAATAAGTGGTGATAAAAGGTCAGAAGGTATCCTGTCCCCAATGGGTGGTCTTTCTTTAAGTAGGTCAGCCCTATCTAGTGACGACACCTCTTCTAGGGTTTTAACTAGAGAGGCCTCAGGATAGCCTTTTAGCCTTTTTTTAGAAATCTTTTAGTTAGAACATTGGCCTGTAGGAGAAACTTGCCAAATTTGGAGCAGTTTCTCCTCCAATTGTATATGTTGGCTTTTGGGCACTGATTTTAGCCACGTTACATGGTGGCAACAATCCATAGGAATATATGAATTGCAGTCAGTGCTCTTAAAATGCAAAGCGCAATTCATATATTCCTACGGATAGTTGCGGTTTGTGGTTTTCCCAAGCACCCAGTCTCGCGACACTACTTGGAGGTTCACAACAAAAATCCTGATAAAACCATCTTTCTTGGAATTGATAGATATATTCCCCACTGGAGAGGTGGTTCTTTAGTACGTGGTATCTTGAGACTGGAGATGGCCTGGATCCATAAAATCAAATGTTATGCTCCCTTTGGACTCAATGTGGATGTTGACCTCAATGCTTTTATGGACAATTCCTAAATTTTTTTATTGCAAACTTTTTATTGTAAACTTGTTGTGAACCCTCAGTGGCTTATTTATTTATCCATTTGGCTTATCGCCTATGTTTAGAGATACCTTTGGGAAATTGTGGTGGGGCTATTGTTATAGCTCACATGTCCCTATGGTTTACACCCCTTAACGAATATTGGCCTAGAGATTGGTGTGTTTTTGACCAATTGGTTGGGAGGTCAACTCCGACTACCTTTGGTCATTTCTCACATGAATCTCCATGAACACCATTATAGATCTTTCAATCTTATTTTTAAACACTATATCATTTAACAATTTCATTACAATTTTTTTATTAAATTTAATTTCTTGGTCCTTGTAATCTCCGCTGACAGATCACACTTATATAGTGTGTTCTTTTCTTTTGGGTGTTGCTAATGTGAATATACTTGCGCCACTAGAGGTCAGTGTTGGACTGTTTCGTTTTTTTATACACGACATGTGTTTCAGATTCATATGGAGTGTTTCATGCTTTTTATAAATATAATAATAATATATAATATTATATATATTTTTTGTCCTATCATTTTCCAATTTTTATCAATTGTACCTTAATAAATCTTTTTATTATTTGCCATCATTTATACATCAATACAATTATATGTTTTCCTATTATAGAATCAGGCAATTCAGCTTAGCTGCTCAAGATTCACAGCGAGGCTTGGTTGCCTAGTGATAGCGATGAGTCAGCGCGTCGCCCATTCCCCATGACTAAGTCAATCTTTGACAAAACGTACGTCGGCTGGTAGGCGTGCTGACGTCATCGCGGTGTATTGTGTACTGGTGGATGGGCATTCTCTTATGAGTTTGTTTTACTCTTGTTTAATGTAAGTGCAATACTTCCTTTTTATAATAAATGATACATGTGGATTTACACTATGGAGAGTTTCTCTTTTTGTCCCTCTAATGTTGATTGTTGGTGCATTCTGTGAGTCCCAATACTCTGACATATCCTTATTACCATCAAGTGAACCACTGCTGGCGCTGGTCTGATATCAGGTTATTGATCCCAATTCACAGGCTTTCTATTGCTTGCCTTTTTGGTAAGCGTGCATTTTTTAAGGTGGAGGTTCACTGTCACTGGTGTTTTTATTCATCTTTTTTCTTTGCACAAAAAGGATCGCTTATCAAGATTCACTTCACAGAACGTTATTTCTTTATGGGACTTTCTTGATGGTTTCCCCCTTTTATGTGGGGACTTACCACCATATCACACGGCACTCAGACTGTCACAATATGTTTGTTTAATTAATATTTTTTGCAGCACAGCTTTCCTTTTCCTTTCTATTGAAAATAATTAGTGACCCAGCATTTCGTTTTCAGTGTCATTGGCTGCAATAGCGGTTTGGCAGGAGGAGTGCCCCGTCTTAAATCCCAGTGGAAGGGAATAGTAATCCAATAATGGTGTTGTCAGTGAAAGGAATAGAGATCCATCATTGGAGTATGTTTGAGGATTAGTAAGCCAGCATTTAGTGGAAAAGAACAGTGACCCATCGTTGGTGTCAGTGGAAACGTCCAGGGGCGGCTCCAGCCAATTTTTTTTGTAGGTGCTATGCAGGTGCTAGGGGTTAAAGTGGGGGAGCTAAGTCTCAAAAGCATGAAAATAAACTAAAATGAAAGGCAGAGACACCAAACGACATTTGGACTAGAAAATAAGACTTTTTTATCAATTGTTAAGACAATAAATAAGTGCAATAATCACAGAAAGACTGTAAACAGAAAATTAAATGTCGTGCCCTGAAGACATATGAAACCAGCAGAGGAGAAAGTCCATAGAACCCAAAAGGATTCGCTTTTATGTGAAATTAAATCAGGTGGCACATTGTCCTACTCTGGTTTGATTATATCTCCCACAGGCTACAGGAAGTCAGCTATGACTTGGCCTCAGGGCTCCTTTGTGATGCACATACAGTGGGTATAGAAAAGAACCACTCCCTCTAAAATGATCACATTGTGGTACACCCAATTGAGAAGTCTTCATTTCAGGCTGCAAAGCAACAAAATGTGATTAAGAGGGGGGGGTCTTTTCTATACCAAATGTATGTGCATCACAAAAAAGCCACCTGGTCCATTTGCAGTGGATACATGCAGTTAAGCATTCACAGTAAAGAACCAAAACCCATAAATTTCTGCAGAGGCTATGGGTTTGCAACTGGATCCAGAGAAATTTAGATCCACAAAAACCATGTATGGAGTAAACCATAAATGCAATGGTAAGCAAGCCTAGGCCATTAACAGTCACAGAGCAAGAAAGGAAAGTCATAGCAGACCTATGCTGTGGCCTGTGTAGGACAATAGGGTTAATTTACTAAAGCTGCAGTCAGAGTGCAAACTCAGGCTCATTTCTGCATAGAAACCAATTGGCTTCCAGCTTTCATTGCCAAAGCTTAACTGAACAAGCTGAGGTTAGAAGCTGATTGGCCCCCGTGCACAGCTGCACTAGATTCTGAGTGCACCAGTTTTAGTAAATCTATGCCAATGTGTCACCTGGCCCATTTTCAGTGGATACAATAGGCACTATAACGCAGTTAAGCATTCATAGTAAAGAACAGAAACCCATCAATTTCAGAGGATATGGGTTTGTGGAACTAAGCTTTTCGGAGTCCAGTTGCAAACAATGCACGGGATGAGGTTAAACCATGAATGGCAATGGTAAGCAATGCTAGACCATCAACAGTCACAGGCAAGAAACAAAGGAGACCAAGTCATAGCAGACCTATGCTGTGGCCTGTAGGAGATATGATCAAACCAGAGTAGCAGATACTATGGGTTTGTGGATCTAAGCTTCTCTGAGTCCAGTTGCAAACAATGCAGAGGATGGAGTAAACCATGAATGGCAAGCAATGCTAAACCATTAACAGGTGACAGAACAAGAAAGGACACCAAGTCAAAGCCAACCTATGCTGTGGCCTGTGGGAGATATGATCAAACCAGAGTAGGACAATGTGCCGCCTGGCCCATTTGCAGTGGATAAAATGGACACCATAATACAGTCAAACATTCACAGTAAAGAACAGAAACCCGTTAATTTCTGCAGAGACTGGGGTTTTACAATTAAACTCCTTTTGGTCCTGTGGAAAACAATGCAAAGGATGGCTTAAAACACAAATGGCAACAACATTAAGCTTATCAAGGGCTAAGTAGTACAACCTACAACCATGTGGCAAATGTCAGCACTTTCCATTGCATGTTCTATAGTAGGACAATACGTCTGTTACAATGGTGTGTTGCAAAGGTATCAATAACTTGTTGAATGTCAAGCTTTCTTGCTCTGTGACTGTTAATGGCAAGTAATGCCAAGTTGCTATTGCGAGCATCACCACTGCTTTTTCTAAGGTAGTTTTTTATGCGGCAAAGGCATGAAAAACTATGTTCACAGGCTGCAGAGGTGACAGGCAGGGTGATGGATATACATACAAGTTTATACAAATCTATAAAGGCATCTTTATATGATGTCAACATGGATAACAACTCGTGAGTGCTCTTGGGCACGAGTCCTTGTTGTTCCTTTCTTTGCAATAGAAGACGAGCTTGATGCCCTTCTGCTGAGAAGTTCTCTATGGCAGTAAGCTGTTTTGGTCTAAGAAAGACTTGTGTTTGGGGTTGAGTGCCGACACCCCTGCCATCACATTGCTTGCCTCTGTAGAAAAGCGTCTGTTCATTTCATTTACAAGTCTGTCAATAACCAGAAAGAAGCAATGCTTACGCAAATCATCTGAACTTTGTCACGTTGTCATTATGGGGTATGTGTAGAATTTTGAGGAAAATTATAAAATTTAATCCATTTTGGAATAAGGCTGTAACATAAAATGTGGAAAAAGTGAAGCACTGTGAATACTTTCTGGATGCACTGTATGTACACGGCACACAAAAATCTCTGGATCTAAAAAGCTATGCCTTCATAAATCACACATACACCTATGTTTATTGGCTGCCAACAAAATTCACCGCAAGACAGCAATATTAAACTGCATCAGAGAAACTCAAATATGTACTTGGCACACATGCCATTTTTCATCAACACAGACTAGGCCTGCATACTAACTTGAGAACCTAAAATTGTTACAGCCTTCATAAATCAAAAGTCACAAATTTGAAAATGCAAATTGCAAATGTATAGCTAACTGCTTCAAAACATGTCGAACATGAAACCTGCATTACTGTCCCACAAGGCTCAGACTCCAAACCATTTGCAGAATGCAAAGGGTTAGTTCAGCTTTACCAAAAAACTGCCAATGCAGATAAGGGGTGCATGCATATATAAAGAACAGTGCTTTGACTAAGGTTACATAATGCCCTTGCATTGTCCACATGTATTCAAAACTGCACAGCTCATGCCTAGACAGTTTTTTGCACATTGAGCTAACCCATTAACATAAGCTAACTGCCAATCTTCAACAGAAAATACTATTATGCTCACATCATTTAGAAAGAAAAGTTTTTATGAGCCTACCTTAAAGGAGAACCTGGGAGTATTTGGTGGTTTTGGATGACAGGAAGAATGTAGTATGTGATGATCTGTAGACAACGGTGGCAAATTGCTGTTGGGAGAATAAAAATGATTCCAAGCACTGGTAAAAATGCAAACAACAAAGCAGTAATTTACAGCATACCCAGGACCAGGGGCATATCTACCGTGAGGCAAAGAAGGAGAGGAGTTTGCCTTGGGTGGCATTTTTCAGGGGGGCGGCGCTGCCCCCCGCCATCTGTGCAAGTGTTTAGAATGAAATCTGGAGCAGCGTCACAGAAAAGTATGGAAGAAAGCTGTGCCTTCCTGCTAAATTGGGCTATCATGCAGGGTCGGAACTACCAGGGTCACAGGGAGCAGGTTTTGACAAGTGGAACGGAGCCCCGCTGTCCCTCCTGCAAACCGGGTGCTGACTTGAGGCTCAAGTCCACCCGCACACACCAAGCCTATCACCATTATGTCCCACACAGCAGAAGCAGTATGACTGCAGGGAAGATGATTCTGCGAGCAACAAGTGAAGCACAAGCACAGGGAACTGCTGGCCCTGCTGAGGAGTGGCCTGAGAAGGAGCTCCATCTATGGACTGTCACCTGACCTCTCCTTAGATTGTGAAGGTTTGTTCCTGAAAATATCCCTTGTTTGCAAAGCTAACCATCTATGTTAGCTGCCTTAGGCCCCTTTCACACTTATACGACTTGTCATACGATTTTGTACTGCAAAATCGTATGACAAGTCATTCTCCATGATTTTCAATGACTACCATTCATATTGGCAGGACTTTAAGTCGTGCCGACTTGAAAGTAGTCCCTGCACTACTTTGGTCCAACTTCTATGCGAGTTGTACTCCATAGACCTCAATGTTAAACCCTGAAGTAGCATGCAAGTCGTGCCTGAATAATATAGACACGACTTCAGTACGACTTTGTAAGCACAAGCCTGGCTCGCTGATCGGGAAAGGAAAACTTTTTTTTCCTTTCCCGAAGAGCTACAGGCAGTGCTGACAGCTGTCTGGTATGAATCCAGAGGGGGAACGCCGTGCCAAGTTTTAAATGAAAAAAATGGCGTGGGTTCCCCCCCAGGGGCATACCAGGCCCTTAGGTCTGGTATGGATCTAAGGGGAACCCCCTTCGCCGAAAAATCGGCGTGGGGTCCCCCCCAAAATCCATACCAGACCGCGATCCGAGCACGCAGCCCGGCCGGTCAGGAATGGGGACGAGCGAGCGCCCCCCCCCTGGACCGTACCAGGCCGCATGCCCTCAACATGGGAGGTGGGTGCTTTGGGGTATGGGGGGGCGCCCTGCGGCCCCCCCACCCCAAAGCACCTTGTCCCCATGTTGATGAGGACAAGGGCCTCTTCCCGACAACCCTGGCCATTGGTTGTCGGGGTCTGCGGGCGGGGGCTTATCGGAATCTGGGAGCCCCCTTTAATAAGGGGGCCCCCAGATCCCGGCCCCCCACCCTATGTGAATGAGTATGGGGTACATGGTACCCCTACCCATTCACCTAGGGAAAAAAGCGTCAATAAAAAACAAACACAGTACACAGGTTTTTAAAATAATTTATTAGGCAGCTCCGGGATCTTCTTCCGACTTCGGGGGTCCTCTTCCGACTTCGGGGGTCTCTCCGGCGTCTTCTCCCAGTGTCCGCATCTTCTGCCGGCTCCACCGCTATCTTCTGGCGCTCTTTTGCCAGCGGTGGTCCGGACCTCTGGATCGTCTTCTTCCCTCTTCTCTTCCAGAGATGTTGACACAACGCTCTCTCCAGCCAGAATGGTCTCTGTGCGCTCCGCAACGGACTTATATAGGCGGTGACCCCGCCCCCTTATGCCGTCACAGTCCCTGGGCATGCTGGGACTGTGACGTTTTAGGAGGCGTGGTCACCGGGTGATGACCACGTCCCCTTATGACGGCACAGTCCCAGCATGCCCCGGGACAGTGACCTCATAAGGGGGCGGGGTCACCGCCTATATAAGTCCGTTGCGGAGCGTTCAAAGACCATTCCAGCTGGAGAGAGCGTTGTGTCAACATCTCTGGAAGAAAGGCAGAAGGCAGAAGTCCGGACCACCGCTAGCAATTGAGCTGCAGAAGATAGCGGAGGAGCCGGCAGAAGATGCGGACACCGGGAGGAGACGGTGGAGAGACCCCCGAAGTCGGAAGAGGACCCCCGAAGTCGGAAGAAGATCCCGGAGCTGCCCAATAAATTATTTTAAAAACCTGTGTACTGTGTTTTTTATTGACGCTTTTTTCCCTAGGTGAATGGGTAGGGGTACCATGTACCCCATACTCATTCACATAGGGTGGGGGGCCCCCTTATTAAAGGGGGCTCCCAGATTCCGATAAGCCCCCCGCCCGCAGACCCCGACAACCAACGGCCAGGGTTGTCGGGAAGAGGCCCTTGTCCTCATCAACATGGGGACAAGGTGCTTTGGGGTGGGGGGGCCGCAGTGCGCCCCCCCATACCCCAAAGCACCCACCCCCCATGTTGAGGGCATGCGGCCTGGTATGGTCCAGGAGGGGGGGGGCGCTCGCTCGTCCCCACCCCCATTCCTGACCGGCCGGGCTGCGTGCTCGGATAAGGGTCTGGTATGGATTTTGGGGGGACCCCCACGCCAATTTTTCGGCGTAGGGGGTTCCCCTTACAATCCATACCAGACCTAAGGGCCTGGTATGCCCCTGGGGGGAAACCCACACCAGTTTTTTTATTTAAAACTTGGCGTGGAGTTCCCCCTTATGATTCATACCAACTACTGTATGTTTTCATTTGTTAATGCCAAAAACGTGGCAAAGTAGTACTGCTCCCAAATCGCGGTAAAATCGCGGCAAATCGCGGTAAAATCGCGGCGAAATCGCGGCCGCAAAATCGCGGTAAAATCGTGCGACTTTGAAGTCGTATAAGTGTGAAAGGGGCCTTAAAAGAAAAAAAAAAACAACATGTTCATTCCACCCAAAGCAGACGTTTCAGGTATTTGCCCTCACACTCCATACCTCTCCCCCAATCTCTTTCCCTTTCTTCCATTTCTCTCCTTTTCCATATCCCCTTCCTATTTCTTCTCCTATCAGGGTGGGGGGGGAGCACTGTGGCAGGCCAATGAGGGTTTTTTGGGGAACACTGTAGCAGGCTAGTGGGGGAGGGGTGGGGTGTTACTACCCCACAGTCCACCAGAGACCCCAAATAGCCACTTGAGAAGGGGTGGGACAAAATTTAGATGGAGTGTGTCCCAATTTTAGTCTTGCCTAGGGCAGCAGAAAACCAAAATACACCACTGCCCAGGACAAAGTTAACAAAATTTGACATACCTTAGTAAAATAAGTGGTTGTTGGTGATCAGGAGACAGCAGTAGCAGCTTGACAAGCATTCAATAGATGGCAGTGGATGACCAGCAGAGAGCAGATATCAGTGACAGATTGGCCTTCAGCAACTGTTGAGTCAAATATGACAAGTATTGAAAGTGGTTGTAAAGTCTTTTTTTTTCTTTAACCACTTCAGCCCCGGAAGATTTTACCCCCTTCCTGACCAGAGCACTTTTTACAATTCGGCACTGCGTCGCTTTAACTGCTAATTGCGCGGTCATGCAATGCTGTACCCAAACGAAATTTGCGTCCTTTTCTTCCCACAAATAGAGCTTTCTTTTGATGGTATTTGATCACCTCTGCCGTTTTTATTTTTTGCGCTATAAACGGAAAAAGACCGAAAATTTGGAAAAAAAATGATATTTTCTACTTTTTGTTATAAAAAAAATCCAATAAACTAAATTTTAGTCATACATTTAGGCCAAAATGTATTCGGCCACATGTCTTTGGTAAAAAAAATGTCAATAAGCGTATATTTATTAGTTTGCGCAAAAGTTATAGCGTCTACAAACTAGGGTACATTTTCTGGAATTTACACAGCTTTTAGTTTATGACTGCCTATGTCATTTCTTGAGGTGCTAAAAAGGCAGGGCAGTACAAACCCCCCAAAATGACCCCATTTTGGAAAGTAGACACCCCAAGGAAATTGCTGAGAGGCATGTTGAACCCATTGAATATTTATTTTTTGTCCCAAGTGATTGAATAATGACAAAAAAAAAAAAAATTACAAAAAGTTGTCACTAAATGATAGATTGCTCACACAGGCCATGGGCATATGTGGAATTGCACCCCAAAATACATTCAGCTGCTTCTCCTGAGTACGGGGATACCACATGTGTGGGACTTTTTGGTAGCCTAGCCGCGTACAGGGCCCCGAAAACCAAGCACCGCCTTCAGGATTTCTAAGGGCATAAATTTTTGATTTCACGCCTCACTACCTATCACAGTTTTGAATGCCATAAAATGCCAAGATGGCACAAAACCCCCCCAAATGACCCCATTTTGGAAAGTAGACACCCCAAGCTATTTGCTGAGAGGCATGGTGAGGTATTTTGCAGCTCTCATTTGTTTTTGAAAATGAAGAAAGACCAGAAATTTTTTTTTTTCTTTTTTCAATTTTCAAAACTTTGTGACAAAAAGTGAGGTCTGCAAAATACTCACTATACCTCTCAGCAAATAGCTTGGGGTGTCTACTTTCCAAAATGGGGTCATTTGGGGGGGGGGGGGGGTTGTGCCACCTGGGCATTCCATGGCCTCCGAGACTGTGATAGGCAGTGAAGAGTGAAATCAAAAATTTACGCCCTTAGAAAGCCTGAAGGCGGTGCTTGGTTTTCGGGGTCCCGTGCGCGGCTAGGCTCCCAAAAAGTCCCACACATGTGGTATCCCCGTACTCAGGAGAAGCAGCAGAATGTATTTTGGGGTGTAATTTCACATATCCCCATGGCATGTTTGAGCAATATATCATTTAGTGACAACTTTGTGCAAAAAAAAAAAAAAAATTTGTATCTTTCCCGCAACTTGTGTCACAATATAAAATATTCCATGGACTCGACATGACTCTCAGCAAATAGCTTGGGGTGTCTACTTTCCAAAATGGGGTCATTTAAGGGGGTTTTGAACTATCCTGGCATTTTATGCACAACATTTAGAAGCTTATGTCACACATCACCCACTCTTCTAACCACTTGAAGACAAAACCCTTTCTGACACTTTTTGATTACGTGAAAAAATTATTTTTTTTTGCAAGAAAATTACTTTGAACCCCCAAACATTATATATTTTTTTTAAAGCAAATGCCCTACAGATTTAAATGGTGGGTGTTTCATTTTTTTTTTTTCACACGGTATTTGCGCAGCGATTTTTCAAACGCATGTTTTGTGGAAAAAACACTTTTTTAAATTTTAATTCACTAAAACACACTATATTGCCCAAATGTTTGATGGAATAAAAAAGATGATCTTAAGCCGAGTACATGGATACCAAACATGACATGCTTTAAAATTGCGCACAAACGTGCAGTGGCAACAAAATTGATACATTTTTAAAAGCCTTTAAAAGCCTTTACAGGTTACCACTTTAGATTTACAGAGGAGGTCTACTGCTAAAAATACTGCCCTCGATCTGACCTTCGCGGTGATACCTCACATGCATGGTGCAATTGCTGTTTACATTTGACGCCAGACCGACGCTTGCGTTCGCCTTAGCGCGAGAGCAGGGGGGACAGGGGTGCTTTTTTTTTTTCTTTATTTTTTTTTGCTTTTTTATCTTTTTTTATTTATTTATTTATTTAAAGATATGACACAGATACAAATATAACGGTAGCTTTGCATTGCATTTAAACTGTAATGAACTCGTCAAGTATAACAGTCAGAAACTTAACAGTTAAATGTGAGTGAAGGTCATTATTCAGTTAGACTGAGATACGACTCGCCGAAGTCTAAAATAATGTAAACTTAAACATCTGTGCCCATCACTTTTTATGTCTTTTTTTATAGAGAGAGAAATAGTAAAGTTAGAGAGAGAAGACTGAGGAGAGAGAAAAAGAAAGAGAGATAAAAGAAAAATAATTGAAAATTAAACAACATTCCTGGGAGGGGGGGAGGGAGGAGGGGAGGGGCGTTTGCCCCCGGGGAGCCAAATTCGGTAATGCTGAACTGTCAATAGGAATCCTAGACGATGGATCCCGACAGGTATTGGTGGAATTCGTCGGAGAAGCGAAAAAGGTTCCAATTAAACCTATGTTTCTATGACTTGTGGACCTATGTTTCTCTGACTTGTCCCGCAACGCAGAGGTCAGATCCTCCATCTGCTCAATGTCCCCCACCCTCGCGAACCATTGGGCCACCGTTGGCGCAGACTGTTGCTTCCAAAGAGGTGGAATGCTAGCCCGGGCCGCGTTAAGGAGATGCTTGAGGAGGGATTTGTGGTAACATTTCTTTGACAGGGGAGTAAGGTTAAGAAGAACCGCAGCTGAAGGGAGATATCCGTGAGTTTCTGTACGAGCTTAAGCACCGGCTGCCAAAAAGTTTTCAGTACAGGGCAGTCCCAGAAAATATGTAATAGAGTGCCTGGATGTAGGTTGCAGCGCCAGCAGCGGTCAGATTGTAAAGGAAATATCTTAGCTAGCACTGAAGGGGTCCTGTACCAGCGCGTCACTATTTTATATGCGGTCTCTTGGTATTTGCTGCACATAGAGGATTTCTGAGCGAAAAAGAGTATGCGTTCTTTTTGGGGTTCTGTGAAGGTGACTTGTAAGTCTCTCTCCCATTTTGCTAAGAATGGGGGATCCACTGTGGCGTGAAGGTCCAAGAGGGATTTGTAGGAGGCTGATAAGGATCTCCGAATCGGTCCCTCACCCAAGCAGAGCTCCTCAAAAAAATGGAGCTCTCTAACAAAGTGGTTTGGTTTGGACAGTGAGCCAAGAAAGTGGAATAATTGGTTTATCCTCCAGTGGTCCAACTGAATTTATCTTATTTTTAAACTGTTCCTTTCATTTTTTTTTTTAAATCATTTTTATTGTTATCTCAGGGAATGTAAATATCCCCTATGATAGCAATAGGTAGTGACAGGTACTCTTTTTTGAAAAAATTGGGGTCTATTAGACCCTAGATCTCTCCTCTGCCCTCAAAGCATCTGACCACACCAAGATCGGTGTGATAAAATGCTTCCCCAATTTCCCAATGGCGCTGTTTACATCCGGCGAAATCTAAGTCATAAAATGCTCGTAGCTTCCGGTTTCTTAGGCCATAGAGATGTTTGGAGCCACTCTGGTCTCTGATCAGCTCTATGGTCAGCTGGCTGAATCACCGGCTGCTTTCTCAGGTTCCCTGTTGAAAACGGTAAACGGTAAAGTATAAAAAATTGCATACCTGAAAAGCAAACATGATAAAACATAATAACAATAAAACATTGCAGAATAGAACACAGTAAAAAAGAGCAGAACACCAGAGAGAGAATAGAGAGAGAGAGAGAGAACAATAAAACGACAACTATTTTTTTTTATTTTTGTTTGTGTTTTTTTTGCAAACTTGTAACTTTTATAACTGTAACCGGTTCCAGGTTCGGGTCTCTCAAAATGCGATGGCATCTTGGGAGACCCTGTGAAAGTGTGTCCTAGTCTGTGGAATGCTGTACCCTACGCTAATACTCAACTAGTGAATGGTAGCGTTCAAAACATTCACCAATGCAAAGACCAGGATTGTCAGGACAGGAGGGACAATAATAGCGGGTGTCACGCCTATATCTGCGCTTGCTGCAGACACAACATCTATTTTGGGGGGGTTTGTTGGGTAGGGGTACTCGGGAGGACATAAAAATGCCTCTCATGCAGCCGACTGCATTTGGTTGGGGATGTGAATGGGGGAAGTACGGGCGCTGCAGAAGCGGTGGGTTCCCAATTAGGATTGGCGAATGCAGTAGGAAGGGCACTATGGGCACGACGGGCCCGTGTTTGTCTTTTTGGTGGCAGCGGGACACTACTTGTGCTTGCCACCTCACCAGCTTGAACTGCACTTATGGGACTCGCCACGTCACCAAGTGTTACTGCAGTGCTGGTTTGACTACGACCGGGGTGTACTAGGCCGCTGGCGCTTGCCAGTTCACCAAAACGCTACAAAAAAAACTGTTAGCGATCGCAGGGATCAGGCCTGACTCTGCGAACGCTGCAGTTATGCGTTTAGTGTTTTGTAAGTGACAGTGATCGATCGATACTGCACTTGGGTGGAGCACTTTGTAAAAAGCGTTAAAGCACTTTATTAAGGAGTACACTCCAAAAAGCCTTTGGAGGCGAAACGCGTCGGTCTCTATGACTACACCCCACCACTACCCACTGCGCTGTTTTTACACTACTTTTTATGCCTTTTCATATCAATTTTATTTTGAGCCGAGTTTTTACTGCTCTCGCTTGTAACTTTTTGGAGTGTACTCCTTAATAAAGTTCTCTAACGCTTTTTACAAATAAGGATTTACACTATGTGGAAGTTTTTTCTTTTCTTTGTCTATTCGTTCATATGACGGGCTTTTGAGGAAACGGTCATTCGGCGACCAAAACCGAATCCTGGGGGCTCCCGATCCCAAATTGGTACACCATCTGAGGACTTCTGACAAGATTCTACACAAGTCTTCCTACAGATCGTCACCCCATACCGCTTGACGGTACAAGCTCGTTTGACTCACCGCCAACGGCCTGTGAGTCCACCTTATCTGGTAAGGGCATCCTTTTGCTTTTCTTTCTCTTTGTTGAGACCACCCACATGAGTGAAGAATCTGCCTGTATCTAAGGATTTCTTTAAAACAGCCCTTAATCACCTCATATGAAGACGGCCTACGCCCAGTTGGCTGTGGGGTTAACTAGGAGTACCCCATCCACCCATTAATAGACTTCCAGTATCCATATATGTTTACCCTTTTTAGGGATTTGGACGTCCTTTCTCTTGGCTTTTGCCCAAATGAACATTATTTTTGCTGAGCTGCACACTCAGTATATTAAGATACCTTGCATTATTATTTTGCTGTATTGTTTCTTTGAATATGGTATTGCATGCACGATTGTTTCTTAATTAACCCACAGGTTGTTATTGAGTATTCACTCCCTTACATATCTAAGCACTCACTATTATTATATATTGTTATATATATTTTTTGGGATGTTTTATAAAACAATTACCATTCACTTAATAAGTTTACACTTCAAGCTTTAACACTCCTTTATAGAGATCACTATTACTTGATTAGTAACATGTGTCTCACTATTCATTAGCGCCCCACTTTTCATTATTACTTTTCCAAACATTACCCATCCCTGTCCCCCGCAATCACATGAGTAAACTTCAATCTGACCTTTTTAAATTCACCTGAAACTACAAGAGACACAGAATTCCCCAATCGGTAATGATGGCGGCACGCTCAGATGGAGGCCTTGCCTTTCCCAACCTCATTAAATATTACCAAGCCACCCAACTACGTGCCATAGCCTCATGGTTCACCCAAAGGTCCTATAATAGGTGGACAGAAATTGAAAAAATATGGTTAGCCCCAACCCACCCAAACAGCCTACTATGGAGCGCGAGGGCGGAGGTCCCCCCTGAGCGCTTACTGGGAACCATGTCCCAACTTCGTCAATTGTGGAACAAACTATCCCACTTACATGAGTTGTCCTCAGAAAAAATCGGTCCTAACGTCCTATGTCTGCAATCCCAAAATCCCAGACAGTCTCACTCGCCAGATGTCCCACTCATGGTCGTCACGGAACCTTTTCCATTACGGACACATAGTAGACCCTAGAACTCGCAGGCTATTGTCATACTCTGATCTTCAGACCAAATATGACCTTCCGCACCAAGCCTTTTACAGTTACCTGCAAATACGCCACTATGCCCTGTCTATATCGTCTGACCTACAGTTCTCCCTTCCAACGCCTTTTGAAAACCTAATCCTGGGGGGCATGGCCCAGAAGGGCTTAATCTCAGACATTTATAAAATAATAAATGCCCACCCATTAGAAACTAAAGGTAAACATGCTTACATGATCAAATGGGAAAAAGCCCTCGATGAGGAACTCCCCATGGAGCAATGGCAGACGATATGGACCCAGGCGGCAAAAAGCTCCCTTTGTACCCTATACAAGGAAAACACCTATAAAATCCTCCTATACTGGTATATGACTCCGGACACCCTACACGCCATATATCCCTCCAGCTCCGATCGCTGCTGGCGCTGTCAAAAAGAAAGAGGGACACTCCTCCATATCTATTGGAGCTGTCCATTGATTACTCCTTTTTGGACTGCGGTCCAACAGTTGTTGACCGGTCTTCTAGAAGTACAGATCCCCATGGTCCCCAAGTCCTTTCTCCTAGGAGTCTTACAATTAAAGATTCCCACGCCTTACAAAAAATTAATGCGCCACATTCTCACAGTGGCACGCTGTCTTATTGCCCTACACTGGAAAAAAACTCCCCCCCCCCCCCACTCCTGAAGCCCTATACACCAGGATTAAAGATGTGGAGTTGATGGAGAAGATGACGGCCAGAATACAGGATAGGCTGGAAGCACATATTAAAGTATGGGAGCTGTGGCATCTCCGAGAGGATCCACCATGATCAAGTAAATAAGCTATTATAATGATCACCCCCCCCCCCCCCTCCTTCTCTTCCTTCATACTCTTCTCCTTCTTTTTCTTTCTCTTTGCCTTGAATGTTTTAACGACGTGTACAGTTTTGAGCAGTGTAATAGGGAAAAATGAAGGGAATTGTTATATACATGTCCCTTATTATATGCTCCCCTTTTTTCCTTCTTTTTTTTTTATTTGTCGTTCTCTACATATTATGTACTCTTGTAATACAAATATTACAATAAAATGTTATTTGGAAAAAAAAAAAAAGAAGTACTGGTATGTACGTAAACTGGGATCAAAGAGCGTATAGGATATTATGGTCCATACGGAAAAATGTTACGTACAAGTGATGGTACTATAAAATACACATACGCACACACATGGATGGTGTGTATGTAGAGATGGTCATGTACTCACATTGCATGGTAGTAGGCTAAATATACATATACAGAAAAAGGCAAGGCAATCATATGCAAAAAATGATGGCGAGTCTTATGGTGTGATAATCAATGCTAGAAGTACCGTGTCCATTTTGTAAAAGGATATAATCGCTATCAATATAACTTATGTGTACAGCATACTAAAAGTAACAGTTACATGAGATGGTACTTACTATGTGAAGGATACCGAATGTGGAAAATGGACCATAAGGGTCAGCTGTGAAAGAAAACAAAGCATGGAAATGTTGTAAGTAATTCCGTCAGGAGAAACACAGACTATAGTTACAAGAGGGTATGAACCTCAGTTTCTTCATTTAACCCTCCAGGTGCCAAGGTCCCTAAGGAATAGATCCAATGGGATTCCTGTTGGCAAAGGCGTCTAAACCGTTCAGCTGCAGGCAATGTCCCAGGGATAGATTCCAGAACCCAAACTTTCAGGCCCACCGTAGATTTTTTGTGTTGACAAAGAAAATGCTTGGGGACACTGTGATGGTCTCGTCCTTTCACTATTTTTTCCACTGACACCAACAATAAGATATTACTCCTCCCACTGACACCAATGATTCCTTCCACTGACTCCATTGCTGGCTCACTATGCTTTCCACTGACACCAATAATAGGGACTATTCCTTCCACTGACACCAACAAGGAGGTACTACTCCTCCCACTGACAGCAATGCTGGCTCACTATTCCTTTCACCAACACCAATGATGGGGCTATTCCTTCCACTCACACCACCAATAATGGGCCACTAATTGTTCCAGTGATACCAATGATGGGTCACCATTCCTCCCACCCACACCAGTGATTGGTCACTGTTTCTTCCACTGACACCAATGCAGGCTTACTATTTTTTTCCACTGACACCAACAATAGGATATTACGCCTCCCACTGACACCAATGATTCCTTCCACTAACTCCAATGATGGGTCACTATTCCTTTCACTGACACCAACAATGGGGTACTGGGGGGCGTGGCCAACTTCCGGGATGTGAGGATGTGAGAAGCCTGAGCTCCGTCCATACCGCTTCAATCCTATCACCATCCTGCTAGCCCGGTCGCCATCCGACACCATCCTCAGCCTACAAAGACCCCTGAGACTCTCCAGAGCAACCCGCGATGGTGAAATACGGCCCAGCCATGGAAGAAACCCCGGGATTTGACCCGCCGACGACGGCGTCTCAGCAGCAGCAAAATGGCGCCGGCCGGCCTCATGCTCTGAAGCACAGCCATCCGTCCACCTCTCTGTCGGCCCAGCAACACCAAGGGAAGGGTGAGTCACAGCGAGCCCCCTCCTGCAGCCCCGAAGACCCCCTGCTGCTCTCCCCTTTAGAGGACACTGACCCAGCATCTCACTCCGCTGCAGACGCGGCCTTAGGCCCTGCTGAGCCATCTCTCTCTCAAATAATGGAGGCTATACAACACAGCCATGCCTCTCTGACCACTCAGATGGACTCCATTAAGACTGACTTGTCATTTCTTAAACATGATGTGCAGAACCTGAGACACAGAGTGCAAAACGCAGAGCAGCGGATAGGAGATTTGGAGGATGACACCCGTCCCTTACAGGGGTCAGTCAGGGAGCTGCGTCAGGCCCAAGAATACACCTCAGACAAAATCACAGATATGGAAGATCGTTTGAGACGTAACAATCTCCGCTTCCTTGGCTTTCCAGAGGGCTCGGAAGGTAAAGCACCAGAGCAGTTTATGGAGCAATGGCTGACATCCACTTTTGGCGCCAACATGTTCTCCAAAATTTTTGCCATTGAAAGAGCGCACAGAGTCCCACTTCGCCCTTTGCCTCCTGGAGCGCCTCCACGGGCTATGCTTATTAAGCTACTATATTTCAGAGATAGAGAGACCATCATCAGGGCAGCCAGAGAAAAAGGGAACATACGTTTTAATGGCAATGGCATAACCATCTTTCCAGACTTTTCAGTAGCCACGCAAAAGCAACAAGCCACTTTTCTGGTGATTAAAAGGCGCCTAGGTGACCTACAATTGCCCTATAGCATGCTGTACCCGGTGTGCCTACGTATTATCCATCAAGGCAAGGCCCACTTTTTCACAGATCCGAAAGAAGCAGCTCACTGGGCGGACACATTGGGTCCATTCGACCAGAGAAATCAACAACGGAGATCCCCACACCGATGAACATATACCATACTTCATCACACAGCTACTAGCAGAACTTTCCATTTGCTAACATTCTGACACTGCTGCCATGTAACGTCGACGGAACAAGATAAGAGCAAAATAGGAACTTATACCACAAACAGAACATTTTTCTCTATGCAATTATTAGCTAACAAGAAGATTGAAAATCCTACTGAGGCCTGCAAAGAAAATCATTGCTGTCATCCTATCTGGCTGACTATCATCATTATTGCAACGCAAGCTAAATCAGAAAAGCACTTGTGCTACCTAGGATGACATTGCCTTTAGACCAGGCTATCATTTGCTTATCTAGTCCAAGGAGCGAACATGGGTGGTGACTTGTGTTCACAACCACCTTTGTCCGCACCACCTAAAGCTTGTTGACCACGAGACTGGTTTAGATACCCCCTACTTTACAGTTCCAGTTAAGGGATAAAAGCTCTCATGAGTTTGGGTTTGGGAGCCGGGAGGGTTAGGGTGGGTTGGGGAATGTTTCAAGTGTCACCATTGTTCAGGCTACACAAATGTTACTTCATAGTATTGGTTCACAGGTCTGTAGGCCCTTTAGGCTATCAAGACGTTCAGGTATATACGTCAAAAAGCATATTATTGTCATTATTACTATTTTTTATACTTTTGCATAAATGTTTTTCAGATTGCACCACCGCCCATCGAGAGGTTCGGGTCCCCATGACTAGGTGGTGGGCCCTGGGCTACCTGGACGGGTGGTCGTGCAAACTCATGTCTTATGTTCAAGAATGAACACTTTACGTCTGGTATCATGGAATGTGAGGGGGCTTAATTCTAAGGTAAAACGTTCAATAATGTTTGATTACTTATCACGTTATAAACCGCATGTGATCCTTCTCCAGTAGACCCATCTCCAGGGCTCCAGAGTGATGGCCCTTAAAAGAGCTAAAATAGCATACGCCTTACATTCTACTTACTCCTCCTACGCCCGCGGGACATCCATTCTTATTGCCAAATCGGCAACAATTTCCATTAAACGCATAAAATTAGATCCCAATGGCTGTTTTGTGATCCTGGTAATGGAGCTAATGGGTAAACCATACACTCTGACAAATGTTTATGTCCCACCGCCTTTCACAAAGAAATTCTTTGAGAAGGTGATGGGAACGATACTTGAAATTGCCGAAGGCCCTTTATTAATTGCAGGGGATTACAACACAGTCTTAGATAATTCTTTGGATAGATTTCGATGCGCTACACTACCCCCAACTCCTCTAGGATCCTTTCTGACCCAATTTGATTTGGTGGAGGCCTGGAGATGGAAACATGCGAATATAAAAGAATACTCATGTCAGTCTGACACTCATAATACTTTATCAAGAATTAACTTATGTCTGGTCTCATCCGATTTACTCAGTCTTATAACCAAAATCAAATATTTACCTAGGGCTCTGTCTGACCATTCGCCTCTGATGGTAGACCTAGCCCTGAATACATCCTCCTCTTATTGGGTGTGGAGGCTGAGCTCATTATGGTTAGCAGACCAGGCTGTATTAGATCAAAGTATGGCAGATATGAAATCATACTGGGTAATTAACAAACGCAGCGCAGACGTCCCGGTGGTCTGGGATGCCTTCAAGGCCACTGCCCGTGGCTTTTGCAGCTTCCATTGGGAGGGCCCGCAAGGCATCGCAGTCCAGGTTAATGGACGCAGAAGGAGAACTTAGAATAGCAGAAACAGAATACTCTACACACCCCACTACTGACACACATGCTGTTTGGCGACATAAAGCTAGAGAATTAGACCTGGTACTCCTAGAACGTACACAGAAAAAATTACTATACCAAAATCAACGTATATTTGAATTTGGGGATAAAAACAGCCGCTTATTAGCTTATCTGGCCAGGCCTGAATATCAACCCTGTAACATTCCCAGAATAAAAACCCAAACGGGAGTGATGGTTGAGCAAAGTGAAGATATTATGAAGGAAAATGGGGGGACAGAAGCGGGACTTTATATGAGGCATGTGGGTGAATATGTTGGGCCAATGGTAAAAGTTGGGGTGAGAAAAAATAAAATGTATATAATCTACATAGATAATAATAAAAGATAGTAATGGTAAAAAAGTTTATTGGCATAGGTATTCGGACCAGATACAATCGAAGAGAAAAAGAGCACATTTGAGACCAGAGAAAAACATGTTAGCAGCGATGTATGGACAAGCAGGGTTCATAAATAGTTGTACAGTTACAGGAACAGTTACAGGATACATTGTACAATCAGTGTATACATCAATAGATCTGAACTCTAAAACGTGTTAACAGCGATATATGGACGAGCAAGGTTCATGAATTAGTAGTACATTTACAGGAACACACATGCATTGTACAGTCGATGAATGCATCAATAGATCTAAACTCAACGTGTTTCTTGGCTTTAAACCAATCGTCAGGAGTCCGATGCGATTAAACTATATCAAAAACAATAGAGTGTCTATTATTGTATGAATAAGTATTTGTAGAGAAGATATGCTGAAGATGTAGTTTTCTGCATACTCACAAATTTGTGCAATGGTTGGTTTGTGATGACCTATGTGTTGCAATGTGATGTTGGTCTGGGTCCATAGAGTCTCCCCCGGGGTTGAGGCAGAGAGCGCACCCCAATGACGTCGGCCACGGTGGCCCAAGTGACACCAGCACCCACAAAAAGCGGCAGGCAGGGACGTCCGGCGAGGACAGGGGGTGTGGATGAGCTGGGGAAAAAAAGTAAAGATGTGAAAGGTGTGTGAGATGGTAAATCAGTGGTGTTGAGAATGAGTGGGGTGGGAGCGATATAGCATAGCCCTGAGTGTGTGGAAAAAATATATATTATGTCTTATACTCCCTTGCACAGAGAAAGATTCCTGTGCAGGGATTAAAAATATATTATTGTGTTCTTTGCTATATATTCAAGGCAAAGACATGCTCGTTTTTGTTATTGCTTCTGTACTCAACATTGAGTCGCCCTGGCTGTTTTCTTCTTTCACACATTTGTCATCCATTTGATTTTTGCACACCTGTGATGCTGGGATCCGTCCTGTCTATTCCCCGGGGTTGCGACGCGCCCAGCCCAGGACCCATCACCCTCCTGTCACTGACGTGGGCGGGCCCTGGCCTCGGCGCACCGGCGTCATGCCTCCTACACCCCGCTGCGGCGTCTCTGCCACCGCATACGGGATGTCTAGTGTTTTCCCTTCTCCGGGCTTAAGCGCTGTATGGGTTGGTAGGTGGCCGCACTTATTGGCCTCCCCTCCCCTCACCGCGTCATCACGCCCGCGCGTGACGTTGGCGTGAGCGCGCCGCATGTCTGCGGCTATATGAGGCTCCATCTGGCCGGGCACCCCACGATTCCGCCATGCACGCTAGACGTCTGGCTCGGCAGGGCATTCATCACTCAGGTATTTTTCTCACTCTCTGTCACTCCCCTTCACCCACTTCAGCAACAATGTTTTTTCGCACACGCCTTCTATCTCTCCCATCACTCTCACACCTGTTGTGTTTCAGCTCCCTTCCACACACTCAGGGCTATGCTATATCGCTCCCACCCCACTCATTCTCAACACCACTGATTTACCATCTCACACACCTTTCACATCTTTACTTGAAAGGACGTCCCTGCCTGCCGGTTTTTGTGGGTGCTGGTGTCACTTGGGCCACCGTGGCCGACGTCATTGGGGTGCGCTCTCTGCCTCAACCCCGGGGGAGACTATGGACCCAGACCAACATCACATTGCAACACATAGGTCATCACAAACCAACCATTGCATAAATTTGTGAGTATGCAGAAAACTACATCTTCAGCATATCTTCTCTACAAATACTTATTCATACAATAATAGACACTCTATTGTTTTTGATATAGTTTAATCGCATCGGACTCCTGACGATTGGTTTAAAGCCAAGAAACGCGTTGAGTTTAGATCTATTGATGCATTCATCGACTGTACAATGCATGTGTGTTCCTGTAAATGTACTACTAATTCATGAACCTTGCTCGTCCATATATCGCTGTTAACACGTTTTAGAGTTCAGATCTATTGATGTATACACTGATTGTACAATGTATATGCGTTCCTGTAACTGTACAACTATTTATGTACCCTGCTTGTCCATACATCGCTGCTAACATGTTTTTCTCTGGTCTCAAATGTGCTCTTTTTCTCTTCGATTGTATCTGGTCCGAATACCTATGCCAATAAACTTTTTTACCATTACTATCTTTTATTATTATCTATGTAGATTATATACATTTTATTTTTTCTCACCCCAACTTTTACCATTGGCCCAACATATTCACCCACATGCCTCATATAAAGTCCCGCTTCTGTCCCCCCATTTTGCTGCATATATTTGGGATGGAGGCATGTTGGTGCTCTTCTGCAAAAATATTATGAAGGAGTTTGTTGCCTTCTACTCCACTCTGTATGCCACCAGAGCTCATTACACAATAATAGAATTGGATGATTATTTAGCAGAGGTTCCACTTCCGAGATTGACGAGGAGTCAGGCCGATGAGCTTGACGCTCCGTTAACGACGGAAGAAATAGAGGAAGCAATACAATCCTTTGCCAGACAGAAGACCCCGGGACTTGATGGATTCCCTATCGAGTGGTATATGCAATTCCGGGATCTCTTAGTCCCACATCTACTGTGGATGTACAACTATGCCCTTAGAACAGGCCAGTTACCACCATCCATGTCAGAAGCATTGATAGTTTTAATTCCCAAGCCTCATAAAGATCACCTTTTATGCGAATCATACCGGCCAATCTCACTTATTAACACAGACGTTAAAATTCTGGCTAAAGTACTTGTAAGGCGCTTGAACGTAGTAATAACATCCATTATAGGGGCGGATCAAACTGGATTTATGCCTGGACGATCAACCTCTATAAATCTACGTAGATTATATACCAACCTACAGACATCACACGACGGGACCGGTGCCCGAGCGGTTCTATCGTTAGATGCTCATAAGGCCTTCGACTCAGTCGAATGGCCATATCTGTTTGAGGTCCTGGCCAAATTTGGATTTGGTAATGTCTTCATAAAATGGGTTCAACTCCTCTATTCCAAACCCATAGCTAGATTAAGGGTTAATATGTCTGTATCGGACGCTTTCCATATAAAGAGAGGAACAAGGCAGGGATGCCCATTGTCACCACTACTATTTGCACTGGCAATAGAACCCTTGGCTGCGTTGGTGAGATCAAATGGAGAGATTAAGGGATTGACGACTGGGGGCCTAGAAGAAAAAGTCTCCTTATATGCAGATGATATGTTAATATATCTCGAGGACCCTCAGTCGTCTCTCCTAGTCTTGTTGAAGATTATCCAACGTTTCGGTCACTTCTCAGGATTCCAGGTCAATTGGGATAAATCTCTTTTGTTTCAGATTGACCGGCAGTCACAAATAAAATTACCCCCGGCATGTCCATTACAAATAGTAACCACCTTTCGATATTTAGGGGTTCTGATCGAACAACCTATTTCCTCATATACTAAGATTAACTTGGACCCTCTCATCACTAGATTAAAATCCACCCTGAAAACATGGAATAATCTTCCTCTCACGTTATTAGGGAGAATTAATATTTTCAAGATGATTTACCTCCCAAGATTCCTATATATCCTGAGTAATTCCCCAATTTATATTACTAAAGCTAAATTTAAAGAAATAGACTCAAGAATTATTAACTTCCTATGGAAAGGAGGGGTGGTGAAGATTGCAAAACATACTTTACAACTACCCATTTTGGAAGGGGGCCTGGCTCTGCCATGCCTCCAAACGTACTACATTGCCTCGCAACTGATGCACGCTCATTGGTGGTACTTTCCGGAGGCCAACAATGCAGCTACCGCACTTGAGGCGGCCATTCTCACCTCATACGAATCTCTTCAAAACCTAATACACCGCATGTCACTTAGAGGGAGGGAGGGCGTAAATATCTTATCTATGACCCTGCAGATTTTTAAAATTTCCAAATTGCTCCCAACCGACTCTCCAGCTGTTTATTCTCCCAATGCCCCACTCTGGGGAAACCCTTCCATACCAGAATTTAATCAAAGGACTGACGGGGGGTACTGGTCCAAAAAAGGGGTGAAAACAATATCACACTTATTTACGGGTAACACATTTAGATCCTTTATAGAATTCCAAAGGGATTTTGGGCTTCCAAGGACGGCCTACTTCCAATACCTGCAGATAAGACACACAGCAGCGGCACAATTTGGGCTAAGAAATGTAGAGATGAAATCCTCCAGGCTTGAACTCTTGCTGACTGACCCCTCTCATGATAAATTAATTTCATCCTATTATAAAACTCTGCTTCACTCCACCACCACCAGATTGGAGAGGATTGAGCACACATGGCGTGCAGATATACCTGAGTTGACGGAGGAGATATGGGGGGAGATTCTTCCTTTGCAGGTCCCCTCGGTTATCTCCTCCAGAGATAGGGTGATCCAGTCAAAGCTATTGTATAGAGCGTACTTCACACCTAAATTGCTATTTAAATTAAAAAAAAATTACCAAATCCTTTGTGCTTGAGATGCAGTGCAACTGAGGGTACATTCTTCCATCTAATGTGGGAGTGTGCTCCGATAAGGCGGTTCTGGTCAGAAGTTACGGCTTTCCTCAGCTCTGTAGCCAACATACCAAACATTTGTAATCCTCTTAGGGGTCCATTAGGCTACATTGATGATGAAGGCTTGTCTAAAAACACACAATCCTTTCTAAGGATTGTTCTGTTCTATGCCAAAAAAACAATAACTATGCACTGGAAATCCCACTCTACTCCGACTATAAAGTTCTGGCTAACCCTCATCAATCAAGCTATACCATTGTATAAGCTAACATATGAAGCTAGAGGATGTCCCAAAAAATTTCTTAAAATGTGGAACTCATGGGTAAGCTCGGAAATCACTATAACACCAGATTGACAAGCTATAAGTGTAGTATAGGAATAATATACTGTAGTAGTTGTGTACAACCTTCCCTAACTGCTATAAAATACGATGCAAGATGATTCATATTGATGTATAATGCAAACCTGTTCACCGGATTGTAATGTGACTGAAACAATGTCTGATATGATTGTATGTCTGTGCAACCAATACTGATTTTACTTATAAAAAGTTAACCTTTAAAAAAAAACAAAACAATGGGGTACTACTCCCACTGACACCAATGTTGGCTCACTAATCTTTTCACTGACACCAATAAAAATTGACTTTTCTTTCTACTGACACCAATGATGGCTCATTATTCCTTCCATTGACACCTATGATGGGTCACTATTCTTTCCACTGACACCATTGATGGGTCACGATTCCTTTCACTTACACCAATGCTGGCTTATTATTCTTTCCTCTGACACCAACAATAGGATAATACTTCTCACACTGCCACCAATAATATTCCTTCCATTGACACCTATGATGGGTCACTATTCTTTCCACTGACACCAATAATAGGGACTATTCCTTCCACAGACACCAACAAGGGGGTACTACTCCTCCCACTGACACCAATGATGGCTTACTATTCCTTCCACTGACACCAATGATGGTTGTATGCCCAACAATATAATACTTCTCCCACTGCCACCAATAATATTCCTTCCATTGACACCTATGATGGGTCACTATTCCTTCCACTGACACCAATGATGGCTCACTATTCTTTCCACTGACACCAATAATAGCAACAATTCCTTCCACTGACACCAACAATGGGGTACTACTCCTCCCACAGACACCAATGATGGGCCACCATTCCTCCCACCGACACCAGTGATTGGTCACTATCTCTCCGACTGACTATTCCTTCTATAGACACCAATGATGGATCACTAATCCTCAAACAGACACCAATGATGGATCTCCGTTTCTTCCACTGATATCGAAGACGGGGCACTCTTCCTGCCAGACACCAACAACAGGGTTCTACTCCTTCCACCAACACAAATGATGCGTCACTAATACTATTCCTTTCACCGACACCAATGATGGGGACTATACCTTCCATTCACACCACCAATGATGGGTGACTAATCACTCCAGTGATACCAATGATGGGTCACTATTCTTCCCACTTACATTATTAATGGGTCTACATTTCTTTCACTTACACTATTCCTTTCACAGACATCAACAACGGGGTACTATTCCTCCCACTGACACCAATGCAGGCTCACCATTTTTCCACTGACACCAACAATAGGATATTACTCCTCCCACTGACACCAATGATTCCTTCCACTGACACCTATGATGGGTCACTATTCCACTGACAATAACAATGATGGGTCACTATTCTATCCACTGACACCAACAATGGGGTACTATTCCTCCCACTGACATCAATGATGGATCACTATTTCTTCCACTGATATCTAAGATGGGGTACTCTTCCTTCCACTGACACCAATGATTTGAGTACTCCGCTCACTGACACCAACATTGACTCACTATTCTTTCCACTGACACCAATGACGGGACACTATTCCTTCCATTGACACCAATGATGTGAGTATTCCTCCCACTGACACAAATGTTGGCTCACTATTCTTTCCACTGACTCCAACAATAGGATAATATTTCTCCCACTGACTCCAATGATGGCTCACTATTCCTCTCACTGATACCATTGATGGGTCACTATTCCTTCCACTGACACCAATAATAAGGACTACTCCTCCCACTGACACCAATGCTGGCTCACTATTCCTTCCACTGACACCAATTATGGGTCACTATTCCTTCCACTGACCCCAATTATGGGTCACTATTCTTTCCACTGACAGCAATAATAGGGACTATTCCTTCCACTGACACCAATGATGGCTCCTTATTCCTCCCACTGACACCAATAATGGGTCACCATTCCTCCCACCGACACCAATGGTTGGTCACTATTCCTTCCAGTGACACATGATGGGTCACTATTTTTTTCACTGACAACAATAGGATAATACTCCTCCCACTGACACTAGTGAGCCAACATTGGTGTCAGTGGGAGGAGTAGTGCCCCATTGTTGGTGTCAGTGGAAGGAATATTCCCCATTATTGGTGTCAGTGGAAAGAATAGTGAGTCAACATTTGTGTCAGTGGAATACACTCATCATTGGTGTCAGTGGAAGGAATAGTGACCCATCATTGGAGTCAGTGGTAGGAATGATTGGTGTCAGTGGGAGGAGTAATATACTATTGTTGGTGTCAGTGAAAAAAATAGTGAGTCTGCATTGGTGTCAGTGGAAGTAATAGTACCCCATTGTTGGTGTCCGTGAAAGGAATAGTGACCCATCATTGGTGTAAGTGAAAGAAATAGAGACCCACTAATAATGTAAGTGGGAAGAATAGTGACCCATCATTGGTATCACTGGATCGATTAGTGCCCCTTCATTGGTGGTGTCAGTGGATGGAATAGTCCCTATTATTGCTGTCAGTGGAAAGAATAGTGAGCCAAAATTGGTGTTAGTGGAAGGAGTAGAACCCCGTTGGTGTCTGGCAGGAAGAGTGCCCCATCTTAGATATCAGTGGAAGAAATAGTGATCTATCATTGATGTCAGTGGGTGGAATAGTACCCCATTGTTGGTGGTGGTGAAATCTCTCCCAGTTCTCCTGGCCCCTTTTTGGGGAAGACGTGGAGGTCAGCGGGGCCTCTCCTGCTGGAAGCTCGCAGCCATCTCCTGGGCCATCAAGTGACATGCCTGCCCCTGTACAAGCTGATCTCTCTGCCCCTGGTGAGGATGAAGGTTCCAAGGCCAATCGGGAGCGGGTGGTGGCCGGGATTAAGGTCCTGAATAGGGAGAGGGACAAGCTGTACAAACTCAGAGCAGAGCTGAAGCGTTTGAGAAGGCAGCGTGAGGGCTTGCACAGCCAGAAACGAGGATCCATGGATTTAGAGATCAAACTGGCCAAAGTCCGGGTGGATCACCAGGAGACCATTGTAGCCATGATGGAAGGAAGAGATGGGCCCTTCAAGGAGAAGTTTAGCAATGAGCAAAGGTTTGGAAGGATGGCAAAGTTGGAGGAAGAGACCCCCAGTTCTGACCCCTGCCCCCTCAGGGAGAGGAAAGCAGCCCCATGCCTTCCCAGGACTCTGGAGGCATGCTCAGGGCAATCCAGGTAATGGAGTCTCCTATGCGGGGGGGGGGGGGGGACATCAGCTGGCGTTTGGTTATGAGGACATAACAGATAATGTACCTGATAATGTCAAGCCCCAAGCAGGGGATGAAACTGTTTTTCATGAGCAATGTTGAAAGTGTGCCCAGTGACACTCAAGTTTCTAATGCTATGTGTAGCAATGTTGTACCTGCTAATGCTGCAGCGCAGCAAGAGCTGCATTTAGAAAATGACATTTCTATAAAGGAACTACAGGTGTCAGCACAGCCTATTAACCCTCCTTTGGCTGAGTCTAAAGCTGTTTGCCCAACAGCTGCTGAAGACTCTATGGTGCAGCATCAGGAGACAGCTGGTATTGCAGCAACTGTGACTATTCCTGATGGGAAATTGAATGTGTGTGGTACTGATAGCAATTGTGCAAGTGTGATGGACAATCGTCCCAGCTCAGTCCAAGCAAATAATAATAATAATAAATAATAACAATAAAAATAATGTACAGACTACTGTGACATCAGTGTGCGGCCTTGGCCCTGATAAGCCTACGTTTGCTCAGGTGGTATGCTGTGCTCCTGGAAGCTCCGCTCCCAAGCGGATTTTCCCCCTGCAGCCTACCACTTTGGGCACCCTGGGATCTGGTCTTGGGTCTCTGGCTTCTGCTGGGGGTCCGAGAAGAAATGTGGTAATTCTCAAATGGGAAGGTGGTGCAATCCCTCCAGCACTGCGTGCGGTGGTGGATTCGATTTTGGAGATGGTTTTTGGGGCAAATGACCTGTATGCCCTAATACATGTAGCTGGGACACGGGAATATACTATTAGCTTCACCAGGCCAGAGGGTCTTGACCTTTTCTGGGAGTGATATGAGGCTCGGTGCAGGTCAAGACCTGAATGGGAAGGTCTGGTCCCAGTTGCAGTTTCTCAGAGGTCAACGGTGAAAAAGATCACAATTATTCTGACTAATGACCTCTAGGTCCCTGCTCGGGATCTAGAGGTCTGGTTAGGAAACTATGGGGAGGTTTTGACCAAGCCCAATAAAATCCTCAATGAGCGTAACACCTGGACTGAGGGATGGTCAGTAACAGTCAGGTTGGCCAGGGATGGGAATGTTGTCCGTCACCTGCCCTCCTCAGCTTTTATAGGGAGGGATAGGATGACAATTTTCTACCCTGGTCAGCCGAAACTGTGTCACCGCTGTGGAGAAAAGGGGCATTTGAGCTCCTCCTGTTCAGCCTCGATATATTCAGTGTGTCTGGGTCAGGGTCATATGGCTAAGGACTGCACCGAGATGATCAGGTGCAACCTGTGCCTGCGCCTTGGCCACCCCTACAGCAGATGTCCTGAAGCCTGGCACAATATGGAGAAGGAGATGACTTGTCGAGGCTGGACAGGATGGAGGGTGAGGCCCCTGGTGTACCATCCTCTTCTGCGGTGACCGAATCCCCTGGTCCTGCTCAGGATCCAGTTCCTGTGGCCACCCCTCCTGTGTCTGTAAGTATTCCTTCTGTATCTGTCTCTGTGTCCCCCAGCCTACTGTACCCTCTCCTCTTGTGTCAGAACTTTCCAAGTCTATGCCCCCCGAGTCAGTTACCCCCCAGGAGTCTACCCCTCCCAAGTCTGACTCAAAGGGAGCACCCCCCCCACCAGAAGTGGTAGTGTGTACTAAAAAAGGTAGATTCTTCCTCTGTAAAGGAGTCTTTTGTAAAGACTTAAAGAAAAAAACAAAAGATCAGGGCATCTCTGAAGCTGACCTGCTGTACCTGGAGGAGAGAAGGAAGGTTGGGAAGCGGAAGAAGCAGGCGGTGAGGACGGAACGGGCTCCAGTGCCTTTCTCCAACCAACATAGGTCCTCTAAGTGGGATATTTCCTCATCTGGAGCTTTTTCGGAGCGAAGTTCTGATTCCGAAATGGAGTTTGAGGCGGCCTCAAGAAAGAGAGAGGCTACTGGTGATAAGCAGCAGAGGGGAGCTAAGAAGCAATCCACCCAATAACCCAAATGGTGGTTTCCCCCTCCGTTTAAAGTGGTAACAATAAATGTCGCCAGCATTAAGTCAGTAAGAGCTTGTTCTATGGCCTTCTTTTTGTTCAGCCAATTAGATGCTGAAATTGTATTTTTGCAAAAGACTAGGCTCACCTCCTTGGCAGATATTTATATGGCCAAGAGAGAGGGGAGGTATGGTCCATCTTACTGGTCTCTTGCGGCCGAACCTTACAGCGGTGTGGTGGTGTTGTTTAAACCGGCATGGTAACTGTTCGGCGGGTTATTGAGGTGGAGATTGGGAGATGTATGGTCTTAGACGTCCTTGTGGGAGGGCAGGACCTGCGCCCAATTAATGTTTATGGGCCACACACAAAGTGGGACAGGAAATGTTTTTTTTACAAGGATCAAGCCATTTCTTTTTACAACACGGCAAGTGATCTTTGGAGGTGACTTTAATACAGTAACTAGGCCCAAGGACAGGAAGGACTTAAAGGACAGGCTAGGATATGATAGTTTTTAAAAAAAGTATGGTTAGGGATGCTGGTCTTGTGAATGTGCACATTAAGCACCTCCCAGATGACACCGGGTTCACCTTTCATCAAGGTAGTAGTCAGAGTAGGATAGATAGTTTTTTGTTTTTTTTAAGGAGACCTCTGCTTTCTCGCCCCCAGTGGTGCAGGCAGTAGAGTTCTCTGATCACTGTATGCTATCTGTGGTCCTGAATGCTTCAGACGCCCCTCAGAGGGATAAGGGCATCTGGAGATTGAATTTGACACTACTCAAGGAAGAACATGTTAGACAATCCTTTGAGGAATTCTTTCAAGCACAGGTGACCATCCTGGACTTTTGTAGCAGCAAGGCTGAGTGGTGGGAGCTGAGCAAAAAGAGGATCACTAGATTATTCAGGAGCCTAGCCAATAGAAAGCAGTTTAATAAATACATGACCTACCAACATTTACAGAGGAGGCTGGATATTCTTGTCTCGAGAGGAAGAGATCCTGGGGCAATCTCCAAAGTGAAACTCCTTCTCAGGAAGTGTCAATATGACCGGCATGCCTCTTTGGTTCTAGAGAGGGACTATGGGAAGTACCACTTGCCTGATCCTTACCAGAACTGCAAACAAGGTGTAGCTGTTAAAACGGTCCTTGGCCTTAAGGATAGTACAGGTTCCTTGACAAAGTCCAGGTCAGGGATTCTGGAGGTCGTGAGGTCCTTTTATGCCGACCTTCTTGGGAGGAAAGAGCTTGACCGTGACAAGATGGAAAGCTTTTTGGACTCTACTCCAGGTCTAAATGGTGGAGATGTTCTATTGGTGAATTTGACAGAGGAGATCACAGTTGAAGAGGTGATAAGGGCAATTGAACAGCTTGCCATCAAAAAGTCACCTGGACCGGATGGCTTGACGGCTGAGTTTTACAAAGCCTTTAAGTCTATTCCGGCCCCACATTTTGTAGAGGTTTTTAACAGTTGCCGTGCTGAGGGGGTGCTTTCCCCTTCCATGAGGCACTCGGCTGTGATTCTTCTTTCAAAAGGTAAAGATCCTTCGATGATTGAGAATTGGCTCCCCATCAGCCTTCTTAATGTCGATAGAAAGATACTGGCAAAGATATTTTTCTGGCGCCTATCGTCAGCAGCAGAGTCTTTGCTTTCTCGGCATCAGCACTGTTTGGTCCAGGGTAGGTACACCTTCACAGCGGTTTTAGCTGTCCGGGAGGCCTTGGAGAGATGCAGGGCTGCAGGTTGGGGAAAGTATTTGCTGACATTGGATCAGGAAAAGGCTTATGATCGTGTTAACCATGAGTACCTGTGGTTGCTCCTTAGCAAATACGGTCTGCCGGGTGGTTTTGTCGATTGTTTAAAAGTCTTGTATAGAGCTCTCCTCTTGTTAATGGATGGGTTGGGCAGTCCTTTGAGGTTGGCCCTGGGGTGCACCAAGGTTGTCCCCGAGTCTCCTGTGTTTGCAATCAACTCCTTCATCAGGAGGCTAGAGAGCAGCATGTTGTGTGGGGTGACAGTGGGGCTCCCGGGTGAGCTGTTTTTGAGTGTTGTTGCCTATGCAGACGATGTGTGACTTTGGGAAGAAGGTGGCCAAGTGCAGAATCTTAGGGGTCATCGTGGTCAGTTACCAGCCTATGTCGCTCTGTGCCTGAAGTTACTGCGGCAGTGAGTGGCGATTGTCGGCTGATCTCAGATCGGTTCCAGGGAAAGTGCTTATGAGTCGAGTCTTGAGCAAAGTCTTTCATGAACCACTGGCCTTAAGGGATTGCCCAGGCCCAGTTTTGAGGGCAGCGTTAAGACTCATTAATTTGGATAGAGTCTCCAAGCCACCCTTTCCCAACCAGGGCTTGGACCTAGAATGCTTTCACGCATCATGTCCCTATATTCCAAACTTTCTGCTACAATTTTAGTCAACGGGACCCAGTCAGAGAAACTCACGATATCAAACGGCACAAGACAAGGCTGTCCCCTATCCCCCCTCCTATTCGCCCTAGTAAAAGAACACTTAGCCCAAGCTATTAGAGCAAATCCTGGCATACGGGGATACAAACTCCTTCCTCCCAATGTAAACTTTCCCTTTACGCAGACGACCCTGCTTCTATACATGACTCATGCCCACATTAGTATACCATCCATACTCACTGAAATCAACAGGTTTGGTTGTTTTAGTAACTACAAACTAAATATCTCCAAAACGGAAGCACTGAACCTTTCCTTGACGCAGTCTACCCTTCCTTCTCTTAAAGCCAACTTCTCATTTCAATGGTAGACAAACTCCATATCATACCTGGGAACAGCTATACCAAAACGAACACCAGACATATACGCCCTAAATTTTAGTCCACTACTCACAAAACTTAGACGCCTTACAGAAAACCGATTAGACTTACCAATGTCCTGGTTCGGTCGCATGAACGCACTGAAAATGGACATACTCCCCGAACTACTGTATTTATTTATTTCAGGCCCTCCCAATTGCTCTACCATCTGCATTCTTCCGCACTCTCCGTTCTATGGCAATCCGATTTGTATGGCAGGGAAACCACCCCAGACTGAAACACAAACTCCTATGCGCCACTACCTCTAAAGGTGGGACAGGCCTTCCAGATTTTGAACTCTACCACACTGCGGCAGTAGTCTCCCGTATCCTGGAATGGTTTCCCCACCCTCTGCTCAAAGCCTCCACCTTGGTGGAACAAGACCTATCCTCAGCTGACCTCCGGGCGCTGCCATGGGGTTACCCACAAGTCTCTTACCAAGCTATCCCCTCTGACCAGAGATGCCCTGATAATCTGGTACCGTAGAAAGGAGAGCTACTCGCTATCCTCTGAACCAAGCCCCCTTACCCCTCTATTTGATAATCCGGCCCTCCCAGAGGGCGGATCAACTCATATCATAGATAATTACAACAGAGCTTCCTGGCCTACAGCACAACAATTTGTCAATGACACTTATGGCACTTTTGTGTCAGACCATAACAACACATCCTCCAACGTGACGTGGCTAACTCGCCTACACTTGACATCCTACTGCAAAAAACTACACGACTCCAAACAGATACACAGACTAGTTCGAGCAGCTTTGTACAGTGTCAGAAACTCCCTGCCATACCCTTTCACTGATCTACAAACTGATTACAAATCACACTCAAGATACTCTTCCTAAATACACTAAAGCTTGGTCAGAGGAACTCGGGAAAGACATAACTGTAGCTGAGTGGGGTAAATCCTTTCTCTTTACCCATAAATCAGCCATCTCGTACTACATTCAAGAAAAAAATTATAAAGTACTTTCTAGATGGTATCGAGTGCCAACCCAGCTCAGGATCATGTTCCCATCAACCACCCACATATGTTGGAGATGTAATTCAGCGAAGGGTACGTATAGTCACATCTGGTGGGAATGCGATGTGCTTCATCCATTTTGGACTCAAATATTCCAGATCTACACGGAAATATATGATAAACCGCTCGCACCCTCTCCTTTTATTGCTCTCCTTTCCATACTACCTGGCACGATCAAATCACAAAAACACAACCTTCTGAAATTCTCTCAGTGCTGGGAGGCAATTAATACCTAGACATTGGAAATCTACCTCTCCCCCATCCCTTATAGAATGGGTTAGTGAGATAAACAATATCATGCTTATGGAGGAAATGCAAGCTAGAGCCATAGACAAATACGCAAAGTTCTCCTTTATCTGGAGGCATTACTCTACTTCAGATAAACTAAAGTGCAGACTCTCAGAGAGGAGTGCTCCTTGAAATTCTACAAGGCCCCACGAGTCAGATCAAATGCCCTGGAAAATGATATTACTTATTGGAATAAGGCTCGCTGTCTCCCCCCCCTTTTCTGTACCCCATCAGTCCTCCCTTTCCCCATCTGCCCTTTTCCCCTTATTCTATTACTCCTCCTCTACTTTAAACTATCCTTCTTGGCTAAATATAGCCACAACTTGTAACCCAATGTATTCTGACCTACAGTAATGAATACCTCAAATACCTAGGATACTTGAGAATACACTGATACTTGAATGCTGTTAACTCTTCTTATTTAACCTAATTATTCTGAGTTCCTTAGTATCCGGACGCAGCATGACCCCAAAGGGGCGTCCGGAGCACAGGAAATTTCACTTAAATATTTATCAGCAATATGTCTGAAAGCTGTCCTTACAGTTGTGACATCTAGTTTCCTATATGTTGATGATTGAGTGCATAATAGTTTTTTTTCCCCCAATTCTATTAAGCCAGATAACCCGATGTCGGGCATCTGGTTCTGTTCACGTTTTCATATTCTGTTTAAAAATATGTTAAATACAATAAAAACTATTTGAACCTAATTTGGATAGAGTCCCCCTTAAATTTAGAGATCTGGCCTGGTTGCGCTTCCATGGGAGGCTCTATGTTCGGGGCATTTTGAAATTCCACAGGGAGATGGATTGTAGCTGTCCTCGAGAGGAGTGTGAAGGTGAGGAGACTATGGACCATTTTCTGCTTCATTGCCTTTTAACATAGAGGTGTACAAACAGATGGGGCGGGCCCTCAGTGTTCCTTTCCTCTCCAGGTTGGGTTATGCTGAGTGGGTGCACGGAGCATTCAATACTGGTGGGGTTTTTTGTTTGGATACACTTTTTCTAGTTAGCCTAGTAGTGCGTTATTTTACCTGGAACGCACGGTGTCAGGTCAGCATTCGGCATAAAATCCTTCCTGTTGAGGTGGTGGTGTATGACATGTTGCATGAGGTGGAGAAGATTTGGGTGCTTGAGAGAGACAAGCGGAGTCGGGGGGCTTGGTTGAAGGCGTGGAGGGGTTTCAGGCCTCCCTGACTGCCAGGAGTCTCTTTCCTGAGTGTGGCTGTCTGTCTCTTATCACCGTAGATTATTATCTTTTGTGATCAATTTTTGATAAATGGCTGCGTACATAGGTGATGGGTTGTGCCTCTTAGGCCCTCTCTGCTGCTTTATGTAAATAGTTTTCTAAAAATGTGTTGGTAATGGACTATGTATATATTGTATATATTCTGAACATGGATGTTTATTCCTTTGATTTCTGTTGAAGTTTTGTACTATGGTTTTGTTTTATACTCTTGTATAAAATTGGTTGCTTGATTCTTTCCAATAAAAGATCAATAGTACCCCATTGTTGGTGTCAGTGGAATAGTGACCCATCATAGGTGTCAGTGGGAGGAATAGTGACCCATCATAGGTGTCAGTGGGAGGAAGGTTACCCATTTGCTGGTGTTAGTGGAAGAAATAGTCCCCATTATTGGTGTCAGTGGAAAGAATAGTGACCCATCATTGGTATCACCGGAAGGATTAGTGACAAGTCATTGTTGTCAGTGGAAGGAATAGTGACCATCATTGGAGTCAGTGGAAAGAATAGTGACCCATCATTCATCTCAGTGGGAGTAGTAATATCTTATTGTTGGTGTCAGTGTAAAGAATCGTGAGCCAGGATTGGTGTCAGTGGGAGGAATAGAGACCCATCATTAGTGTCAGTGGAGGAAAAAGTGACGTATGATTGGTGTCAGTGCAAGGAATAGTCCCTATTATTGGTGTTAGTGGAAAGAATAGTGACTCATCATTGGTGTAAGTGGGAGGAATAGTGACCCATCATTGGTGTAAGTGGAAGGGATAGTGACCCATAATGTAGGTTTGAGGAATATTGGCCAATCATTGGAGTCCGTGGATGGAACAGTGATCCATCATTGGAGTCCGTGGATGGAACAGTGACCCATCATTGGAGTCAGTGGATGGAACAGTGACCCATCATTGGAGTCAGTGGATGGAACAGTGACCCATCATTGGAGTCAGTGGATGGAACAGTGACCCATCATTGGAGTCAGTGGATGGAACAGTGACCCATCATTGGAGTCAGTGGATGGAACAGTGACCCATCATTAGAGTCAGTGGATGGAACAGTGACCCGTCATTGGAGTCAGTGGATGGAACAGTGACCCGTCATTGGAGTCAGTGGATGGAACAGTGACCCGTCATTGAAGTCCGTGGATGGAACAGTGACCCGTCATTGGAGTCAGTGGATGGAACAGTGACCCACCATTGGAGTCAGTGAATGGAACAGTGACCCACCATTGGAGTCAGTGGATGGAACAGTGACCCACCATTGGAGTCAGTGGATGGAACAGTGACCCACCATTGGAGTCAGTGAATGGAACAGTGACCTATTAATATAAGTGGGAGGAATAGTGACCCATCATTGATTTCAGTGGGAGGAATAGTACCCCATTGTTTTTGTCAGTAGATTGAATAGTCCAGATTATTGGTGTCAATGGAAGGAATAGTGACCCATCATTGGTGTCAGTGGGAGGAGTTGTACCCCATTGTTGGTGTCAGTGGGAGGAATAGTCCCTATTATTGGTGTCAGTGGGAAGAATAGTGACCCATCATTGGTGCTGGCTCATTATTCTTTCCACTGACTCCATTGATGGGACACTATTCCTTCCATTGACACGAATGATGGGTCACTATAACTTCCACTGACACCAATAATGGGTCACATTCCTCCCACCAACGATTGGTCACTATTCTTTCCAGTGATACCAATGGTGGCTCACTATTCTTCCCACTGACACCAATAGGATAATACTCCTCCCATTGACACCAATGATGGGTCACTATTCCTTCCACTGACACCAATGATGGGTCACCATTCCTTTCACTTACACCAATGATGGGTCACCATCTCTCCCACTGATGGGCCATCATTCTTTCAACACCAATGATGAGTCACTATTCCTTCCACTGACATTAAAGACGGGGCACTCTTCCTAACCAACACCAACGATGGGGTACTATTCCTCCCACTTACATTAATGATAGGTCTGTTGTGGAAATTTTATGAAGATGTATTTCAATATGTTTTGTCAGTGTCTCCCAGTGTTAGTTCTCCCACAGCCCACTCTAAAGATCTGCCTGGGCAGACTGGCGCTGGTTGAGATCCGTTTGGTATTGAAAAGCTCCTCGGGGATGTAGAGAAGTGTTTGCAAAGTGGGGATATGTCTGACCAGCGCAGGGCCCCTATGCGATGCACAGAACGATCGTCTGGGGGGTAAGGAAGAACAGGAGGGATGCTCGATAGTGTAGTAGTTTAAAAAAAAAAATATTGGAAGCAGCAAAATGTAGTCAAAGTACTCACATTTAAAATGTATGAAAAAGCAAAACAAAAACCAGCAGCGAGCTCGCCGACGTCACTTCCCCTGCCTAACGTCCCGATGCGTGTTTGTCACGGTCACGTGACTTCAATTATGGGTCACTATTCCTTCCACTGACACCAATAATGGATCACTAATCCTCCCACTGACATCAATGATGGGTCTAACTTCTATCCACTGACACCAATAGGGTACTATTCCTCCCACTGACAAAGCCGGGATACTCTTCCTGACACCAACAATGGGGCACTATTCCTTCCACTGACACCAATGTTGGCTCACTATTCTTTCCACTGACACCAACAATTGGATGTTACTTCTCCCCCTGAAACCAATGATGGGTCACTATTTTTTCCAATGACTCCAATGATGGATCACAATTTCTTAAACTGACACCAATTATGGGTCACTATTGCTTCCACTGACACCAATAATGGGGACTAATCCTTCCACTGAAATCAATGGATGGACAATCAGCACCATTCATCCCTTTCCACAACACATCCCCACTCACCCTCAGCACCATCTACCTCTCTCCACAATGCATCCAAACCCCCAGCACCATCCATCCCTTTCCACAATGCATTCCCACCCATCCCTTTCCACAACACATCCCCACCCTCAGCACCATCCATCCCTTTCCACAAAGCATCCCCACCCCCATCCATCCCTTTCCACAATGCATCCCCACAAACCCCCAGCACCATCCACCCCTTTCCACAACGCATCTCCACCCACCTCCAGCACAATCCACCCCTCTCCACAACACATCCTCATCCACCCTAAGCACCATACACCCTTCTCCACAACACATCCCCACCACCAGCACCATCCATCCCTTTCCACAACGCATCCCCACCCCCATCCATCCCTTTCCACAACGCAATCCCACCCATCCCCCTCCACAACACATCCCCACCCTCAGCACCATCCATTCCTTTCCACAACGCATTCCCACCCATCCCTCTCCACAACGCATCCCCACCCCCATCCATTTCTTTCCACAATGCATCCCCACCCACCCTCCCCACAACACATCCCCACCCCCAGCACCATCCAACCCTTTCCACAACGCATTCCAAACCCATCCCTCTCCACAACACATCCCCACCCACCCCTCCCTTTCCACAACGCATCCACACCCCCATCCATCCCTTTCCACAATGCATTCCTACCCATCCATTTTCACAATGCATCCCCACCCCCCCTCTCCACAACGCATCCCCACCCCCCCTCTCCACAACGCATCCCCACCCCCCCTCTCCACAACACATCCCCACCCCCAGCACCATCCATCCCTTTCTACAATGCATTCCCACCTATCCCTTTCCACAACGCATTCCCACCCCCACCCATCCCTTTCCACAATGCTTCCCCACCCACCCCCAGCACCATCTATCCCTCTCCACAATGCATCCCCCCACCCACCCCTTTCCACAATGCATTTCAACCCCCAGCACCATTCATCCCTTTCCACAACACATCCCCACCCCAAGCACCATCCATCCCTTTCCGCAATGCATCCCCACCCCCAGCACCATCCATCCCTTTGCACAACGCATTCCCACCCACCCCTCTCTACAACGCATCCCCACCCTCAGCACCATCCATCCCTTTCCACAATGCATCCCCAGCACCATCCATCCCTTTCCACAACGCATTCCCACCCACCCCTAGCACCATCCATCCCTTTCCACAACGCATCCCCACCCACCGCCAGCACCACCCATCCCTTTTCACAATGCATCCCCACCCACCCTCAGCACCATCGATCCCTATCCACAACGCATCCCCACCCACCCTCAGCACCATCCACCCCTCTCCACAACGCATCCCCACCCCCATCCCTTTCCACAACGCATCCCCACAACTAGCACCATCCATACCTTTCCACAACGCATCCCCACCCATCCCTTTCCACAACGCATTCCCACCTATCCCTTTCCACAACACATCCCCACCCCCAACCACATCCCCACCCACCCCTTTTTCACAAAGTATCCCCACCCCCACCCATCCCTTTCCACAATGCTTCCCCACCCACCCCCATCCATCCCTCTCCACAATGCATCCCCACCCACCCCAAGCACCATCCATCCCTTTCCACAATGCATCCCCACCCACCGCCAGCACCATCCATCCCTTTCCACAATGCATCCCCACCCACCCTAAGCACCATCCAGCCTTCTCCACAATGCATCCCCACCCCCAGCACCATCCATCCCTTTCCACAATGCATCCCCACCCCCATCCCTTTCCACAACGCATTCCTACCCATCCCTTTCCACAACGCATCCCCACCCACCCCTCTCCAGAACGCATCCCCACCCCCCTCTTCACAACGCATCCCCACCCCCATCCATCCCTTTCCACAACGCATTCCCACCCACCCCTCTCCATAATACATCCCCACCCTCATCATCCATCCCTTTCCACAACTCATCCCCACCCCCAACACCATCTATCTCTTTCCACAATGCATCCCCACCCCCAGCACAATCCATCCCTTTCCACAATGAATCCCCACCCCCAGCACCATCCATCCCTTTCCACAATGCATTCAGACCCATAACTTTCCACAATACATCCCCACCCACCCCTTCTCCACAACTCATCCCCACCCCCAGCACCACCCATCCGTTTCCACAACGCTTCTCCACCCCCAGCACCATCCATCCCTTTCCACAATGCATTCTCACCCGTCCCTTTCCACAATGCATTCCCACCCGTCCTTTTCCACAAAGCATTCCCACCTGTTCCTTTCCACAATGCATTCCCACCCATCCCTTTCCACAACGCATCCCCACACCCCCAGCACCATCCATCCCTTTCCACAACACATTCCCACCCACCCTCAGCACCATGCACCCCTCTCCACAACACATCCCCACCCCCATCTATCCCTTTCCACAACACATTCCCACTCATCCCTTTCCACAACACATTCCCACCCATCCTTTTCCACAATGCATTCCCACCCATCCCTTTTCACAACGCATTCCCACCCATCCCTCTCCACAACACATCCCCACCCCCATCCATCCCTTTCCACATCGCATCCCCACACCCAGCACCATCCATCCCTTTCCACAACGCATTCCCACCCATCCCTTTCCACAACGCATTCCCACCCATCCCTTTCCACAACACATTCCCACCCATCCCTTTCCACAACACATTCCCACCCATCCCTTTCCACAACGCATCCCACCCATCCCTTTCCACAACGCATTGCCACCCATTCCTTTCCACAATGCATCCCCACCCCCAGCACCATCCATCCATCCCTTTCCACAACACAGTCCCACAATGCATCCCCACACCCAGCACCATCCATCCCTTTCCACAACGCTTCTCCACCCCCAGCACCATCTGTTCCTTTCCACAAAGCATTCCCACCCATTCCTTTCCGTCCCTCTCCACAACGCATCCCCACCCCAAGCACCATCTATCCCTTTTCACAACGCATTCCCACCCATCCCTTTCCACAACGCATCCCCACCATCCATCCCTTTCCACAACACATTCCCACAACATATCCCCACACCCAGCACCATCCATCCCTTTCCACAACACATTCCCACCCATCCATTTCCACAACGCATCCCCACCCCCAGCACCATCCATCCCTCTCCACAACGCATCCCCACCCACCCCCAGCACCGTCCATCCCTCTCCACAATGCATCCCCACCCCATCCATCCCTTTCCACAATGCATCCCCACCCACCGCCAGCACCATCCATCCCTTTCCACAATGCATCCCCACCCACCCCAAGCACCATCCATCCCTTTACACAACGCATCCCCACCCCAAGCACATCCACCCTTCTCCACAATGCATCCCCAGCCCCATCCATCCCTTTGCACAACGCATTCCCACCCATCCCTTTCCACAACACATCCCCACCCATCCCTTTCCACAACGCATGCCCACCCATCCCTTTCCACAACGCATCCCCACCCACCTCCACAATGCATCCCCACCCTCAGCATCATCCATCCCTTTCCACAACGCATTCCCACCCATCCCTCTCCACAACGCATCCCCACCCCCATCCATCCCTTTCCACAACACATCCCCACCCCCAGCAGCACCCATCCCTTTCCACGCTTCCCCACCCACCCCCAGCACCATCCATCCCTTTCCACTATGCATCCCCACCACCAATCCCTTTCCACAATGCATTCCCACCGATCACTTTACACAACGCATCCCCACCACCATCCATCCCTACGCTTCCACACCGACCCCCAGCACCATCCATCCCTCTCCACAACGCATCCCACCACCCCTCAACGCATCTCCACCCCCCAGCACCATGCATCCCTTTCCACAATGCATCCCCACCCCCATCCATCCCTTTGCACAACGCATTCCCACCCACCCTCTCCACAACGCATCCCCACCCTCAGCACCATCCATCCCTTTCCACAACGCATCCCCACCCTCAGCACCATCCATCCCTTTCCACAACGCATTCCCACCCACAGCACCATCCATCCCTTTCCACAATGCATCCCCACCCACCCCTCTCCACAACACATCCCCACAACGCATCCCCACCCCTCCAGCACCATCTATCCCTTTCCACAACGCATCCCCACCACCCATCCCTTTCCACAACACATCCCCACCCCAATTTATCCCTTTCCACAACACATCCCCACCCAGCACCATCCAACCCTCTCCACAACGCATCTCCACCCCCAGCACCATCCATCCCTTTCCACAACACATTCCCACCCACCCCAAGCACCATCCATCCCTTTCCACAATGCATCCCCACCCACCTCCAGCACCATCCACCCCTCTCCACAACACATCCCCACCCACCCTAAGCACCATCCAGCCTTCTCCACAATGCATCCCCACCCCCAGCACCATCCATCCCTTTCCACAATGCATCCCCACCCCCATCCCTTTCCACAACACATTCCTACCCATCCCTTTCCACAATGCATCCCCACCCACCCCTCTCCAGAACGCATCCCCCCTCTCCAGAACACATCACCACCCCTTCTCTTCACAACGCATCCCCACCCCCATCCATCCCTTTCCACAACGCATTCCCACCCACCCCTCTCCATAACACATCCCCACCCTCAGCATCATCCATCCCTTTCCACAACTCATCCCCACCCCCAACACCATCCATCCCTTTCCACAATGCATCCCCACCCCCAGCACAATCCATCCCTTTCCACAATGAATCCCCACCCCCAGCACCATCCATCCCTTTCCACAACGCATTCAGACCCATAACTTTTCACAATACATCCCCACCCACCCCTTCTCCACAACTCATCCCCACCCCCAGCACCATCCATCCCTTTCCACAATGCATTCTCACCCGTCCCTTTCCACAACGCATTCCCACCCGTCCTTTTCCACAAAGCATTCCCACCTGTTACATTCCACAATGCATTCCTACCCGTCCCTTTCCACAACGCATCCCCACACCCCCAGCACCATCCATCCCTTTCCACAACGCATTCCCACCCACCCTCAGCACCATGCACCCCTCTCCACAACGCATCCCCACCCCCATCTATCCCTTTCCACAACACATTCCCACTCATCCCTTTCCACAACACATTCCCACCCATCCTTTTCCACAACGCATTCCCACCCATCCCTCTCCACAACACATCCCCACCCCCATCCATCCCTTTCCACAACACATTCCCACATCGCATCCCCACACCCAGCACCATCCATCCCTTTCCACAACGCATCCCCAACCTCAGCACCATCCATCCCTTTCCACAACGCATCCCCACCCTCAGCACCATCCATCCCTTTCCACAACGCATTCCCACCCACAGCACCATCCATCCCTTTCCACAATGCATCCCCACCCCCCAGCACCATCCATCCCTTTCCACAACGCATTTCCACCCATCCCTTTCCACAACGCATCCCCACCCACCCCTCTCCACAACACATCCCCACCCATCCCTTTCCACAACGCATCCCCACCCCTCCAGCACCATCCATCCCTTTCCACAAGGCATCCCCACCACCCATCCCTTTCCACAACACATCCCCACCCCCATTTATCCCTTTCCACAACACATCCCCACCCACAGCACCATCCATCCCTTTCCACAATGCATTCCCACCCACAGCACCATCCATCCCTTTCCACAACGCATCCCCACCCACCCCTCTCCACAACACATCCCCACCCATCCCTTTCCACAACGCATCCCCACCCCTCCAGCACCATCCATCCCTTTCCACAACGCATCAGCACCACCCATCCCTTTCCACAACACATCCCCACCCCCATTTATCCCTTTCCACAACACATCCCCACCCCCAGCACCATCCAACCCTCTCCACAACGCATCTCCACCCCCAGCACCATCCATCCCTTTCCACAACACATTCCCACCCCAAGCACCATCCATCCCTTTCCACAACACATCCCCACCCACCTTAAGCACCATCCAGCCTTCTCCACAATGCATCCCCACCCCCAGCACCATCCATCCCTTTCCACAACGCATCCCCACACCCCCAGCACCATCCATCCCTCTCCACAATGCATCCCCACCCCCATCCATCCCCTTCCACAACACATCCCCACCCCCAGGAGCACCCATCCCTTTCCACGCTTCCCCACCCACCCCCAACACCATCCATCCCTTTCCACAATGCATCCCTACCAATCCCTTTCCACAATGCATTCCCACTGATCCCTTTACACAACGCATCCCCACCACCATCCATCCCTACGCTTCCCCACCGACCCCCAGCACCATCCATCCCTCTCCACAACGCATCCCCACCCCCATCCATCCCTTTGCACAACGCATTCCCACCCACCCCTCTCCACAACGCATCCCCACCCTCAGCACCATCCATCCCTTTCCACAACGCATCCCCACCCTCAGCACCATCCATCCCTTTCCACAACGCATTCCCACCCACAGCACCATCCATCCCTTTCCACAATGCATCCCCACCCCCCAGCACCATCCATCCCTTTCCACAACGCATTTCCACCCATCCCTTTCCACAACGCATCCCCACCCACCCCTCTCCACAACACATCCCCACCCATCCCTTTCCACAACGCATCCCCACCCCTCCAGCACCATCCATCCCTTTCCACAAGGCATCCCCACCACCCATCCCTTTCCACAACACATCCCCACCCCCATTTATCCCTTTCCACAACACATCCCCACCCACAGCACCATCCATCCCTTTCCACAATGCATTCCCACCCACAGCACCATCCATCCCTTTCCACAACGCATCCCCACCCACCCCTCTCCACAACACATCCCCACCCATCCCTTTCCACAACGCATCCCCACCCCTCCAGCACCATCCATCCCTTTCCACAACGCATCAGCACCACCCATCCCTTTCCACAACACATCCCCACCCCCATTTATCCCTTTCCACAACACATCCCCACCCCCAGCACCATCCAACCCTCTCCACAACGCATCTCCACCCCCAGCACCATCCATCCCTTTCCACAACACATTCCCTACCCAAGCACCATCCATCCCTTTCCACAACACATCCCCACCCACCTTAAGCACCATCCAGCCTTCTCCACAATGCATCCCCACCCCCAGCACCATCCATCCCTTTCCACAATGCAACCCCACCCCCATCCCTTTCCACAACGCATTCCTACCCATCCCTTTCCACAATGCATCCCCACCCACCCCTCTCCAGAACGCATCCCCCCTCTCCAGAACGCATCCCCACCCCCATCCATCCCTTTCCACATCGCATTCCCACCCACCCCTCTCCATAACACATCCCCACCCTCAGCATCATCCATCCCTTTCCACAACTCATCCCCACCCCCAACACCATCCATCCCTTTCCACAATGCATCCCCACCCCAGCACAATCCATCCCTTTCCACAATGAATCCCCACCCCCAGCACCATCCATCCCTTTCCACAATGCATTCGGACCCATAACTTTCCACAATACATCCCCACCCACCCCTTCTCCACAACTCATCCCCACCCCCAGCACCACCCATCCGTTTCCACAACGCTTCTCCACCCCCAGCACCATCCATCCCTTTCCACAATGCATTCTCACCCGTCCCTTTCCACAACGCATTCCCACCCATCCTTTTCCACAAAGCATTCCCACCTGTTACTTTCCACAACGCATTCCTACCCGTCCCTTTCCACAACGCATTCCCACCCATCCCTTTCCACAACGCATCCCCACACCCCCAGCACCATCCATCCCTTTCCACAACGCATTCCCACCCACCCTCAGCACCATGCACCCCTCTCCACAACGCATCCCCACTAGAGGTCGACCAAAATGGGTTTTTCTCTGGCCGATGCCGATATTTAGAAATCGCGGTGGCCGATATGTGATGCCGATTTTTTTTGGGCCGATATATTTGGCCGATTTTTTTTTCCTTCATCTCATAAAATCTAACAGTTAGACCCCTTTCACACTGGGGCGTTTTTCAGGCACTTTTGGGCTAAAAATAGCGCCTGTAAAACGGCTCCCCTGCAGTCTCAGTGTGAAAGCCCGAGTGCTTTCACACTGAGGCGATGCGCTGGCAGGATGTAAAAAAAAGTCCTGCAAACGGCATCTTTGGAGCGGTGTATACCACTCCTCCACCACTCCTGCCCATTGAAATGAATGTGCACCGCTGCCGAAGCGCCTGCAAAGCGTTTTGGCAGCGGCGCTTCAGGGGCGCATTTAACCCCTTCCTCGGCCGCTAGCTGGGTTATAAGCGCCCCGCTAGCAGCCGAATAGCGCCTCTAAAATGACGGTAAAGCGCCGCTAAAACTAGCAGCGTTTTACCATCAACGCATGCCCGCTCCAGTGTGAAAGCAGCCTTAAGTAATACAGAAATTTTTTTTCATTTAAACATTAAACAAAACAAACCTCCAATCAGTTCACTTGTATGTATAATTTAGAAAACAAACAAAAAAAAACAACTATCTTAAATATTAAATACACAAAAACAGGTAATCAAAACTTTGACGAAAAAAATGGGCTAACTTTATTGCTTAGGTTTTTTTTTAATTCATTACTGTATTTTTTTTTAAAATTGCGTTTGAAAGACCGCTGCGCAAATACCGTGTGACATAAAATATTGCAACAATCACCATTTTATTCCCTAGGGTCTCTGCTAAAAAAATATATATAATGTTTGGGGGTTCTAAGTGATTTTCTAACAGAAAATACAGGATTTTTACTTGTAAGCAACAAGTGTCAGAAAAGATTTAGTCTTTAAATGGTTAAACTGAAAACTTCTCCACGGAGTTCAGTCTATTGATAAAAAGAACCTGAAAGATACAAATGTATCTTCTTATCAGACTTGGCAGGCTGCCCAGAGGAGAGAATCCTCTCCACAGATAACTCCAGGAAACCTGCATTAACTTCTATTACAGAAGTCATTTGCAAGTCACGGCTGAAGTGACAATCGGCCTTTTTTATCAGCACAATCGGCCGATGCCGATTAAGTAAAAAACGCCAAATATCGGCCAATATATCGGTCGACCTCTAATCCCCACCCCCATCTATCCCTTTCCACAACACATTCCCACTCATCCCTTTCCACAACACATTCCCACCCATCCCTTTCCACAATGCATCCCCACCCATCCCTTTCCACAATGCATCCCCACCCACCCCTCTCCACAACGCATGCCCACCCACCCACCCCTCTCCACAACGTATCCCCACACCCAGCACCATCTATCCCTTTCCACAACGCATCCCCACCCATCCCTTTCCACAACGCATCCCCACCCATCCCTTTCCACAATGCATCCCCACCCCCATCCATCCCTTTCCACAACGCATTTCCACCCATCCTTATCACAACGCATTCCCACCCATCCCTTTCCACAATGCATCCCCACCCATCCCTTTCCACAATGCATCCCCACCCACCCCTCTCCACAACGCATACCCACAATCATCCATATCTTTCCACAACGCATCCCCACCCCAGCACCATCCATCCCTTTCTACAACGCATTCCCACCTATCCCTTTCCACAACGCATTCCCACCCCCACCCATCCCTTTCCACAAAGCTTCCCCACCCACCCCCAGCACCATCTATCCCTCTCCACAACGCATCACCCACCCCTCTCCACAATGCATCCCCACCCTCAGCACCATCCTTCCCACAACGCATCCCCACCCTCAGCACTATCCATCCCTTTCCACAACGCATTCCCACCCACGCCCTAGCACCATCCATCACTTTCCACAATGCATCCCCACCCACCCTCAGCACCATCTACCCCTCTCCACAACGCATCCCCACCCACCCTCAGCACCATCCATCCCTTTGCACAATGCATCCCCACCCTCAGCACCATCCATCCCTTTCGACACCGCATCCCCACCCACCCTCAGCACCATCCATCCCTCTCCACAATGCATCCCCACCCACCCTCAGCACCATCCACCCCTCTGCACATCGCATCCCCACCCCCATGCATCCCTTTCCACAACGCATCCCCACCCACCGCCAGCACCATTCATCCCTTTCCACAATGCATCCCCACCCACCCCAAGCACCATCCATCACTTTCCACAACACATTCCCACCCATCCCTTTCCACAATGCATTCCCACCCATCCCTTTCCTCAACGCATAGCCACCCACCCCTCTCCACAACGCATCCCCACCCCCAGAAATCCCTTTACACAATGCATTGCCACCCAACCCTCTCCACAATGCATCCCCAACCTTAGCACAATCCATCCCTTTCCACAATGCATTCCCACCCATTCCTTTCCACAATGCATTCCCACCCATCCCTTTTCACAATGCATTCCCACCCATCCCTTTCCACAATGCATTCCCACGCATTCCTTTCCACAACGCATCTCCATCCATCCCTTTCCACAACGCATCCCCACCCCCGAGCACCATCCATCCCTTTCCACAACGCATCCCCATCCATCCCTTTCCACAACGCATCCCCACCCACCCATTTCCACAACGCATGCCCACCCACCCCTCTCCACAACGCATACCCACCTCATCCATATCTTTCCACAATGCATCCCCACCCCCAGCACCATCCATCCCTTTCCACAACACATTCCCACCCATCCCTTTCCACAACGCATCACCACCCACAATGCATCCCTACCCCCAGCACCACCCATACCTTTCCACAACACATCCCCACCCACCCTGAGCACCATCCAACCCTCTCCACAACGCATCCCCACCCCCAGCACCATCCATCCCTTTCCACAATGCATCCCCACCCCCATCCATCCCTTTCCCCAACGCCTTTCCACAACATCCCCACCCACCCCTGTGCACAAAGCATCCCCATCCATCCCTTTCCACAACACATTCCCAATCATCCCTTTCTACAATGCATCCCCACCCATCTCTTTCCACAATGCATTCCCACCCACCCCTCTACACAACGTATCCCTACCCACCCCCAGCACCATCCATCCCTTTCCACAACACATTCCCACCCATCCATTTCCACAACGCATCCCCACTCACCCCCAGCACCGTCCATCCCTCTCCACAACGCATCCCCACCCACCCCAGCACCGTCCATCCCTCTCCACAATGCATCCCCACCCCATCCATCCCTTTCCACAATGCATCCCCACCCACCGCCAGCACCATCCATCCCTTTCCACAATGCATCCCCACCCACCCCAAACACCATCCATCCCTTTCCACAACGCATCCCCACCCCAAGCACATCCACCCTTCTACACAACGCATCCCCAGCCCCATCCATCCCTTTGCACAACGCATTCCCACCCATCCCTTTCCACAACACATCCCCACCCATCCCTTTCCACAACGCATCCCCACCCTCAGCATCATCCATCCCTTTCCACAACACATTCCCACCCATCCCTCTCCACAACGCATCCCCACCCCCATCCATCCCTTTCCACAACACATCCCCACCCCCAGCAGCACCCATCCCTTTCCACGCTTCCCCACCCACCCCCAGCACCATCCATCCCTTTCCACAATGCATCCCCACCACCCATCCCTTTACACAACGCATTCCCACCACCATCCATCCCTACGCTTCCCCACCGACCCCCAGCACCATCCATCCCTCTCCACAACGCATCCCCCCACCCCTCAACGCATCTCCACCCCCCAGCACCATGCATCCCTTTCCACAACGCATCCCCACCCCCATCCATCCCTTTGCACAACGCATTCCCACCCACCCCTCTCCACAACGCATCCCCACCCTCAGCACCATCCATCCCTTTCCACAACGCATCCCCACCCTCAGCACCACCCATCCGTTTCCACAACGCTTCTCCACCCCCAGCACCATCCATCCCTTTCCACAATGCATTCTCACCTGTCCCTTTCCACAAAGCATTCCCACCTGTTCCTTTCCACAATGCATTCCCACCCATCCCTTTCCACAACGCATCCCCACACCCCCAGCACCATCCATCCCTTTCCACAACGCATTCCCACCCACCCTCAGCACCATGCACCCCTCTCCACAACGCATCCCCACCCCCATCTATCCCTTTCCACAACACATTCCCACTCATCCCTTTCCACAACACATTCCCACCCATCCTTTTCCACAATGCATTCCCACCCATCCCTTTTCACAACGCATTCCCACCCATCCCTCTCCACAACACATCCCCACCCCCATCCATCCCTTTCCACAACACATTCCCACATCGCATCCCCATCCATCCCTTTCCACAACGCATTCCCACCCATCCCTTTCCACAATGCATTCCCACCCATCCCTTTCCACAACACTTTCCCACCCATCCCTTTCCACAACGCATTGCCACCCATTCCTTTCCACAACACATCCCCACCCCCAGCACCATCCATCCCTTTCCACAACACAGTCCCACAACACATCCCCACACCCAGCACCATCCATCCCTTTCCACAACGCTTCTCCACCCCCAGCACCATCTGTTCCTTTCCACAAAGCATTCCCACCCATCCCTTTCCACAACGCATCTCCACCATCCATCCCTTTCCACAACACATTCCCACCCATCCCTTTCCACAACGCATCCCCACCCATCCCTTTCCACAACGCATAGCCACCCATTCCTTTCCACAATGCATCCCCACCCCATCCATCCCTTTCCACAACACATTTCCACCCATCCTTATCACAATGCATTCGCACCCATCCCTTTCCACAATGCATTCCCACCCATCCCTTTCCACAATGCATCCCCACCCACCCCTCTCCACAACGCATGCCCACCCACCCCTCTCCACAACGCATACCCAATCATCCATATCTTCCCACAACGCATCCCCACCCCAGCACCATCCATCCCTTTCCACAACATATTCCCACCCATCCCTTTCCACAACGCATCCATCCCTTTCCACAACACATTCCCACCCCATCTATCCCTTTCCACAGTGCATTCCCACCCATGCCTTTCCACAACATCCCCACCCACCCCTCTGCACAACGCATCCCCATCCATCCCTTTCCACAACACATTCCGACCCATCTCTTTCCACAATGCATTCCCACCCACCCCTCTCCACCACGTATCCCCACCCACCCCCAGCACCATCCATCCCTTTCCACAACGCATCCCCACCCACCCCATGCACCATCCATCCCTTTCCACAATGCATCCCCACCCACCCTCAGCTCCATCCACCCCTCTCCACATCGCATCCCCACCCCCAGCACCATCCATCCCTTTCCACAACACATCCCCACCCCCATCCATCTCTTTCCACAACGCATTCCCACCCACCCCTTCTCCACAACGCATCCCCACCCATCCCTTTCCACAATGCTTCCCCACCCACACCCCAGCACCATCCATCCTTCTCCACAACGCATCCCCACCCACCCCAAGCACCATCCATCCCTTTCCACAACGCATCCCCACCCACCCTTCTCAACAACGCATCCCCACTCCCAGCACCATCCATCCCTCCCTTCCCACAACGCATTCCCACCCATCCCTTTCCACAACCCCACCCACCTCTCCACAATGCATCCCCAACCTTAGCACAATCCATCCCTTTCCACAACGCATTCCCATCCCTTTCTACAACGCATTCCCACCCATCCCTTTTCACAACGCATTCCCACCCATCCCTCTCCACAACGCATTACCCACCCCCATCCATCCCTTTCCACAACACATCCCCACACCCAGCACCATCCATCCCTTTCCACAATGCATTCCCACCCATCCCTTTCCACAACGCATCCCCACCCATAACGCATTGCCACCCATTCCTTTCCACAACGCATCCCCACCCCAGCACCATCCATCCCTTTCCACAACAGTCCCACAACGCATCCCCACACCCAGCACCATCCATCCCTTTCCACAACCCATTTCCACCCATCCCTTTCCACAACGCATTCTAACCCATCCCTTTCCACAACGCATCCCCATCCATCCCTTTCCACAATGCATTCCCACCCATCCCTTTCCACAACGTATCCCCACCCACCCCCAGCACCATCCAAACCTTTCCAAAATGCATTGCCACCCACCCCAGCACCACCCATCCCTTTCCACAACGCATTCCCACCCATCCATTTCCACAACGCATTCCCACCCACCCCCAGCACCGTCCATCCCTCTCCACATCGCATCCCCACCCCCAGCACCCTCCATCCCTTTCCACAACACATCCCCACCCCCAGCACCATCCATCCCTTTCCACAATGCATTCCCACCCATCCCTTCTCCACAACGCATCCCCACTCATCCCTTTCCACAACGCTTCCCCACCCACACCCCAGCACCATCCATCCCTCTCCACAACGCATCCCCACCCACCCCAAGCACCATCCACCCCTAACCACCCTTCTTAACAACGCATCCCCACTCCCAGCACCATCCATCCCTTTCCACAACGCATTCCCACCCATCCCTTTCCACAACCCCACCCACCCCTCTCCACAATGCATCCCCAACCTTAGCACAATCCATCCCTTTCCACAATGCATTCCCATCCCTTTCTACAATGCATTCCCACCCATCCCTTTTCACAAAGCATTCCCACCTATCCCTTTCCACAACGCATTACCCACCCCCATCCATCCCTTTCCACAACACATCCCCACACCCAGCACCATCCATCCCTTTCCACAACGCATTCCCACCCAGGCCTTTCCACAACGCATCCCCACCCATCCCTTTCCACAACGCATTGCCACCCATTCCTTTCCACAACGCATCCCCACCCCCAGCACCATCCATCCCTTTCCACAACAGTCCCACAACGCATCCCCACACCCAGCACCATTCATCCCTTTCCACAACGCATTCCCACCCATCCCTTTCCACAACGCATCCCCACCCATCCCTTTCCACAACACATCCCCACCCCTCTCCACAACACATCCCCACCCCCATCCATCCCTTTCCACAATGCATCCCCACCCATCCCTTTCCATAACACATACCCACCCCTTCTCCACAACGCATCCCCACTCATCCCTTTCCACAACACATTCCCACCAATCCCTTTCCACAACCCCACCACCCCTCTCCACAATGCATCCCCAACCTTAGCACAATCCATCCCTTTCTACAACGCATTCCCACCCATCCCTCTCCATAACACATTACCCACCCCCATCCATCCCTTTCCACAACACATCCCCACACCCAGCACCATCCATCCCTTTCCACAACGCATCCCCACCCATCCCTTTCCACAACACATTGCCACCCATTCCTTTCCACAACACATCCCTACCCCCAGCACCATCCATCCCTTTCCACAAGTCTCAATGCATCCCCACACCCAGCACCATCCATCCCTTTCCACAACGCATCCCCACCCATCCATTTCCACAACGTATCCCCACCCACCCCCAGCACCATCCATCCCTTTCCACAACGCATTGCCACCCACCCCAGCACCAATCCCTTTCCACAACACATTCCCACCCATCCATTTCCACAACACATCCCCACCCACCCCCAGCACCGTCCATCCCTCTCCACAACGCATCCCCACCAACCCCAAGCACCATCCCTTTCCACAATGCATCCCCACCCCCAGCACCATTCATCCCTTTCCACAACACATCCCCACCCACCCCAAGCACCATCCATCCCTTTCCACAACGCATCCCCACCCACCCCAAGCACCATCCACCCTTCTCCACAACACATCCCCAGCACCATCCATCCCATTGCACAATGCATTCCCACCCATCTCCACAATGCATCCCCACCCTCAGCACCATCCTTCCCACAATGCATCCCCACCCTCAGCACTATCCATCCCTTTCCACAACGCATTCCCACCCACACCCTAGCACCATCCATCACTTTCCACAATGCATCCCCACCCACCCTCAGCACCATCTACCCCTCTCCACAATACATCCCCACCCACCCTCAGCACCATCGATCCCTTTGCACAACGCATCCCCACCCTCAGCACCATCCATCCCTTTCGACACCGCATCCCCACCCACCCTCAGCACCATCCACCCCTCTCCACATCGCATCCCCACCCCCATCCATCCCTTTCCACAACGCATCCCCACCCACCGCCAGCACCATCCATCCCTTTCCACAATGCATCCCCACCCACCCCAAGCACCATCCATCACTTTCCACAACACATTCCCACCCATCCCTTTCCACAACGCATCTCCATCCATCCCTTTCCACAACGCATCCCCACCCCCGAGCACCATCCATCCCTTTCCACAACGCATCCCCATCCATCCCTTTCCACAACGCATCCCCACCCACCCATTTCCACAACGCATGCCCACCCACCCCTCTCCACAACGCATACCCACCTCATCCATATCTTTCCACAATGCATCCCCACCCCCATCCATCCCTTTCCACAACACATTCCCACCCATCCCTTTCCACAACGCATCCCCACCCACAACGCATCCCTACCCCCAGCACCACCCATACCTTTCCACAACACATCCCCACCCACCCTGAGCACCATCCAACCCTCTCCACAACGCATCCCCACCCCCAGCACCATCCATCCCTTTCCACAATGCATCCCCACCCCCATCCATCCCTTTCCACAACGCCTTTCCACAACATCCCCACCCACCCCTGTGCACAAAGCATCCCCATCCATCCCTTTCCACAACACATTCCAAATCATCCCTTTCTACAACACATCCTCACCCATCTCTTTCCACAATGCATTCCCACCCACCCCTCTACACAACGTATCCCCACCCACCCCCAGCACCGTCCATCCCTCTCCACAACGCATCCCCACCCACCCCAGCACCGTCCATCCCTCTCCACAATGCATCCCCACCCCATCCATCCCTTTCCACAATGCATCCCCACCCACCGCCAGCACCATCCATCCCTTTCCACAATGCATCCCCACCCACCCCAAACACCATCCATCCCTTTCCACAACGCATCCCCACCCCAAGCACATCCACCCTTCTACACAACGCATCCCCAGCCCCATCCATCCCTTTGCACAACGCATTCCCACCCATCCCTTTCCACAATGCATCCCCACCCTCAGCATCATCCATCCCTTTCCACAACACATTCCCACCCATCCCTCTCCACAACGCATCCCCACCCCCATCCATCCCTTTCCACAACACATCCCCACCCCCAGCAGCACCCATCCCTTTCCACGCTTCCCCACCCACCCCCAGCACCATCCATCCCTTTCCACAATGCATCCCCACCACCAATCCCTTTCCACAATGCATTCCCACCCATCCCTTTACACAACACATTCCCACCACCATCCATCCCTACGCTTCCCCACCGACCCCCAGCACCATCCATCCCTCTCCACAACGCATCCCCCCACCCCTCAACGCATCTCCACCCCCTCAGCACCATGCATCCCTTTCCACAACGCATCCCCACCCCCATCCATCCCTTTGCACAACGCATTCCCACCCACCCCTCTCCACAACGCATCCCCACCCTCAGCACCATCCATCCCTTTCCACAACGCATCCCCACCCTCAGCACCATCCATCCCTTTCCACAACACATTCCCACCCACCCACAGCACCATCCATCCCTTTCCACAATGCATCCCCACCCCCCAGCACCATCCATCCCTTTCCACAACGCATTTCCACCCATCCCTTTCCACGACGCATCCCTACCCACCCCTCTCCACAACACATCCCCACCCATCCCTTTCCACAACGCATCCCCACCCCTCCAGCACCATCCATCCCTTTCCACAACGCATTCCCACCCACCCTCAGCACCATGCACCCCTCTCCACAATGCATCCCCACCCCCATCTATCCCTTTCCACAACACATTCCCACTCATCCCTTTCCACAACACATTCCCACCCATCCTTTTCCACAACCCATTCCCACCCATCCCTTTTCACAACGCATTCCCACCCATCCCTCTCCACAACACATCCCCACCCCCATCCATCCCTTTCCACAACACATTCCCACATCGCATCCCCACACCCAGCCCCACCCATCCCTTTCCACAACGCATTCCCACCCATCCCTTTCCACAACGCATTCCCACCCATCCCTTTCCACAACACTTTCCCACCCATCCCTTTCCACAACGCATTGCCACCCATTCCTTTCCACAACACATCCCCACCCCCAGCACCATCCATCCCTTTCAACAACACAGTCCCACAACACATCCCCACACCCAGCACCATCCATCCCTTTCCACAACGCTTCTCCACCCCCAGCACCATCTGTTCCTTTCCACAAAGCATTCCCACCCATCCCTTTCCACAACGCATCCCCACCATCCTTCCCTTTCCACAACACATTCCCACAACATATCCCCACACCCAGCACCATCCATCCCTTTCGACAACACATTCCCACCCATCCCTTTCCACAACGCATCCCCACCCATCCCTTTCCACAACGCATAGCCACCCATTCCTTTCCACAATGCATCCCCACCCCATCCATCCCTTTCCACAACACATTTCCACCCATCCTTATCACAATGCATTCGCACCCATCCCTTTCCACAATGCATCCCCACCCACCCCTCTCCACAACGCATGCCCACCCACCCCTCTCCACAACGCATACCCAATCATCCATATCTTCCCACAACGCATCCCCACCCCAGCACCATCCATCCCTTTCCACAACATATTCCCACCCATCCCTTTCCACAACGTATCCCCACCCACCCCCAGCACCATCCAAACCTTTCCAAAACGCATTGCCACCCACCCCAGCACCACCCATCCCTTTCCACAACGCATTCCCACCCATCCATTTCCACAACGCATTCCCACCCCATCTATCCCTTTCCACAGTGCATTCCCACCCATGCCTTTCCACAACATCCCCACCCACCCCTCTGCACAACGCATCCCCATCCATCCCTTTCCACAACACATTCCGACCCATCTCTTTCCACAACACATTCCCACCCATCTCTTTCCACAATGCATTCCCACCCACCCCTCTCCACCACGTATCCCCACCCCCAGCACCATCCATCCCTTTCCACAACGCATCCCCACCCACCCCAAGCACCATCCATCCCTTTCCACAATGCATCCCCACCCACCCTCAGCTCCATCCACCCCTCCACATTGCATCCCCACCCCCAGCACCATCCATCCCTTTCCACAACAGTCCCACAACGCATCCCCACACCCAGCACCATCCATCCCTTTCCACAACCCATTCCCACCCATCCCTTTCCACAACGCATTCTAACCCATCCCTTTCCACAACGCATCCCCATCCATCCCTTTCCACAATGCATTCCCACCCATCCCTTTCCACAACGTATCCCCACCCACCCCCAGCACCATCCAAACCTTTCCAAAACGCATTGCCACCCACCCCAGCACCACCCATCCCTTTCCACAATGCATTCCCACCCATCCATTTCCACAACGCATTCCCACCCACCCCCAGCACCGTCCATCCCTCTCCACATCGCATCCCCACCCCCAGCACCCTCCATCCCTTTCCACAACACATCCCCACCCCCAGCACCATCCATCCCTTTCCACAATGCATTCCCACCCATCCCTTCTCCACAACGCATCCCCACTCATCCTTTTCCACAACGCTTCCCCACCCACACCCCAGCACCATCCATCCCTCTCCACAACGCATCCCCACCCACCCCAAGCACCATCCATCCCTAACCACCCTTCTTAACAACGCATCCCCACTCCCAGCACCATCCATCCCTTTCCACAACGCATTCCCACCCATCCCTTTCCACAACCCCACCCACCCCTCTCCACAATGCATCCCCAACCTTAGCACAATCCATCCCTTTCCACAATGCATTCCCATCCCTTTCTACAATGCATTCCCACCCATCCCTTTTCACAAAGCATTCCCACCTATCCCTTTCCACAACGCATTACCCACCCCCATCCATCCCTTTCCACAACACATCCCCACACCCAGCACCATCCATCCCTTTCCACAACGCATTCCCACCCATCCCTTTCCACAACGCATCCCCACCCATCCCTTTCCACAACGCATTGCCACCCATTCCTTTCCACAACGCATCCCCACCCCCAGCACCATCCATCCCTTTCCACAACAGTCCCACAACGCATCCCCACACCCAGCACCATCCATCCCTTTCCACAACGCATTCCCACCCATCCCTTTCCACAACGCATCCCCACCCATCCCTTTCCACAACGCATCCCCACCCCTCTCCACAACAAATCCCCACCCCCATCCATCCCTTTCCACAATGCATTCGCACCCATCCCTTTCCACAATGCATCCCCACCCATCCCTTTCCACAATGCATCCCCACCCACCTCTCTCCACAACGCATGCCCACCCACCCCTCTCCACAACGCATACCCAATCATCCATATCTTCCCACAACGCATCCCCACCCCAGCACCATCCATCCCTTTCCACAACATATTCCCACCCATCCCTTTCCACAACGCATCCATCCCTTTCCACAATGCATTCCCACCCCATCTATCCCTTTCCACAGTGCATTCCCACCCATGCCTTTCCACAACATCCCTACCCACCCCTCTGCACAACGCATCCCCATCCATCCCTTTCCACAACACATTCTGACCCATCTCTTTCCACAACACATTCCCACCCATCTCTTTCCACAATGCATTCCCACCCACCCCTCTCCACCACGTATCCCCACCCACCCCCAGCACCATCCATCCCTTTCCACAACGCATCCCCACCCACCCCAAGCACCATCCATCCCTTTCCACAATGCATCCCCACCCACCCTCAGCTCCATCCACCCCTCTCCACATCGCATCCCCACCCCCAGCACCATCCATCCCTTTCCACAACACATCCCCACCCCCATCCATCTCTTTCCACAACGCTTTCCCACCCACCCCTTCTCCACAACGCATCCCCACCCATCCCTTTCCACAATGCTTCCCCACCCACACCCCAGCACCATCCATCCTTCTCCACAACGCATCCCCACCCACCCCAAGCACCATCCATCCCTTTCCACAACGCATCCCCACCCACCCTTCTCAACAACGCATCCCCACTCCCAGCACCATCCATCCCTCCCTTCCCACAACGCATTCCCACCCATCCCTTTCCACAACCCCACCCACCTCTCCACAATGCATCCCCAACCTTAGCACAATCCATCCCTTTCCACAATGCATTCCCATCCCTTTCTACAACGCATTCCCACCCATCCCTTTTCACAACGCATTCCCACCCATCCCTTTTCACAACGCATTCCCACCCATCCCTCTCCACAACGCATTACCCACCCCCATCCATCCCTTTCCACAACACATCCCCACACCCAGCACCATCCATCCCTTTCCACAATGCATTCCCACCCATCCCTTTCCACAACGCATCCCCACCCATAACGCATTGCCACCCATTCCTTTCCAAAACGCATCCCCACCCCAGCACCATCCATCCCTTTCCACAACAGTCCCACAACGCATCCCCACACCCAGCACCATCCATCCCTTTCCACAACCCATCCCTTTCCACAACGCATTCTAACCCATGCCTTTCCACAACGCATCCCCATCCATCCCTTTCCACAATGCATTCCCACCCATCCCTTTCCACAACGTATCCCCACCCACCCCCATCCAAACCTTTCCAAAACGCATTGCCACCCACCCCAGCACCACCCATCCCTTTCCACAACGCATTCCCACCCATCCATTTCCACAACGCATTCCCACCCACCCCCAGCACCGTCCATCCCTCTCCACATCGCATCCCCACCCCCAGCACCCTCCATCCCTTTCCACAACACATCCCCACCCCCAGCACCATCCATCCCTTTCCACAATGCATTCCCACCCATCCCTTCTCCACAACGCATCCCCACTCATCCCTTTCCACAACGCTTCCCCACCCACACCCCAGCACCATCCATCCCTCTCCACAACGCATCCCCACCCACCCCAAGCACCATCCACCCCTAACCACCCTTCTTAACAACTCTTCCCCACTCCCAGCACCATCCATCCCTTTCCACAACGCATTCCCACCCATCCCTTTCCACAACCCCACCCATCCCTCTCCACAATGCATCCCCAACCTTAGCACAATCCATCCCTTTCCACAATGCATTCCCATCCCTTTCTACAATGCATTCCCACCCATCCCTTTTCACAAAGCATTCCCACCTATCCCTTTCCACAACGCATTACCCACCCCCATCCATCCCTTTCCACAACACATCCCCACACCCAGCACCATCCATCCCTTTCCACAACGCATTCCCACCCATCCCTTTCCACAACGCATCCCCACCCATCCCTTTCCACAACGCATTGCCACCCATTCCTTTCCACAACGCATCCCCACCCCCAGCACCATCCATCCCTTTCCACAACAGTCCCACAACGCATCCCCACACCCAGCACCATCCATCCCTTTCCACAACGCATTCCCACCCATCCCTTTCCACAACGCATCCCCACCCATCCCTTTCCACAACGCATCCCCACCCCCATCCATCCCTTTCCACAATGCATCCCCACCCATCCCTTTCCATAACACATACCCACCCCTTCTCCACAACGCATCCCCACTCATCCCTTTCCACAAAGCATTCCCACCAATCCCTTTCCACAACCCCACCACCCCTCTCCACAATGCATCCCCAACCTTAGCACAATCCATCCCTTTCTACAACGCATTCCCACCCATCCCTCTCCACAACGCATTACCCACCCCCATCCATCCCTTTCCACAACGCATCCCCACCCCTCTCCACAACACATCCCCACCCCCATCCATCCCTTTCCACAATGCATCCCCACCCATCCCTTTCCATAACACATACCCACCCCTTCTCCACAACGCATTCCCACCCATCCCTTTCCACAACCCCACCCATCCCTCTCCACAATGCATCCCCAACCTTAGCACAATCCATCCCTTTCCACAATGCATTCCCATCCCTTTCTACAATGCATTCCCACCCATCCCTTTTCACAAAGCATTCCCATCTATCCCTTTCCACAACGCATTACCCACCCCCATCCATCCCTTTCCACAACACATCCCCACACCCAGCACCATCCATCCCTTTCCACAACGCATTCCCACCCATCCCTTTCCACAACGCATCCCCACCCATCCCTTTCCACAACGCATTGCCACCCATTCCTTTCCACAACGCATCCCCACCCCCAGCACCATCCATCCCTTTCCACAACAGTCCCACAACGCATCCCCACACCCAGCACCATCCATCCCTTTCCACAACGCATTCCCACCCATCCCTTTCCACAACGCATCCCCACCCATCCCTTTCCACAACGCATCCCCACCCCTCTCCACAACACATCCCCACCCCCATCCATCCCTTTCCACAATGCATCCCCACCCATCCCTTTCCATAACACATACCCACCCCTTCTCCACAACGCATCCCCACTCATCCCTTTCCACAAAGCATTCCCACCAATCCCTTTCCACAACCCCACCACCCCTCTCCACAATGCATCCCCAACCTTAGCACAATCCATCCCTTTCTACAACGCATTCCCACCCATCCCTCTCCACAACGCATTACCCACCCCCATCCATCCCTTTCCACAACACATCCCCACACCCAGCACCATCCATCCCTTTCCACAACGCATCCCCACCCATCCCTTTCCACAACACATTGCCACCCATTCCTTTCCACAACACATCCCTACCCCCAGCACCATCCATCCCTTTCCACAAGTCTCAACGCATCCCCACACCCAGCACCATCCATCCCTTTCCACAACGCATCCCCACCCATCCATTTCCACAACGTATCCCCACCCACCCCCAGCACCATCCATCCCTTTCCACAACGCATTGCCACCCACCCCAGCACCAATCCCTTTCCACAACACATCCCCACCCACCCCCAGCACCGTCCATCCCTCTCCACAACACATCCCCACCAACCCCAAGCACCATCCCTTTCCACAATGCATCCCCACCCCCATCCATCCCTTTCCACAATGCATCCCCACCCCCAGCACCATCCATCCCTTTCCACAACACATCCCCCACCCACCACCAGCACCATCCATACCCTTCCACAATGCATCCCCACCCACCCCAAGCACCATCCATCCCTTTCCACAACGCATCCCCACCCACCCCAAGCACCATCCAACCTTCTCCACAACGCATCCCCAGCACCATCCATCCCTTTGCACAACGTATTCCCACCCCTCTCCACAACGCATCCCCACCCTCAGCACCATCCTTCCCACAATGCATTCCCACCCTCAGCACCATCCATCCCTTTCCACAATGCATTCCCACCCACCCCCTAGCACCATCCATCCCTTTCCACAACGCATCCCCACCCACCCCAAGCACCATCCATCCCTTTCCACAACGCATCCCCACCCACCCTTGTCAACAACGCATCCCCACTCCCAGCACCATCCATCCCTTTCCACAACGCATTCCCACCCATCCCCTAGCACCATCCATCCCTTTCCACAATGCATCCCCACCCACCCTTCTCAACGCATCCCCACCCTCAGCAACATCCATCCCTTTCCACAACGCATTCCCACCCACCCCCTAGCACCATCCATCACTTTCCACAATGCATCCCCACCCACCCTAAGCACCATCTACCCCTCTCCACAACACATCCCCACCCACCCTCAGCACCATCCATCCCTTTGCACAATGCATCCCCACCCTCAGCACCATCCATCCCTTTCGACACTGCATCCCCACCCACCCTCAGCACCATCCATCCCTTTCCACAATGCATCCCCACCCACCCCAAGCACCATCCATCCCTTTCCACAACGCAATCCCACCCACCCCAAGCACCATCCATCCCTTTCCACAATGCATTCCCACCCATCCCTTTCCTCAACGCATAGCCACCCACCCCTCTCCACAACGCATTCCCACCCCCAGCAATCCCTTTACACAATGCATTCCCACCCACCCCTCTCCACAATGCATTCCCACCCATCCCTTTTCACAACGCATTCCCACCCATCCCTTTTCACAATGCATTCCCACCCATCCCTTTCCACAACGCATTCCCATGCATCCCTTTCCGCAACGCATCCCCACCCCCCGAGCACATCCATCCCTTTCCACAACGCATCCCCATCCACCCATTTCCACAATGCATGCCCACCCACCCACCCCTCTCCACAATGCATACCCCTCATCCATATCTTTCCACAACGCATCCCCACCCCCAGCACCATCCATCCCTTTCCACAACACATCCCCACCCACCCTGAGCACCATCCAACCCTCTCCACAACGCATCCCCACCCCCAGCACCATCCATCCCTTTCCACAACGCATCCCCACCCCCATCCATTACTTTCCACAACGCATCCCCACCCACATCCATCCCTTTCCACAACGCCTTTCCACAACATCCCCACCCACCCCTGTGCACAAAGCATCCCCATCCATCCCTTTCCACAACACATTCCCACTCATCCCTTTCTACAACACATCCCCACCCATCTCTTTCCACAATGCATTCCCACCCACCCCTCTACACAACGTATCCCCACCCACCCCCAGCACCATCCATCCCTTTCCACAATGCATTGCCACCCACCCCAGCACCATCCATCCCTTTCCACAATGCATTGCCACCCACCCCAGCACCACCCATCCCTTTCCACAATGCATTCCCACCCATCCATTTCAACAACACATCCCCACCCACCCCCAGCACTGTCCATCCCTCTCCACAATGCATCCCCATCCACCCCAGCACCGTCCATCCCTCTCCACAATGCATCCCCACCCCATCCATCCCTTTCCACAATGCATCCCACCCACCGCCAGCACCATCCATCCCTTTCCACAATGCATCCCCACCCACCCCAAACACCATCCATCCCTTTCAACGCATCCCCACCCCAAGCACATCCACCCTTCTACACAACGCAGCCCCATCCATCCCTTTGCACAACACATTCCCACCCATCCCTTTCCACAACACATCCCCACCCATCCCTTTCCACAACGCATCCCCACCCTCAGCATCATCCATCCCTTTCCACAACGCATTCCCACCCATCCCTCTCCACAACGCATCCCCACCCCCATCCATCCCTTTCCACAACACATCCCTACCCCCAGCAGCACCCATCCCTTTCCACGCTTCCCCACCCACCCCCTGCACCATCCATCCCTTTCCACAATGCATCCCCACCACCAATCCCTTTCCACAATGCATTCCCACCCATCCCTTTACACAACGCATTCCCACCACCATCCATCCCTATGCTTCCCCACCGACCCCCAGCACCATCCATCCCTCTCCACAACACATCCCCCACCCCTCAACGCATCTCCACCCCCAGCACCATGCATCCCTTTCCACAACGCATCCCCACCCCCATCCATCCCTTTGCACAACGCATTCCCACCCCTCTCCACAACGCATCCCCACCCTCAGCACCATCCATCCCTTTCCACAATGCATCCCCACCCCCATCCCTTTCCACAACGCATTCCTACCCATCCCTTTCCACAACGCATCCCCCCTCATCACAACGCATCCCCACCCCCATCCATCCCTTTCCACAACACATTCCCACCCACCCCTCTCCATAACACATCCCCACCCTCAGCATCATCCATCCCCACCCCCAACACCATCCATCCCTTTCCACAACGCATCCCCACCACCAGCACAATCCATCCCTTTCCACAATGAATCCCCACCCCCATCCATCTCTTTCCACAACACATTCGGACCCATAACTTTCGACAATACATCCCCACCCACCCCTTCTCCACAACTCATCCCCACCCATCCGTTTCCACAACGCATTCCCACCCGTCCCTTTCCACAACGCATCCCCACCCATCCTTTTCCACAACCCATTCCCACCCATCCCTTTTCACAACGCATTCCCACCCATCCCTCTCAACACACCCACACCCCCAGCACCATCCATCCCTTTCCACAACGCATTCCCACCCACCCTCAGCACCATGCACCCCTCTCCACAATGCATCCCCACCCCCATCTATCCCTTTCCACAACACATTCCCACCCATCCCTCTCCACAACACATCCCCACCCCCATCCATCCCTTTCCACAACACATTCCCACATCGCATCCCCACCCATCCCTTTCCACAACGCATTCCCACCCATCCCTTTCCACAACGCATTCCCACCCATCCCTTTCCACAACACTTTCCCACCCATCCCTTTCCACAACGCATTGCCACCCATTCCTTTCCACAACGCATGCCCACCCCCAGCACCATCCATCCCTTTCCACAACACAGTCCCACAACACATCCCCACACCCAGCACCATCCATCCCTTTCCACAACGCTTCTCCACCCCCAGCACCATCTGTTCCTTTCCACAAAGCATTCCCACCCATTCCTTTCCACAACGCATTCCTACCCGTCCCTCTCCACAATGCATCCCCACCCCAAGCACCATCTATCCCTTTTCACAACGCATTCCCACAACGCATCCCCACCATCCATCCCTTTCCACAACACATTCCCACAACATATCCCCACACCCAGCACCATCCATCCCTTTCCACAACACATTCCCACCCATCCCTTTCCACAACGCATCCCCACCCATCCCTTTCCACAACGCATCCCCACCCATCCCTTTCCACAATGCATAGCCACCCATTCCTTTCCACAATGCATCCCCACCCCCATCCATCCCTTTCCACAACACATTTCCACCCATCCTTATCACAATGCATTCGCACCCATCCCTTTCCACAATGCATCCCCACCCATCCCTTTCCACAATGCATCCCCACCCACCCCTCTCCACAACGCATGCCCACCCACCCCTCTCCACAACGCATACCCAATCATCCATATCTTCCCACAACGCATCCCCACCCCAGCACCATCCATCCCTTTCCACAACATATTCCCACCCATCCCTTTCCACAACGCATCCTCACCACCATCCATCCCTTTCCACAACGCATTCCCACCCCATCTATCCCTTTTCACAGCGCATTCCCACCCATGCCTTTCCACAACATCCCCACCCACCCCTCTGCACAACGCATCCCCACCCATCTCTTTCCACAACACATTCCCACAATGCATTCCCACCCACCCCTCTCCACCACGTATCCCCACCCACCCCCAGCACCATCCATCCCTTTCCACAACGCATCCCCACCCACCCCAAGCACCATCTATCCCTTTCCACAACGCATCCCCACCTACCCTCAGCTCCATCCACCCCTCTCCACATCGCATCCCCACCCCCAGCACCATCCGTCCCTTTCCACAACGCATTCCCACCCACCCCTTCTCCACAACGCATCCCCACCCATCCCTTTCCACAACGCTTCCCCACCCACACCCCAGCACCATCCATCCCTCTCCACAACGCATACCCACCCTTCTCAACAATGCATCCCCACTCCCAGCACCATCCATCCCTTTCCACAACGCATCCCCACCCACCCTCAGCTCCATCCACCCCTCTCCACATCGCATCCCCACCCCCATCCCTTTCCACAACACATCCCCACCCCCAGCACCATCCGTCCCTTTCCACAACGCATTCCCACCCACCCCTTCTCCACAACGCATCCCCACCCATCCCTTTCCACAACGCTTCCCCACCCACACCCCAGCACCATCCATCCCTCTCCACAACGCATCCCCACCCACCCTTCTCAACAATGCATCCCCACTCCCAGCACCATCCATCCCTTCCCACAACGCATTCCCACCCATCCCTTTCCACAACCCCACCCACCTCTCCACAATGCATCCCCAACCTTAGCACAATCCATCCCTTTCCACAACACATTCCCATCCCTTTCTACAATGCATTCCCACCCATCCCTTTTCACAACGCATTCCCACCCATCCCTCTCCACAATGCATTACCCACCCCCATCCATCCCTTTCCACAACACATCCCCACACCCAGCACCATCCATCCCTTTCCACAACAGTCCCACAACGCATCCCCACACCCAGCACCATCCATCCCTTTCCACAACCCATTCCCACCCATCCTTTCCACAACGCATTCTAACCCATCCCTTTCCACAACGCATCCCCACCCCCATCCATCCCTTTCCACAATGCATTCCCACCCATCCCTTTCCACAACGTATCCCCACCCACCCCCAGCACCATCCAAACCTTTCCAAAACGCATTGCCACCCACCCCCAGCACCATCCACCCCTCTCCACATTGCATCCCCACCCCCAGCACCATCCATCCCTTTCCACAATGCATTCCCACCCATCCCTTAACACATCCCCACCCACCCCTTCTCCACAACGCATCCCCACTCATCCCTTTCCACAACGCTTCCCCACCCACACCCCAGCACCATCCATCCCTCTCCACAACGCATCCCCACCCACCCCAAGCACCATCCATCCCTAACCACCCTTCTTAACAATGCATCCCCACTCCCAGCACCATCCATCCCTTTCCACAACGCATTCCCACCCATCCCTTTCCACAACCCCACCCACCCCTCTCCACAATGCATCCCCAACCTTAGCACAATCCATCCCTTTCCACAATGCATTCCCATCCCTTTCTACAATGCATTCCCACCCATCCCTTTTCACAAAGCATTCCCACCTATCCCTTTCCACAACACATTACCCACCCCCATCCATCCCTTTCCACAACACATCCCCACCCCCAGCACCATCCATCCCTTTCCACAACAGTCCCACAACGCATCCCCACACCCAGCACCATCCATCCCTTTCCACAACCCATTCCCACCCATCCCTTTCCACAACACATTCTAACCCATCCCTTTCCACAACGCATCCCCACCCCCATCCATCCCTTTCCACAATGCATTCCCACAACGTATCCCCACCCACACCCAGCACCATCCATCCCTTTCCACAATGCATTCCCACCCATCCCTTTCCACAACGCATTGCCACCCATTCCTTTCCACAATGCATCCCCACCCCAGCACCATCCATCCCTTTCCACAACAGTCGCACAACGCATCCCCACACCCAGCACCATCCATCCCTTTCCACAACGCATTCCCACCCATCCCTTTCCACAACGCATCCCCACCCATCCCTTTCCACAACGCATCCCCACCCCTCTCCACAACACATCCCCACCCCCATCCATCCCTTTCCACAACGCATCCCCACTCATCCCTTTCCACAACACTTCCCCACCCACACCCCAGCACCATCCATCCCTCTCCACAACGCATCCCCACCCTTCTTAACAACGCACCTTCCACCCCAAGCACCATCCACCCTTCTCCACAACGCATCCCCAGCACCATCCATCCCTTTGCACAATGTATTCCCACCCCTCTCCACAACGCATCCCCACCCTCAGCACCATCCTTCCCACAATGCATCCCCACCCTCAGCACCATCCATCCCTTTCCACAACGCATCCCCACCCACCCTTGTCAACAATGTATCCCCACTCCCAGCACCATCCATCCCTTTCCACAATGCATTCCCACCCATCCATCCCTTTCCACAATGCATCCCCACCCACCCTTCTCAACGCATCCCCACCCTCAGCAACATCCATCCCTTTCCACAACGCATTCCCACCCACCCCCTAGCACCATCCATCACTTTCCACAACGCATCCCCACCCACCCTAAGCACCATCTACCCCTCTCCACAACGCATCCCCACCCACCCTCAGCACCATCCATCCCTTTGCACAACGCATCCCCACCCTCAGCACCATCCATCCCTTTCGACACCGCATCCCCACCCACCCTCAGCACCATCCATCCCTTTCCACAACGCATCCCCACCCACCCCAAGCACCATCCATCCCTTTCCACAACGCAATCCCACCCACCCAAAGCACCTTCCATCCCTTTCCACAATGCATTCCCACCCATCCCTTTCATCAACGCATAGCCACCCACCCCTCTCCACAGCGCATTCCCACCCCCAGCAATCCCTTTACACAATGCATTCCCACCCCTCTCCACAATGCATCCCCAACCTTAGCACAATCCATCCCTTTCCACAATGCATTCCCACCCATTCCTTTTCACAACGCATTCCCACCCATCCCTTTTCACAATGCATTCCCACCCATCCCTTTCCACAACGCATTCCCATGCATCCCTTTCCGCAACGCATCCCCACCCCCGAGCACCATCCATCCCTTTCCACAACGCATCCCCATCCACCCATTTCCACAATGCATGCCCACCCACCCCTCTCCACAATGCATACCCCTCATCCATATCTTTCCACAACGCATCCCCACCCCCATCCATCCCTTTCCACAACACATCCCCACCCACCCTGAGCACCATCCAACCCTCTCCACAACGCATCCCCACCCATCCCTTTCCACAACGCATCCCCACCCCCATCCATTACTTTCCACAACGCATCCCCACCCCATCCATCCCTTTCCACAACACATCCCCACCCCCATCCATCCCTTTCCACAACATCCCCACCCACCCCTGTGCACAAAGCATCCCCACCCATCCCTTTCCACAACGCATTCCCACAACACATCCCCACCCATCTCTTTCCACAATGCATTCCCACCCACCCCTCTACACAACTTATCCCCACCCACCCCCAGCACCATCCATCCCTTTCCACAACGCATTGCCACCCACCCCAGCACCACCCATCCCTTTCCACAACGCATCCCCACCCACCCCCAGCACCGTCCATCCCTCTCCACAACGCATCCCCACCCCCATCCATCCCTTTCCACAACGCATCCCCACCCACCGCCAGCACCATCCATCCCTTTCCACAGTGCATCCCCACCCACCCCAAGCACCATCCATCCCTTTCCACAATGTATCCCCACCCCAAGCACATCCACCCTTCTCCACAACGCATCCCCAGCACCATCCATCCCTTTGCACAACGCATTCCCACCCATCCTTTTCCACAATGCATCCCCACCCATCCCTTTCCACAACGCATGCCCACCCATCCCTTTCCACAACGCATGCCCACCCACCCACCTCCACAACGCATCCCCACCCTCAGCATCATCCATCCCTTTCCACAACGCATTCCCACCCATCCCTCTCCACAACGCATCCCCACCCATAACACATCCCCACCAGCACCCATCCCTTTCCACGCTTCCCCACCCACCCCCATCCATCCCTTTCCACAACGCATCCCCACCACCAATCCCTTTCCACAATGCATTCCCACCCATCCCTTTACACAACACATCCCCACCACCATCCATCCCTACGCTTCCCCACTGACCCCCAGCACCATCCATCCCTCTCCACAACACATCCCCACCCCCCAGCACCATCCATCCCTTTCCACAACGCATCCCCACCCCCATCCATCCCTTTGCACAACGCATTCCCACCCCTCTCCACAACACATCCCCACCCTCAGCACCATCCATCTCTTTCCACAACGCATCCCCACCCTCAGCACCATCCCTTTCCACAACGCATTCCCACCCACTGCACCATCCATCCCTTTCCACAATGCATCCCCACCCCCCAGCACCATCCATCCCTTTCCACAACGCATCCCCACCCATCCCTTTCCACAACGCATCCCCACCCCTCCAGCACCATCCATCCCTTTCCACAATGCATCCCCACCACCCATCCCTTTCCACAACACATCCCCACCCCCAGCACCATCCAACCCTCTCCACAACGCATCTCCACCCCCAGCACCATCTATCCATTTCCACAAAGCATCCCCACCCCCATCCATCCCTTTCCACCACCCATCCCTTTCCACAATGCATCCCCACCCCCATCCCTTTCCACAACACATCCCCACCCACAGCACCATCTAACCTTCTCCACAACGCAACCCCACCCATCCCTTTCCACAACGCATCCCCACCCCCATCCATCCCTTTTCACAACGCATTACCACCCATGCCTTTCCACAACATCCCCACCCACCCCTCTGCACAATGCATCCATCCCTTTCCACAACGCATTCCCACCCCCATCCATCCCTTTCTACAACGCTTTCTCAATCATCCCTCTCCACGACGCATCCCCAGCACCATCCATCCCTTTTCAAAACGCATTCCCACCCACCATCCATCCCTTTCCACAACGCATCCCTACCCCCCCGCACCAACCATCCCTTTCCACAACGCATTCCCAACCATCCCTTTCCACAACGCATCCCCACCCCCCAGCACCATCCATCCTTTTCCACAATGCATTTCCACCCATCCCTTTCCACAACGCATCCCCATCCATCCCTTTCCACAATGCATCCCCATCCACCCCTCTCCACAACGCATGCCCACCCACCCCTCTCCACAACGCATGCCCACCCACCCCTCTCCACAACGCATGCCCACCCACCCCTCTCCACAACGCATACCCACCCTCATCCATATGTTTCCACAACGCATCCCCACCCCCATCCCTTTCCACAACACATTCCCACCCCCATCCAACCCTCTTCACAATGCATCTCCACCCCCAGCACCATCTATCCCTTTCCACAAAGCATCCCCACCCCCATCATCTCCACAACACATTCCCACCCATCCCTTTCCACAACGCATCCACCACCCATCCCTTTCCACAACACATCCCCACCCCCATCCAACCCTCTCCACAACGCATCTCCACCCCCAGCACCATCTATCCCTTTCCACAAAGCATCCCCAACCCCCATCCATCCCTTTCTGCAACGCATCCCCACCCCCTTTCTACAACATATCCCTACCCCCAGCACCACCCATCCCTTTCCACAACACATCCCCACCCACAGCACCATCCAACCCTCTCCACAACGCATCCCCACCCCCATCCATCCCTTTCCACAACGCATTACCACCCATCCCTCTGCACAATGCATCCATCCCTTTCCACAACGCATTCCCACCCATCCTTTTCCACAACGCATCCCCACCCCCTTTCCACAATGCATCCCCACCCCCATCACATCCCCACCCACAGCACCATCCAACCCTCTCCACAACGCAACCCCACCCATATCCATCCCTTTCCACAACGCATTACCACCCATGCCTTTCCACAACATCCCCATCCATCCCTTTCCACAACGCATTCCCACCCATCCTTTTCCACAACGCATCCCCACCCACATCCATCCCTTTTCACAATGCTTTCTCAATCATCCCTCTCCACGACGCATCCCCACCCCCATCACCATCCATCCCTTTCCACAACGCATTCCCACCCAAGCTTTTGCCCCACAGTGTTTAAACACACACACTCCCCCTAGTCCGTTTGCTGACAACACAACAAAAATCAAAAAGCCAATCCCTACTTTTCCTTTATTTTCTAAAACAAAAACCAAAATAAAGCATGTAGAGGTATCTGCATGTATCTTGATATATAGTTGGATTTCCAGTATAAATTTGTTTGTTAAACAGTGTACCATGGGGCACATTTCCTAACGTTTTTCTCCTTCGGCTTTGGCCTCACTAGATTTTCTGCGAACTTCTACTTTGTTATCTCCAATTCTCTCCATTTTTTCTTCTTCCTTGTCTTTTTGTCTTCCTCCTCAGTATGGCCACCTTCAGTGGAGAGGCCTAGGAGGGCCTCATGGACAGAATCCAACAGTCCCAGCACTCTGTGGAAATGTCTGATCAGGATTTGGACCAGGGCTTTCTCAGACTCCAAAGGCTTCTTGAACGCAAAGTAAGAACATTCTGGCATAGAAAATACTTTCAGAAATATATGGACAACAACATAGCACCCTGGGGACTTAGAGTACAAATTTTCCCCAATTTGAAGAAAATTGAGGAATCCCTAAAAATTAGTTGGGAAAATAATTTACAGGCATGCTCACAGGGCATGATGTCCATATTATGCACACAATATGATGCTGAACTAAAATCTCTATATGACTCCACTTCACGGTGGTATGAGGCATATATACTCATCTCCACTAGCACTCAATTCCAAAAGAAGGAACAAGACCTTAAAACGCACATAGAACGATACACTCTAAACATCAGTCGCACCAAAGAGAATAAATTAAAGGGACATGAGTGCACACACCAATGGCTTCGCCTACAAATGGACTCAAAATGCCAACACCAGAAACAGACCTTCTCACTAGAACTTTGAATCCAATACCAAAAACAAAAATGATAACGATATCAATCTTTCCTCACCTACTCATCCCTTTCATCCAACCAATCTACTATTTATCGTAACCTATCGGGAGATGGACTGCCCAAAAGGCAACTCAGATGCTGCCTCCACTGAATTGATGACACACCATTTGGGCAATCCATCAGTACGCCGATCACAACCAGCACAAACCAAACAGGTTCCTGTCCGCCAACTCATTTGCCTCAACCACCACACTCCACAACTCGTGGACCCCAGGTCTCGGCCTCACTTTCTATGGTGCCTGTAGCACCAATCACGTCCAACACGGCTTCCCCCTTACACCCTAATCCCCCTAAAAAAAAAAACTAACACCAATGAAGCCATCATTTCCCCTTCAGGCACCCCAGTACCACCTGATATCAAATTAGCCCCCCTTTTTTTAGGGAAAGATTAAAATCTAGATGCTTAAATGACTCTACACCTACTTCCATTGACAACGAGGAAGAAAACAATCTTCGTTTGTCAATAATTAGTCTTCTCATAATCTGACTAATATTGAAACACAAGTCCTACAACTAGGCCTTACATTTTGTCCGGACTCACAATGTGACAAATTCTCACTTATCAAAGATCTACATTTGCTTGCGCGCAGACTCCTATATAGAACTATTTTTGATAAACCCTCGCCTGCTCCTAACTATGATTCCAACATTCAAGAAAGCATTGAGGATCATCAAGCCCTTGAGGATTTGATGGAATTGTGGGAGGAGGGACACACCGACGACGGGGTGTGTACTTCTCCACCCGCGCTGTCGGTCGCTGGTGTGTCCTTCCCCCCTCAGTCTTTCAGACCGAAATCTAGACTGTTTCCCCTGCTAAACACCAACCCCAACATTTGGGCATTTATACAACAAACTAAAGAAATTGAAAAACTCAGAATCCCCACTACTAAAATTAGTAATTTAACTCCTGAGCAAAGTAATGCAGTTAAGTCCTTACAAGCTAACCCTGACATAATAATCAAACCCTCAGATAAGGGGGGAACTTAGTTGTCATGAGCATCAATCAATACATCAATATGTGCCAAAATATCCTTAAAAACCGCAATTGGTACCGTCCCATCTCTAAAACGGTCATCGAAAACTTTGAGGTCCAATACCGCACTATCATATTTCGAGCCTATCGCGAAGGAACTATAGATCAAAACACCCTAAATTTCCTAAATGTTAGGGACCCACGGATCCCAACATTCTACGCACTACCAAAGGTTCACAAGTCATTGACAGAACCCCCAGGACGTCCCATAATCTCTGGATGCTCAAGTCTTACGGAAAATGCCAGCTCCCTGGTAGACAGCTACTTACAACCCCACATAATGGCACTTTCATCATATATAAAGGATACGATTGATCTCCTAAAAACAATAGAGGACCTATCCCTCCCCCCTAACACCTACTTAGTAGCACTGGATGTTGAAAGTTTGTATAATGCCATCCCACACGATGCAGGACTCAAAGTAATACAGCAGCACCTAGATGAGAGAGGCCCATCTTTCACAAAATATAATGCCTTTATTTTGGACTTATTGAGCTATATTTTGAAACACAACGTGTTTCTTTGACTCCTCCCACTTCCTCCAGGTACAGGGCATTGCAATGGGGACCAATTGTGCCCTCTCTTACGCAAACCTGTACCTGGGGGGGTGGGAGAAGGAGGTCCTCAATAGAGATGACCTTAATGACCTACATGACAGAATTTTGGCATGGTATCGTTTCATAGACGATGTCCTTATTTTTTGGTCAGGAACAGAAAATGAACTAAATGAATTCTTATGAATCATCTCTATAAATAACTTTAATCTAAAGTTCACTATGAACTACAGTCAAAGCAGCATTAATTTCCTTGATCTAGTTATTTCCATCAATGCAGATGGCAAACTTGACTCACCCCTGTATAGAAAACCCTCAGCAGGGAATACTATCCTCCAAGTTCACATCCTACTTCCCTGATTAAGAGTATTCCTTATAGTCAGTATTTAAGATTAAAACGAAATTGCAGTAAGGACCTTGACTTTAAAAATCGCAGCTAGGGATCTATACAATCGTTTGAAAGCAAGAGGGTATAGCCATGCCTGCCTCAAGAAAGCATTTAACAGAGCCAATTCAAAAACCAGGAACTCACTAATATTCTCAAACAAGCGGGTTAAAAATTTAGGTCATGTACGAGTCATTACTCAATATTCTTGTCAGCATCAACAATTCAGATGTATATTGAAAAAATTCTGGCCACTTCTATCTGCAGATTCCACCGTGAGCAAGTTCATAAAAAAAGTTCCTGAAATCACCTTTAAACGAGCTCCTTCGTTAAAAGGATCAATTAGTTCGAAGCCATTTTTAAAATTACACAACCATCTTTAGAATTAATGAACTGCGGTACCTTTCCCTGTGGAATATGAGACTATAATGGTAAATGGCACTCTATTCGCTTTAAAGTCACCTGTCAAACACCTGGCATTGTATATTTTGCCCAATGCCGGTGTGGGGATTTTATATTGGCAAAACCAAAAGACAATTTTATAAAAAACGCATACGTGACCATATCAAACCCATAAAAAAACAAACACAAAATGGAAACTGCCATTAGCAGACATATCGGCATATACCACAACTTTAACCCGCAATTCATTAAATTCTTTGAGCACATTCCTCTAGATCAGTGGTTCTCAACTCCAGTCCTCAGGACCCACCAACAGGCCAGGTTTGCAAGATAGCTGAAATACATCACCGGTGATATCACTTGCTGCTCAGTTATTTCAGTATTCTAGTCTGCAACTCCCCAAGGTAATACTTAAAATCTGGCCTGTTGGTGGGTCCCGAGGACTGGAGTTGAGAACCACTGCTCTAGATTCCCATGGTGGCAGCATTGATCGCACACTGCTACAGTTAGAAGCTCGCTGGATTTATAATTTAAAAGCCACAACCTTTCCAGGCTTTAATTAAAACTTAAGCTTCAAATCTTTCCTCTAGCCTCTTATTGCTATTAGAGCCCTTCCCCTTCTCACTGATCCTGACCTCAATACTGTCAGGAGGTGCACATTTATATTCTACTTTATCCCCTTCCCTCCCCCCCCCACTGTGTGTCAGTCCCCCTCCGTTTTTCCTTCCCCCTGGTATAACTTACAAAAGGATAATTTTTTCCTCTGTATGTGTTCATTCAAACGTACTATGTATTTCTAGCCTATATAACTTTAACATTTTGTGAGATGTAATATGTATTAATTTTGTTTTATACTTAGTAGACAGTTTATTGCCTTTACTTGTCTGTGTACAATAACACTAATGCATCTGATTGTATTATGGTTTTAACCTTAAACCATGTAATGTGAACCTAGCTGCCTATGCCACACTCCACTCTATGGTGTTAGGACAGGATGTGGTACTGTCTTATAGCCCATATACTACATAGCATCCCTGGTGTCATTCTCTCCTTAGAGTGCACTTAGTCCCCGATCTGTGTCCCCCTACTCTGATCCCAGGGTGCTCGTATCGGCTAGCCATACGGACGCCCAGGGCCTGCCTTTCCCACTCTCTAGCACGCCCAGCATCGCCAGACCGCCACTACTAAATCTCAGGTTGGCCTAGTCCTCCTGGGGTTTTCACTCCCCCTTTGCCATCAGCTGCGTTGTCAGGGGGGGGGCGGAGGTGATTGATGGATGGGACCCGGGGCACTCCCACTTGTCTTTGGACGTGCCTAGACCCCTCCAATTCGCCGCTAGGTCTCCTGGTCAGCGTAGTTCAGAGGGAGTATGGCGGCCGGTGCGCATGCGCACTGGCGTTCTTTACGTCCGCGTCAAGCCGGCGACGTCACACGCCGGCTCATCGGAGACCGATTTAAACCGGCTTGTCAGGCTGTTTATTCAGCCTGAGCCGGAGGGTTACACTAGATTGTGGCCGTTTCTGTATCGGTAAGTCGCCATCAAATACATCCATTTACATTATTATTATTCAGGATTTATATAGCGCCAACAGTTTACGCAGCGCTTTACAATATAAAAAGGGAGACAATACAGTCATAATACAATGCAATACAATAGGATTAAGAGGGCCCTGCTCAGAAGAGCTTACAATCTAATAGGGTGGGGCAGGTGGTACAAAAAGGTTGTAACTGTGGGGTATGAGCTGGTGGAAGTGGTAGGAGATTAGTTGGAGACGTGATAGGCTTTCCTGAAGAGATGAGTTTTCAGGGATTGCCTGAAGGTAGCAAGAGTAGGGGATAGCCGGATAGATGGAGGTAGCGAGTTCCAGAGGATGGGAGAGGCCCTGGAGAAATCCTGGAGACGAGCATGGGAGGAGGAGATGAGAGAGCTTGAAAGCAGGAGGTCTTGAGAAGAGCGGAGAGGTCGATTTGGGTGATATTTGGAGACAAGATTAGTGATGTAGCTCGGGCAGAGTTGTGAATGGCTTTGTATGTTGTGGTTAGAATTTTGAATTTAATTCGCTGGGTGATTGGGAGCCAGTGTAGGGATTGAAGTAGAGGGTTGGCAGACACTGAGCGGTTGGTAAGGTGGATAAGTCTGGCAGCAGCATTCATGATAGACTGAAGAGGGGATAGCCTATGGAGAGGTAAGCCAATGAGAAGGGAGTTGCAATAGTCAAGGCGAGAGATAACAAGGGAGTGAATGAGGAGCTTGGTGGTTTCATTAGTTAAAAAAGGGCGAATTTTAGAGATGTTACGGAGGTGAATTCTACAAACTTTTGACAGCGATTGGATTTGAGGCTGAAATGACAAGTCAGAGTCTAGGATTACACCTAGTACCCTGGCGTGAGGGGAGGGACTGATGGTTGCATTGTTGATTTTGATGGAAAAGTCATGGAGGGGCGCACGGGCGGGGGGGAATATTAATAGCTCAGTTTTAGAGAGATTTCGTTTAAGGAAGTGGTGCGACATCCATGCTGATATGTCAGTTAGTAAGTTAGTAATGTGAGAGGAGACTGAAGGAGTGGAGGTGAGGAGTAGACAGATAGATTTGGGTGTCATCAGCGTATAAGTGGTATTGGAAGCCGTGGGCAGTTATTAAGTGACCAAGGGAGGAGGTGTAGATAGAAAAGAGAAGGGATCCAAGAACCGAGCCTTGGGGGACCCCCACAGAAAGGGGCAATGGAGAGGAGGAGACAGGAGTTGTAGGTGACACTGATGGAGCGCTGTGATAAACAGCCAGAGAACCAGGATAGAGCAGAATCTCGGAGGCCAAGGGAATGTAGTTTATTGAGAAGGAGCGGGTGGTCAACAGTATCAAAGGCCGCAGAGAGGTCAAGTAGTAGGAGTATGGAGTACTGGCTGTTGGTTTTAGCAGTTAGTAAATCGTTAGTGAGTTTTAGTAAGGTAGTTTCCGTGGAGTGCTGCAAGCGAAAGCCAGACTGTAAGGGGTCAAGAAGGTTATTTTCATTGAGGTAGGAGCCAAGACGGTTGTAGACTAAGCATTCTAGAAGTTTAGAGGTGAATGGGAGTAATGAGATGGGTCTTAAGTTGTTCAGGTCGGTAGGGTCCAGTGAGGGCTTTATAAGAATGGGAGTGATCTGCGCATGTTTTAGAGGGGAGGGGAAAATGCCACTAGAGAGGGAGAGATTGAAGATGTGGGTGAGGGAGCATAGGATAGAAGAAGAGGGTGACCGTAGTAGTTGTGAGGGAACAGGATCCAAGGGACAATTGGTTAGGTGGGCATCCGAGAAAATTTTTGTAACCTCTTCCGTAGTAGCCAATTCAAAAGGGTGTTGAATGTGCTGCTAGGCAATGTATGATGGGTGGGGAAGACGTACGCACAGTGGAGATGTCCTCACGAATTGCATCGATCCTGTCTTTGAAGTGATTGGCAATCTCTTGGGCAGTGAGTGAGTTTTCATTTACATTCACTAGCCTTTTCCATGATCTATTACCACTTGTTGTTTGCTTGACAAGAGGATATCCAGATCCTCATTGCTTTACCCCTGGGGTTATCTCTAGTCTTTTTTTTCTGTTTCCCCTATGTGTTCACAATCAAGCAGTCTCTCTGGCTTGATGGTGCCTGGGCTTGGTTAACTAGGTACTATCTACTCTCTTTAAATCACACAGCTTCTCGGATCTCTATCGCCATTCTTCACAACTTTGCCCACACAACTATTCATAATATCCCCAGCACCTAAGTACTCTATTTAATTACCAACAATTAAACTTTATATATGACTAACTACTATACCTTGCTTATCATCTTTTCAGTCTGCCATTGCATTGAATACCACACAGTCTTTTGATTGAAGCCTTACCTTCCATACAATTAGAATACTTTTACAATCAGTGACCTTGATGTAAGTATTTAATCTAATTTAGGAGACATGTGTCCCCCCCCCCTTCTCTATATAATTATCAATAATACACTACATCATTGCTATACCTCTCTGCTTTCATCTAAAGTTATTGGCACAACAGTATAGCCTTATGGTGATTTTATTGTTCTTCAGTGTCTCCCTATCTGCCCTCTATGGCTGTGCCAAACTGACCCCCCCCGTGATTCGTCTTAAGGGGCGTGGATAGGGACCTGGCCGGGTGATTCTGGGGTATAAAGTTTGTACAGGGTAAGTGTTGAGCGGTGTAGGCGACTGGGTTCACACTCATATTTATACTTTTGTACTGAACCTTTTATTGCATTGTCTCAATTGTTTGCTATAACTTCTTTTTTTTTCCCCATTCATTTAGTGGTCTCAGTCCTTTGCACATCCCCTGAGGAAGCTATAAAAGCGAAACATGCAGGGTTAATGCAGGGTTCGAAAAACCCCGGGCGCCAGGTCGCATTTGCGACTAGAATTAGCGACCTGGCGCCACACAGCTGGGGTATCCTGTGTCCGTTCGACACCCCCCCCCTCCCGGCGCGATCGCGATGGGCCGCGCCGGTAATTGAGGCCGCGGCTTTGCGGCCTACTGCAGTCCTATGGTTCCTTCTGCAATCAGGCGCCCTCTGGTGGTGGCCGTTGGTATGACAAGACATCCATCAATGCTAATGGAGCTTTCCCTACCTGTTTTCACTGCCCGCTCATCTCCTTCCCTTTACTTAGAACCCCCAAACATTATATATATTTTTTATTCTAACACCCTAGAGAATAAAATGGCGGTCATTGCAATACTTTCTGTCACACCGTATTTGCGCAGCGGACTTACAAGCGCACTTTTTTGGGAAAAAATAATTTTTTTAAATTAAAAAAATAAGAAAACTGTAAAGTTAGCCCAATTTTTTTTTATATTGTGAAAGATAATGTTACGCCGAGTAAATTGATTCCCAACATGTCACGCTTCAAAATTTCGTCCGCTCGTGGAATGGCGACAAACTTTTACCCTTTAAAATCTCCATAGGCGAAGTTTAAAAAATTCTACAGGTTGCATGTTTTAAGTTACAGAGGAGGTCTAGGACTAGAATTATTGCTCTCGCTCTAACGATCGTGGCAATACCTCACGTGTGGTTTGAACACCGCTTTCATACGCGGGAGCTACTCACATATGCGTTTGCTTCTGCAAGCGAGCTCGGCGGGAAGGGGCGCGTTTAAAAAAAAATATTTTTTTTCTTATATATTTTACTTTGTATTTTTTATTTTTACACTGTTTGTTAAAAAAAAAAAAAAAAAATTGTGTCACTTTTATTTCTATTACAAGGGATGGGGCACATTTAAAAAAAAAAAAAAAAAAAAAAATAATAATTCTTATTTATTTTAATTTTTATTTTTTCACTATTCTTTTTTAAAAAAAAAAAAAGTCACTTTTATTCCTATTACAAGGAATGTAAAAATCCCTTGTAATAGAAAAAAAGCATGATAGGACCTCTTAAATGTGAGATCTGGGGTCAAAAAGACCTCAGATCTCATATTTACACTAAAATGCATTAAAAAAAAAAAAAAAAAAAAAAAAAAATTGTCATTTGAAAAAAAATAAAAATAAAGTGTCCCTTTTACGAGCTATGGGTGGAAGTGAAGATTTGATGTCGCTTCCGCCCTGCAATGACTTGGAGATGGGCGGGGGGCCCATCTTCCTCTCACTCGTCTCCATGTCAGGCCAGGGACAGATCGGATCGCCTCCGCCGTTACCGACAGCCACGGTAAGCGGTGAAGGGCACCGGAGCGCAGCGGTAGGGGTGGCCCTCTCCCGCCGCCGATAAAAGTGATCTCGCTGCGAATCTGCTGCAGAGACCACTTTTATCTGAAAGAGAACCGCCGGCTCTTGAAGAAGATACCGGGGTTATGGTAGCTAGCTGCTACCATAACAAACGGTATTTCTCTTCAAAGACAGGACGTATATAGTCGTCCTGCGGGAAGGAAGTGGTTAATTAAAATGAATTTATTATTTGTCATCTCCCTGCTTGGCCCCTTTCACACGGGCTGTCTGATCAGGTTCACCTGTCAGTTTTTCAGGCGGACCTGATTGGATCCTTAGCGGGAATATGGTGGTCTTGTGTCCCTGCATGGCAGGAAATAAAAGCAGTCACATTCGTTCTAGTCGTCTCTGTGTAAATTTAAGATTGATTAATTTTTATATTAAAAATAAAGCTGTCGGTCGTTTAAAAAAAAAAAAAAAAACCTGGCTCCTAACTTTTTTAGCTGGCTCCTAGATTCCAAGCAAATTTGTCAAGCCCTGGGTTAATGTGCAATTTTTCTTGCTGCGACTCTGTACTCACCTGCAAACGATTTTCTACCATCAATTGTTTATAACCTTTCAATGTTTTGTAAAATTATGTATAATTTTTTTTTTAACCATGCTATGTTAATAAATAAAAACCGCATTTTATTTTTACTACATTAGTTGTGTACCTCTATATCAGACACCGTAAAAATCCCCTTAATGCCCGCTCCCCCTATGTATTCCCACCCATCCCTTTCCACAACGCATAACCACCCACCCCTATCCCTCTCCACAACACATCCCCACCCCCATTCATCCCTTTCCACAACGCTTTCTCAATCATCCCTCTCCACGATACATCCCCACCCCCATCCATACCTTTCCACAACGCATTCCCACCCATCCCTTTCCATAACGCATCCCCACCCACCCCTCTCCACAACACATCCCCACACAACCCTCTCCACAACGCATCCCCACCCCCATCCATCCCTTTCCACAATGCATTCCCACAACATCCCCACCCACCCCTCTCTACAACGCATCCCCACAACACATCCCCACCCTCAGCACCATCCCTTTCCACAACGCATTCCCACCCACCCCTCTCCACAACGCATCCCCACCCTCAGCACCATCTATCCGTTTCCCCAACGCATTCCCACAACACATCCCCAGCACCATCCATCCTTTTCCACAACGCATTCCCACCCACCCCTAGCACCATTCATCCCTTTCCACAACACATCCCCACCCCTTTACCACAACGCATCCCCACCCACAGCACCATCCATCCCTTTCCACAACGCATTCCCACCACCATCCATCCCTTTCCACAACGCATCCCCACCCATCCCACAACGCATCCCCACCCATCCCTTTCCACAACGCATCCCCACCCAACCCTCTCCACAACGCATCCCCACCCAACCCTCTCCACAACGCATCCCCACCCAACCCTCTCCACAACGCATCCCCACCCAACCCTCTCCACAACGCATCCCCACCCCCATCCATCCCTTTCCACAATGCATTCCCACAACATCCCCACCCACCCCTCTACAACGCATCCCCACCCACCCCTCTCCACAACGCATCCCCACCCTCAGCACCATCCCTTTCCACAACGCATTCCCACCCACCCCTCTCCACAACGCATCCCCACCCTCAGCACCATCTATCCGTTTTCCCCAACGCATTCCCACAACACATCCCCAGCACCATCCATCCTTTTCCACAACGCATTCCCACCCACCCCTAGCACCATTCATCCCTTTCCACAACACATCCCCACCCCCCACCCCTTTACCACAACGCATCCCCACCCACAGCACCATCCATCCCTTTCCACAACGCATTCCCACCACCATCCATCCCTCTCCACAACGCATCCCCACCCAACCCTCTCCACAACGCATCCCCACCCAACCCTCTCCACAACGCATCCCCACCCAACCCTCTCCACAACGCATCCCCACCCAACCCTCTCCACAACGCATCCCCACCCCCATCCATCCCTTTCCACAATGCATTCCCACAACATCCCCACCCACCTCTCTACAACGCATCCCCACCCACCCCTCTCCACAACGCATCCCCACCCTCAGCACCATCCCTTTCCACAACGCATTCCCACCCACCCCTCTCCACAACGCATCCCCACCCTCAGCACCATCTATCCGTTTCCCCAACGCATTCCCACAACACATCCCCAGCACCATCCATTTCCACAACGCATTCCCACCCACAGCACCATTCATCCCTTTCCACAACACATCCCCACCCCCCACCCCTTTACCACAACGCATCCCCACCCACAGCACCATCCATCCCTTTCCACAACGCATTCCCACCACCACCCATCCCTTTCCACAACGCATCCCCACCCATCCCTTTCCACAACGCATCCCCACCCATCCCTTTCCACAACGCATCCCCACCCATCCCTTTCCACAACACATCCCCACCCACAGCACCATCCATCCCTTTCCACAACGCATCTCCACCACCATCCATCCCTTTCCACAACGCACCCCCACCCATCCCTTTCCACAACGCACCCCCACCCATCCCTTTCCACAACGCACCCCCACCCATCCCTTTCCACAACGCACCCCCACCCTCAGCACCATCCATCGCTTTCCACACATTCCCACCCATCCCTCTCCACAATGCATCCCCATTCCCCACCCGGTAGAGAGAGGTGGGTGTGGAGGAGAAGGGGATTACAGAAAGGTGGCTCCACAACCACCTCTCTGTACTCCCCCTCCTCCACAACCACCTCTCTGTACCCCAGTGGTGGTGCGTCCATAAGGGGCGCACGGGCACCACCACCTCTCTCCTGTCAGGTTCATGCATGATTGCATGGCATTTTTTGGAAGCACCTGATTAGAGCCATATTCTCTAATAGGCGTCCAAAAAGGTGAACAGTAGGTGCCATGCTGGGCGCTTGCTGTTTACTCAGCACTGTGTTAGGAAAGCGATTCATTCACTTTCCTAACACTGAACCGCCAATCAGGTGCTCGGGTCTGTTACCTGTCAAATGATTGGCTGAAACGACAGGCGTTGCGATTGGACGCCTATACAGAGAATGGGAGAAGACATCGAGGATCGTGGAGGACACCGCCGCCGTGACCCGCTGCCCCACCGAGACAAGGTAAGTGGCGGGCGGGGGGTGCACACTGGCAGCGTTTGATGGGGCACAGTGGCTGCGTTTGATGGGGGTTTGTTGCGCCTCCCCCCAAAAAGTTTAAGCACCAGCCTCCACTGCTGTACCCCCCCTCCCTCCACAGCCACCTCTCTGTACCCCCCTCCTTTAAAATGATGAAGATTTGAAGAATAGAAGATTTGAAGAATAGAAGATTAGAGATAGAGATACTTTTTTTTTTAATAATTACAGTCTGATGATGGCTGAAAAGAAATCAAACCCAGTATGGCAGTATTTCAGTGAGCCAACATCAGGGAAGGCCAAGTGCAATATCTGCCAGAAATTGCTGAGCATGGGAGCAGAAAAAGGAAAGGCTAAAAATACCACAAATATCTGGAATCATCTGAAAGTCCACCACCTCCAATCTCTTAAAGACGTACAGAGGGAGAAAGAAGATGCAGCTGCTTCTTCAGCCAACTTTCAGCCCACTGTAGTACAGATGTTTGATTCTAAAAGAAAATGGCAAAAATACTGATCCCCGGTCCAAGAAAATTGATACCCTAATCACAGAAATGATTGCCACAGACAACCAGCCCTTTACAGTTGATGCAGATATTGGCTTCCAATGCTTGCTGGCAACAAGAGAACTATATCAGGGAGATGTTCCTTAGCATGCTCAATGATTGGGACATCAACCAAGACAGAGTGGTGCTTATGCTGCGAGGCAGTGGTGCTAACATGATTAAAGGCCTCAGACTGGCAGATACACCAGACTTAAAGCGGAGTTCCACACAAAAATGGAACTTCCGCTTTTCGGAACCCTGCCCCCCTCCGGTGTCACATTTGGCACCTTTCAGGGGGGAGAGGGGTGCAGATACCTGTCAAAGACAGGTATTTGCACCCACTTCCGGCATAGACTCCCATGGGAGTCTATGCCTCTTCCCATCCCCACCGCGCTGTCTGCTGGGACACACACGGGTCCCAGAGACAGCGGGGACCAGTTAGGAAGCGCAGCGCAACTCGCGCATGCGCAGTAGGGAACCGGGAAGTGAAGCCGCAACGCTTCACTTCCTGATTCCCTCACCTAGGATGGCGGCGGCGGCAGCTGCCGGGAACTGAGCGGGTTCTTGGCGTCGCCTGCCGACATCGCTGGACCCTGGGACAGGTAAGTGGCCATGTATTAAAAGTCAGCAGCTGCAGTATTTGTAGCTGCTGGCTTTTAATATTTTTTTTTTTGGCGGTTTAGGTGGACCCCCGCTTTAAGCTGCAGTGCACACACATTACAGCTTGTGGTGAAAGAGGGCATCAGCAGTCAGCCAGTAGTGGGGGACATCATTGCCAAATTAAAGACATGTGCTACACACTTTAGCCACTCTGTGCTTGCAAAGCAGCGTCTTGGAGCCATCCAAAAAGATCTTGGCCTCCCCCAGCACAGCATCATTCAGGATGTTCCCACCTGCTGGAACTCCACATTACATATGTTGCAGAGGATGCTGGAGCAGAAGCGTGCCCTGAATCTCTATTGCCGCGTACACACGAGCGGACATTACGGCGGACTTTGCCCGGCGGACTGGATTCGTCGGACCAATTCGATGTGTGTGGGCTCCAGCGGACTTTGTTTTCTCAAAAGTTCGACGGAATTAGATTTAAAACTTGCTTTAAATTTATCCGTTGAAATCGAGTCCGGTCGAAAAGTCCGCCGTCTGTATGCTAGTTCGACGGACAAAAAGCCACGCTAGGGCAGCTATTGGCTACTGGCTATGAACTTCCTTGTTTTAGTCCGGTCGTACGTCATCACGTACGAATTCGACGGACTTTGGTGGATTGTGTGTAGGCAAGTCCGTTCATTCACAAAGTCCGTCGGAAAGTACGTCGAAAAGTCCGCTGGGCAAAGTCCGCCGTAATGTCCGCTCGTGTGTACGCGGCATATGTAGCAGAACATGGCAAGTTTACCACACCTCCAGCAGAACAATGGGATATCATCTCAAATTTGATAGATACACTGGGCCCTATTGAGGAAGTGACTTTGGATATCAACAAGGCAGAGGCCTCCATCTCCTGCATCATCCCATGCATTGCTATGCTGAAGATGGTGCTTCAGGCAGAGGGTCACACCACAAGGGGGATTAAAACACCTAGGGAAACCATGTGGCAAAGCTTGGAGAGATGATTCACAAAGATGGAAGATAACAAATGCTTGGTGCTGGCAACACTGCTTGATCCTCGGTACAAGGCCCCTTTCACACGATCGGACTGTTCAGGTCCGCCTGTCAGTTTTGACGGCGGACCTGAACGGGCGCTCCATGTTAGTCTATGGAGCGTCGGATGTCAGCGGAGACATGTCCGCTGACATCCGACCCCGTCCGATCTGCTAAAAGCAGACGGATGGCCCTACGTCCAGGTCCATCGCTGGCAGGTCGGATCGGGTGAGATCTGATAAAAACGGACATGCTCATCCGATCCCTCCATAGGCGGCAGCGGCGCCTGACAAGCCCCTCCCCGCTCAGTGAGCAGAGAGGGACCTGTCATCCGCCGGCTCAGCGGAGATCAACGGACTGATCTCCCGCTGAGCCGGCGGACCGAGGCGGGCTCCGTAGAAACGGAGTCCGCCTCATGTGAAAGGGGCCTAAGGGTCATGTATTTGCAGGGGACACACTGAGCAAAGCAAAAAAACTTGACTGCGAGAAGAGCACGCCATTCTGTCCGAGCAACAAAATAGAGCCACCAGTGGAGACAAAGGACCAGAACCAAAAACGGACCAGGACAAGGGTAGAAGAGGAGGAGGAACCCAGTCCCTCTGGTCTTCTGGAGAAAACGTATGCAAACATTTTGGGGGCTCATGCAGCTCCTGCTGAAGAGAGTGATGAGCACTTAATTTCTGAGCAGTTGGAAAAGTACCTCCGAAAGCCATTGATAGACAGACACAGGATATGCCTCCTACCTATGTAGTCGAGCAAGCTCACAGAGTTCCTGCAGGTCACAGACCCCCAGGAGCCTACCCTAGACCTTTTTTGGTTCGCTTCTTGAATTACCAAGATCGTGACATGATCCTGTCCCAAGCCAGGAAACTACAAGAACTCCGACATGAAAATGAAAGAGTGATGCTGTTCCCAGATTTCTCAGCAGCGACACAGCAGAAGCGACGATCGTTTACTGAAGTTCGAAGACGCCTGAGAGAAAAGGAAGTCAAATACAGCATGATGTATCCCAGCAAGCTCAGAATACAACATAAAGGGTGGGTGAAATTTTTTGAACACCCAGAGGAAGCCTGTGAATGGATGGACAAAGAAATCCTGTAAACGACATGCTGGCAGGCAAGTGAAGAGGAAATGCCTTACTGAAGATTTTGTTTTTTCTTGCTTTTTGGCTGCTTGTTTTTGAGGAAATTTTCCTCCTTTCTTGAAGGGGCAAGAGGATCCCAGTTTTCATTGTATAAGGGCCCTGCAACACAGGTACAATACATGAGAAAAGTCTCAATATCCAGGATATAACTCTGGTGGTAAGACCGACACCCTTCCCCATACAATGCAGACCGTGGTGATGGCTGATGGGGGTTTTTGTGTTATTGTGGCGGTCATAATCCTGTTTTTTTTCTTTTTTGTTTTTTATGCTCTTCTTGATTTATTTATGATTTTTCTCTTCCCTATCTACACATTACCTGAGAATTTCACTTACTCAGTTTCTTTTTGCAATATCATAAGCATCTCCACTTCTTTTGGCAGGAGTTAGTGGAGGGGACATGGACTACAAAAGGAACTGCCGAACTTTCGATTACTGCGGCGGGAATTCACCGCAATTTTTTTGTTGCGGTTGTTTTGTTCAGGGATCAAGCTCTATACCAGTATGGTTTGGTTGGTTGCTGGTATAAAAGCAAGGGTGGGATGTTCTAGGGCCACAGCTCGACTTAGGGGTTATTATTGTAAGTTTGTTTTCCTCACAGATATGCTAGATACTGCAATTGGGGCTAGTCCCCCTTGGTGGATGTTTCTCTGGCTAATATTTGACAGTAAAAGTTGTAATGGCGGATGATATTAGGATTGTGTCTTGGAATGTTCGGGGCCTTAACCACAAACTTAAGAGGGCCTCAGTATTCCAATACCTCAAACAGACCCGACCACATATCATGCTTCTACAGGAAACACACCTGGATGGCAGTAGAATACTTTCACTACGCAAACCATGGGTTCAAAAAGCCTTACATTCAACGTACTCCACATTTGCTAGAGAAGTCTCTATTCTAATTTCCAAATCTCTACCATGCACGATCCATCATGTGTTTACTGATCCAGAAGGCAGATATGTGGCGAGAGTTATAGAAATCTGTCACAAAACTATCATGCTAGTGAACGTATATATGCCTCCGCCCTTTCGGGTTAAGCTGCTATATGACCTCTTGACGAAAATGGCGCCATACGCTCACCTCCCTGTGGCTGTGTTGGGGGATTTCAATGCCGTTCTGGATGCGGTGTTGGACACCTCCAACCCGGCTAGGGGGGTTCAGCTGACTTAAATGGCTGGAGGACTGTGGCAGAGCTTACGGAGCTGTGGCGATGGAAGCACCCAGATGATAAAAGGTTTTTCACATGTGTCAACGGCTCATAGGTCTTCTGCAAGGATAGATTTAGCCTTTGGGAATAATCTATTACTACCTTATGTAAAAGATATAGTATATATGGCCGGTGGTCTGACAGACCACAACCCTCTTGCAGTTACCCTATCATTCTCCGCGGAAGCAAAGGGAAGATGCTGGCGTCTCGCCCCTGGATGGATACAAGACGAGCAGGTTTCTGTCCAGGTGACGGAGGCCATCCAGTCGTATTGGTCATCCAATGTCGACACAGCAAATCCTCATATTGTTTGGGATGCTTTTAAGGCAGTGACAAGGGGGGAATACATATCTGCTATTAAAACAGCACGTAAGCAGGATAGGGAAGAAACGGAGTTCCTACAACAGAGGGAAAGGGAATGTGCCAGGGCCCATGCGGAGTCTTCCACGAGGGCCTCGTATGACACCTTATTGGAGACGAGACGCTCCTTATACATACACTTTACGAGCCAAGCCCGTGCCGACATGACAAAGAGAAACCACACAGTCTTTGCGGAGGGGGATAAGAACGGGAAACTGTTAGCAATGTTGGTTGCTGATTATCACCCGCTGACCAACATCCCAGTCATAAAAGACCAGGGGGAAAACTTGCTTAACGAACCAGAACGTATCATGCAGGAATTTATTAAGTTCTATTCTTCCCTATACTCACCTATTTCTTCCTATGACCCAACTGAATTGGACTCTTTTAGGTGACCCAACACTACCAAAATTATCAGAGACCGACATGGACAATTTAGAGGCTAAAATTACAGTGAAAGAAATTCAGAAAGCAATTTTCACTTTCCCTCAGAACAAGGCCCCTGGGCCAGATGGGTTTCCAATTGATTTTTTTATAAGGCTAATGTTGAAGTCCTGGCCCCTAGACTTAACTTACTTTTAGAATACTGCCACAAACATGATGCCTTGCCGGACTCTATGCTGGAGGCTTACATGGTTCTTTTACTAAAACCAGGGAAAGACCCAAAGGAATGTGCATCGTACCGGCCGATAGCTCTGTTAAATACAGACTTAAAAATCTTAACAAAGTTTTGGCCATCAGATTGGCGGAAGTACTCCCCTCTATTATTAACATAGATCAAACAGGGTTTATGCCGGGGAAGTTAACAGACACTAACTTAAGGAGACTGTTCACTCACTTACAAATACAGTCAGGGGCTTCCAACACTAGAGTAGGGGTCTCTATTGATTTTGAAAAGGCCTTTGACTCTGTAGATTGGTCATTCATGTTTAAGGTCTTGGAGTTTATGGGTTTCGGCCCGCGCTTTAGGAAATGGGTGGCCATGCTTTATAGACGTCCGAAAGTGGCGATCCGACTGGGATCGTCCACCTCGGATTTCTTTGAAGTGGGTAGGGGAACCAGGCAAGGTTGCCTGCTATCCCCTTTCCTGTTCGCCCTTGCCCTGGAGCCACTGGCGGTAGCACTTAGATCCTCTCCAACAATAAGATCCATACGAGTGGGTGCAATAGAAGAGACTCTGGCACTATACGCAGATGATATGTTATTGTTCCTTGATGATCCGGGGGATTCCTTGAGAGCGGCACTAGGAATCATAAATCATTTTGCAGCCTTCTCAGGTCTAAAAGTAAATTGAGGAAAATCGTCCATCCTACCAATAGATTCAGGGGCCAAGGCGGGAGCGGATCCCCACCTACCACAATGGGTCACGTCCCTTAAATACCTGGGGGGTACAGATCACTCCAAATGTTCAAGACTATATGCTACTTAAATTTACTGCCCCTGATAACAGTATTGAAACAAAAAGTACAAACGTGGACAAAACTTCCGTTATCCTTAATAGGTCGCATCAGTTTGCTAAAAATGAAATTTCTCCCATGTATACTATACTTTGAGACATGCACCTGTCTGGATACCACAGTCATTTTTCCGGAAGCTAGACAGCATTGTTTCATCTTTCATTTGGGCTCCTAAAGCTCTCAGAATAGGACTCAAAGTACTGCAAGAACCGGGGGAGCAAGGGGGATTGGCACTGCCTGATTGGCATAAGTACTACATAGCAGGGCAGATGGTGTTCGCGCACAGGTGGTTGGTAGCAGAAGATGGAGATGCGGCTACAGTCTTGGAGGCAGCTCACTTGGGGTCATATGACAGTCTGCGTTTTGCTTTGTTTAGAGGTACCAGGTCAGAATTGCCCCTAACACCAACAATGAAAGCCACTATTAAGGCCTGGGAAACAGCAGTGAAACTGGCGTGCCCTAGTTATGGGGGGGGTGTCACCTTCACCCCTATTTGGATGAACCCGACTTTACCCCAATTTTACAACTTGCCAGATCCTATGATTTGGGCTAGTAGAGGAATCAAGACATTAAAAGATATAACAACCTTTGGTGAAATACTGACCTTCTCTCAACTGCAGTCGAGGCACGATCTCCCCAATTCATACTCGTTTCGATTTTTACAAGTTAGACACGCTTTTCAGACGCAGTTTGGGGGAGATGAAGATGGAATCTCTGCCCTCGTCTCTTGAAACGTTGCTAGCAGATGAGAATCTGAGTAAGCCCCTACAAACACATATAAAGAATTATTCAAGGTAACCCCACTGGCAATTACCAGATGCAGGGAAAAGTGGGAGGTGGAGGTCCCAGATATACAGGGGGAGGACTGGGATGATCTATGGACTCGACCATTCAAACATCTGGTGTCTGCAAGGGACAGGTTAATTCAGTTCAAGTTTTTGCACAGAAGCTATTATACACCAGCTAGATTAAAAAAGATTTTTCCCACAGCCTCGGCAGAGTGTTGGAGATGCTCTCACTCACCTGCAGATGCTAACCACATTTTCTGGCAATGCCCCCATATTCAAAGATTTTGGACTGATATCACAACCTGCATAGCTGAATTAATATCAGTACAGATCCCACTGACAGTCAGGGTTTGTCTGCTTGGATTGGTAGATGAGGTAGTACCCACACTGGCCATGCGCACAATGCTAAATGTTCTGCTTTTTTATGGTAGAAAGGCTATTTTGTTGGCATGGAAAAGACCAGAGGCACCGAGTATCTCCTCCTGGAAAAGCCAAGTGAACTCCATGCTACCTTACTACAAAGCAACATATGAGTCCAGGGGGTGTATGAAAAAATTTGATAGGGTGTGGCAATCGTGGTTTAATTCCAACAACACAGTGGGGTAGTGGATGAGAGTACTAAATAAACATGAAAGTACTAGACATATGTCCCCTGGTGGAAATATGCAATACGAGGTGTTTGACTAGGGGAGCGTCTGCTAAAATTATTACTGGTATACTTATAAAAATGCAAGCATAACTCCTAGATCTAGATGAGGTGGAAAACGGAAGATCCGTTTTTATGTCGAGCTGTGGTTCGGGGGGGGGGAAATGAGATATGTTTTAGTTAGTAGGTCTCTGTTAGATAGGGTTATGGTCATGTTGACCAAGTATGGATAGTGTCCTAATGACACGTCCAAACGTTGTATATATATATATATATATATATATATATATATATATATATATATATATATATATATATATATATATATATATATATATATATATATATATATATATATATATATATATATATATATATATATATATATATATATATATATATATATATATATATATATTAAAAAGAATTACAGAATTTTCCAAAAAAAAATAAATAAAAAAAAGTTATGATTACCTCACCTGTTTTTGTGTATTTTTAAGATACATTGTTGTGTACTTCTGTTTAATAAATGGTTAATTTAAGCAATTTCCTGTGTACCTTCTTTATTATTTGACTAAACTGTTAGATTTTATGAAAAGGAAAAAAAGGGGAAAAAAAAATAAAAAATAAAAAAAATCGGCATCATATATCGGCCATCGGCCGCCCCGATTTCTAAACATTGGCCAAAGAAAAACCCATATCGGTCGACCTCTAATGATGGGTCACTATTTCTCTCACCAACACCAGTGATGGGTCACTATTTCAACTGACACCAATGACTGATCACTAATCCTCAAACAGACACCAATGATGGGTCACCGTTTCTTCTACTGACATTTAAGATGGGGCACTCTTCCTGCCAGACAACAAAGGGGTTCTATTCCTTCCTCTAACACCAATGATGAATCACTATGCCATTCACCGACACCAATAATGGGTCACTATTCCTCCCACAGACACCAACAATGAGTCTCTATTCCTTCTACTGACATAAACGATGGGTCACTATTTTATCCACTGACACCGATGATGGGTCCGTATTTTTTCCACTGACACCAATAATTGGGACTATTTCTTCCGCTACCACCAAAAACAAAATCACACAGACGCCAAACACATTTAATAGTATAGCAATTATCTCTCAGCCTTTGAAAACGTTCCCACTTCTATACTGAAAAACGGACATTTTGAAGATAATTTAAATTTTTTCATAAACAAGGGGTAGCCAAACCGCGACCTGTTGGCCAGATGTGGCCCTCTGCTTGCCTTTATCTGGCCCTTGGGGCACTATGTCTTCTACTGACACCATAGATGGGATACTCTAACTCCAACAGACACCAAAAATGGGGTACTGATCCTCCACTGACACTTATAATAGGTCACTATTGCGTTCACCGATACCAATAATGAGTTACTATTCCTTCCACTCACAGCAATGATGGGTCACAATTCAATCCACTGACACCAATGATGGGTCACTATCTTTCCCACGAACACCAGTGATGGGTCACCATTTCTTCAACACCAATGATAGATCACTAATCCTCAGACACCAATGATAGGTCACCATTTCTTCCATTGAAATTTAAGATGGGACACTCTCCCTGCCAGACACAGACAGAGGGGTTCTATTCCCTCCTCTAACATCAATGATGAATCACTATTCCTTCCACTGACACCAATGATGGGTCACTATTCCTTTCATCGACACGGATGATGGGGACAATTCCTTTCACTGACACCAACAACGATGGGCCACTATTCCTCCCACTTACATTGTTGATGGGTCTCCATTTTTCATTTACACGAATTATGGGTCACTATTCCTTTAACTGACACCAATGATGGGAGTCTCTTTCCACTGATAGATAACAAATCCTCAAACTGACACCAATTATGGGTCACTACTCCTTCCGCTGACACTAATAATGGGGACTAATTCTTCCACTGACATCAATAATGGATCACTATTCTTTCCACACACACACACACACACTAATAGGGACTATTCGTTCCACTGACACCAACAATGGGGTACTACTCCTCCCACTGACACCAGTGCTGGCTCACTATTCTTTCTACTGATACCAATAATAGGCCCCTACTAGACCCCAGATGTTTTGGGATTGTGCTGGTTTACACGCCTGCAGAAAATGTAAAGCATGATTTAGGTCTACAGCCAATGCTATGGAATTCGAGATCAAGGAATTTATTTCCTGTCTTTCCACCCATGTTGTGTATGCATTGCAGTGCCCTTGTGGCTTAATGTATATTGGCAGGACCAAGAGGGTCTCTGAGCACATTTACAACATTCCTATTGGTTATAAAGACAACAGTGTCTCTCTGTATTTTAGACAAAAACATGGGAAAGACCCTGCAGGTTTAAAGTTCTGGGGAATAGACAGATTATATCCAGCCTGGAGGGGTGGGAACATTGTGAATGGTCGAAACGCAAAACCCAATGGATTTTTTTGACCAACACGCTCAGCCCTAATGGGAGGAGTATAGATTTAGATTTAAACTGTTTCATTAGCGATTACTAACTTTATATTTTTTAATCAGACCATGGTGATTTCTTTTGGTGTTAACCTCTTGGATTTCCACTGGTTTGTCTCGTTTTTTTGCTTATGCCCTGGGTGTCAAGTGACATCTGTTTTGCCCCTTTTAGGGTGTTCCTTTGGGCGTGTACATAAACATTTTTCACTCATAAACCATGATGTATAGCGAGTTTTATATGAAGTAATATGGGCCATGCATTAGTATATGTTTTTGCATTTTTTTATTAACCGGAGAACTAATGTTCTAGTTTTATTAATCTTTAGGGATTAGTCACATTATTTCTTAAAATATCTGCGCCTAGTGATGTTATTATGATCTATTTTTTAAATTTAATTTTAAAATCCATATACTAATTCCATACCTGAGGGGTTTGTTTTTATGGTAATTATTAATGATATTGGTGCTTTTTTGCAATGCGTTTTCACTCCAGTGAAAGTAGGCATAGTAGCATTTTTTGCTGCAGTGAAAGTGGAGTTTCCAGTATCTTTGCGGCCTCATACACCGCATATTTTTTTTTTCATATTCTTTTTTGTGCGATTGTATCTGTATGTGATGCGATGTTGTTGCGTGGCATGGTCGCATCTTTATCACTATTTTGACATCTTTCAGCATTCGAGGGATATTGCATTATTAATGTGGTATAATGTTATTTGACATTGCATTGGTTTATTTGATAATGCTTTTTGGATGTGTATTTTTTGTACCTTAATGTCATTTCATGATTCAATGTGCTTTGATGTATGTTTTATTGTGCACTTATGTATTAGTTTGCCCTTATCATTCATTTATTTTTGTAAGCTTTTAGACAGCTTCGGATGTTTGGGATGTATATATTTCTAGATCGGCATCTCTGAGCACCGTAACTTTCTCTGTGCCCGCCTGGTGTATTTAAGGGGGTGCTGCATGGCCATGCCCTGTGAGGAAGACGCGATTATGAAACACGTTAGGGCGTGTCCACGCAGCTCCACTGTCTGCCAGTCACGGTTCATGTCATCCCGGGTCTCACCACGTTCATCAAAACCAGGAAGCGGTGAGAATGACATGTAGTGTGCAGTGCGGATTCAACACAGATATTGCTGTTTTTAATTGACTTCATTTGTAAGCATATTTTCATTGGTTGTGGGGATGTTCCCAAATAAAACGGTGTTACGCTATATCCATTCCTTTTCTTGCATGGAATATTGGGTGAGCTACCTAAAGATATTACCGTGTAATATATAGCATCAGGAATTTGTTCCATACCACAAGGAGAGACCAAGTTTTAATCAACTGCTGCCTTTTGAAGGATTTGATCACCAGAATAGCAGTTCAACCAGTTGTGCCTAGAGATTATAAGGCTATTTTTTTAGCCCATTTGTGGTAAGTGCATTACCAAAGGGGATCACTTTTGAGCATGAGGTTTCTTTACGGTGTTGGGATATAGCTTGAGGCTTCCCTATGTTTCTGAGGGGGTCACAGAGCACCACATCTACCCTACAGACATTTGTTGGGACTTTGTCCAGGGGCGGCTCCAGCACAATTTTTTTGGGGTGCTGTGCAGGTGCTGGAAGAAAAAGCAAGGGTGCTGATGTGGTGCATGCAAAATTTGCGTGTGTGGCCAAAATGTGGGTGTGGCCAAAAATGTGGGTGATTCTTCCAGATCTATAGCTTGTAGTGTGCCACCTTTCTCTCTTTGTATAGGCTAAAAAGAGCCTGGAGGTACACTGAAGAGATTGTGAAGTAAAATAAATTCCACTGTGGCCAAGAATTATAGCCCCCAGCATATGTCAGGGCTAGCAATAATCTCAAGTCAGCGGGGTAGTTAAGTATAAAAAGTCAACAGCCACAAAGAAGCCAGAGAACCATCTAAAAACTGTCACACATTGAAAACAGGCCATGCAGTCAGACACCTTGTCCCATACCCAAAACAACTACAAAATGTGCTAAATAATTATCAGCACAATGTATGCCACAAGAATTCAAAGAAAGCAGTAAAAGCATAAAAAATATCAATATATAAATTAAATATATGATAAAAAAAAAAAAAAAAAAAAAAGTGTAATCATTGCATACATATAAAAGTGCAATTTGCAACACCCCTATTAGAATTTCACATCAACAAAGTTCATTAGAATTGTCTGCAAGCAGAGTGACTCCTCTGCAAGCTATATGCAGCTACCTCTGTGCACCATCACCCACTGGGTGAGAACTCAGCCGGCTTACCAGGAGGTTAGGGCCTTAGATAGCAGGCCCAACAATGCATGGTCATGTCCCATGGGCAATAAGCATACCACCAACTGGACCTCAGATAGTTAATCTTCCTCCAGCATTACCTGCATCAGGGATTGTTCCCACAATAACTCACAGCAGCCAGGCCTGCAATTGTACACATAAAAATACAAAGAGCTGCCAAACTATTTCTAATACTGTTCAGCCAGCCCCTGCCAGAGAGCAAAGTTGGGTTCTGACCTCACTGATTTCCACTGCAGTTGAAGAAAACCTACCGCCTTCTCCTCAATTGTATATGAGCACTCACATTGATGGCATATATATTTATCAGGTTAGAGAAAAAAAAATGTATGGTAACATGAGGGAGTGTGTTCACTTCTCTTATAGTGAGATATACTGTGACACCACACCAGCAATGGTAGGGCTCATTCACACTTGCGGTTAAGCAATTGCATGCATTGCACAGCAGTTATAGCTTTAAAGCAGCCTTTTCACAACCTGTCAAACATGCTTATATCACTTTTTAGGAGAACAGTGGTGCCTGGCGCATTTGTAAAACATCCTTTAGCTGCATTTGGCAGTGGTACCCTTAGGGCTTGTTTACACGTGAGATTGAGGTTGGTAAAACCCTGTCGTTGAGTGACATTTTTACCTTCCATAATCCCTACCCCCTTTAGCTGCAGAGGCAGCAGCCAAAAAGGTGTACACATGCCATGTTGTGCCCATATAGCTGATATTGTGCATCTGTATGGGCTCAATAGCCCCTTTAGGCTCTCAATAGCCCCTTTAGGCTCTCAATAGCCCCTTTAGGCTCTCAATAGCCCCTTTAGGCTCTCAATAGCCCCTTTAGGCTCTCAATAGCCCCTTTAGGCTCTTGTGCCTATATAGCTGCTATTGTGCCCACATAGCTTTTACTGTGCCCCATTATGCCCACTGACCTCAACTTCTTGCAGAAATTCCAGCTGCTGTGGAATCTGCTACCAAGAATGAGAGGCGGAGTGCTATTGGTATCACTCCACCCGACATTGCAGCCGGAACTATGGACAAGGCATTGGCTCATTAAGCAGGCTTGATGCTAGGGTTGCCGCCTTTTCTTCAAGCCAAACACCTTAGTGGCGCATGGCAATTTCTTTGTAGTATACCCTGTAGGATTAGTAAAAGACCTGGGACACCTTTGGGTGTGCCAAGGAGAGCAATAACGTGGCAGGAGGGTGGGAGTGGTATAAATAGGAGGTGCTGCAAAGAGAGGGGTGTCCAAGGACAGGAAAGTGGGGGGGGGGGGGTGAGGGTGATGACTGGGGATGGAAAGCGGGGATGCAGCAAAGATAGGTGGTAGGTTGGTGGAATTCAGACAATGATGGGAAGGGGAAAGGAATGGAATGAGACTTGCAGAGAAAAGGGAGCTTGCTCTTTAAGGTGAGAGGTGTGGATGGAGGTGAGCGAGGAGGCGAGGATCAGAGTCATTGGTGAGGGGAAGGAAGAGGCTGAATGAATGGGAGAGCGGCAGTTCTGAAGTGAGATGCGGCATTGCTAGTGGGAGTGAGAGATCAAGCAGCATGTAATGTGCATGGAAGGTAGTTAGGTTGTGTTACAGTGGAGGTGAACCAAAGCATGGATGGATAAGGAGCAGAAGAGGCTCAGGGAGAAGCCAAGTGAGAACGGAAACAGTGCAGAGGGGTAGAGTGTAAACTGAAAGTGCAGATGGAGGGGGACAGTTGGGGGCGGTGAGAGGCCGAAGGTGCAGAGGAAGGGGGAGAGCTGGTGGTGGTGAGCAGCAGAAGATGCAGAGGGGGTGGCTGTTATAGGGGGAATCCCCTATACCAGGTCGACTGAAACCCAGACACATTATTCAAAACCCAAACTGCCCTGGTGAATCCGAGACAGGTGGCAACCCTACTTAATGCCCCGCAGCCACCTGATCCCTCCTGCCATGCTTCTCATGTTGTGCCTGGCTGCTGCCTTTATCCACAATCAGTGATTGAAGGTCGGCAAGCCAAGGACCAATCTACCAATCACTTGGATGCGATCGACTGGTAGATTGTGGTCCATGGGTTGCCAACCTGAGAAGAAGAAAGAAGCCTTCGAAACGCATCAGCCAGCAGCAGTTTGTACGTCCTCTTCGTAGGATCTGGAGACTGCTACCAGTGGAAAGACTGTCACAAGTCAAAGACCATCTTAATCTAGCGTTAACATCAGGGGACATATGCGATTACCAGGAGGAGGACACCTATCATTACCTAGAGGTGGGGGACATTTGTCATTACTAAGGGGGTGCATGTGTCATTAGCAGGAGGAGGCACAGGATTGCCAATCACCTGTAAATTTACAGACAGACAATCTGTAAAACTCAGCCAATTTTACTGTGCCTGTAAGCACTGGTTCACATTGATGCGATGCGGGAAACGCAGAAGATTCACTGCATTTCCCCGCATTGCACTGCTTAGCAATCACGTGACATCCATGCGATCTGCAAGTGTCAATGTTAGATTAACGACACCCCATAACAGATTGCAAAAACACAGGGCGATTGCCAGAATCACATCGCATGGGTGTGAACACCCATGCAATTCAGGTGCAGGGAAAAAAAAAGGTCCTGCACCATTTTTGTGCGGATGTGATTTGAGCCATACAAAATGTATGGCTCATATCACACCACAGACATTGCATGTGATGTACACAAGAATGCGCTGCGATTCCTGTGTAAATCACATGCAGTGTTCTGCACACACCAGTGTGAAACCAGGCTAAATGTCTGGGAATGGCAGCCACTGCCCATAAACAAAATATGGCCACAGGTCAGCTTGCAACTGCACATGCGCAGTTCCAAAAGCAGCAAAGTGATGTTTGGCTTCAGGGTGTGCTCAAGGCTGATTGGGGTAGGCATAGTGACGTCATGGTGTTTGGCACCTTTTCTGAAATGCAAGGAGTGCTGCCCTGGGACTCAGAGTTAGAAGAGGCAAAAGGCAAAGCTTACCCTCAGTGCCCTGTACCCGGGGAGAAACTACAGAGGTCAGTGTGAGTGACACAACAGCTCCAGCCAAGAGGTCACACTGTCTGTGGGGGGGGGGGGGGGGAGGGGGTCAGATCGCTTATGTAACGGGGGAGGGGAGCAAATACTCCCTGTGGTCACCGGAGTCCCCCCCAATCAGAGATCCAGCTTTCCCCCTTAGGCTGTATTTACCCCTGAGCGTTTCAAAGTTGCAATTTTTTTTCCACGTTTTTGTTCAGGTCACCAATGTAAAAAAAAAAAAAAAAAAAAAAAAAAAAAAAAAAAAGAAGAGCAGAAAAATGCCTGTAATCTGCCCCAAAGAAGCTCACATTCTTTTTTGAGCTTAAGGTGTTTTTCAGGTGTTTTGCTTCAGGTGACAAAACGCTCAGATGTGAACAAGCAAAATCCCATTCATTTTAATGGCACCCATTAAAATGAATGGGATTTTGCTTGTTGGGCATTTTTCAGGCGTTTTACGAGCTGAAAATGCTCAGGTGTGAATGCAGCCTAAAGTGTTAGTAGACTTTTTTTTTGAAAATTAACCACTTAAGGACCGCCTCACGCCGATTTACGTCGGCAAGGACAGGCAGAATCACGTAAATATACGTGATCTGCCTTCCGCGGGTGGGGGGGTCCAATTGGACCCCCCCGGTGCCCGAGGCGGTCCGCTTCTGACCAGCAGCGATCAGAGATGAGGGGGGAGAACATCCGTTCGTGGCCCCCCCCTCGCGATCGCCGCCGGCCATTGAAATCATTCCTTTGCTGCTGTATGCTAAACAGCAGCAAAGGAAATTATGTCATCGCTCCTCGGCTCGGTATTTTTCGTTCCGGCGCCGAGGAGAGAAGACTGCAATGTGAGTGTAAAACACACACACACAGTAGAACATGCCAGGCACACAAAACACCCCCCTTTACCCCCGATCACCCCCTGTCACTCTGACACCAAGCAGTTTTTTTTTTTTTTTTTCCTGATTACTGCATGGTGTCAGTTTGTGACAGTTTCTGTGTTGGGGCTAATACTAACTGCCCTCTTTAGGTCTAGGGAACCCCCCTAATAAAGTTTTAACCCCTTGATCACCCCGTTGCCAGTGTCACTAAGCGATCATTTTTCTGATCGCTGTATTAGTGTCGCTGGTGACGCTAGTTAGGGAGGTAAATATTTAGGTTCGCCGTCAGCGTTTTATAGTGACAGGGACCCCCATATACTACCTAATAAATGTTTTAACCCCTTGACCACTGATCACCGTATAACTGTTACGGGTGACGCTGGTTAGTTTATTTTTTATAGTGTCAGGGCACCCGCCGTTTATTACCGAATAAAGGTTTAGCCCCCTGATCGCCCGACGGTGATATGCGTCGCCCCAGGCAGCGTCAGATTAGCGCCAGTACCGCTAACACCCACGCATGCACCGTACACCTCCCTTAGTGGTATAGTATCTGATCAATATTTGATCCAATCAGATCTATACTAGCGTCCCCAGCAGTTTAGGGTTCCCAAAAACGCAGTGTTAGCGGGATCAGCCCAGATACCTGCTAGCACCTGCGTTTTGCCCCTCCGCCCGGCCCAGCCCACCCAAGTGCAGTATCGATCGATCACTGTCACTTACAAAACACTAAACGCATAATTGCAGCGTTCGCAGAGTCAGGCCTGATCCCTGCGATCGCTAACAGTTTTTTGGTAGCGTTTTGGTGAACTGGCAAGCACCAGCGGCCTAGTACACCCCGGTCGTAGTCAAACCAGCACTGCAGTAACACTTGGTGACGTGGCGAGTCCCATAAGTGTAGTTCAAGCTGGTGAGGTGGCAAGCACAAGTAGTGTCCCGCTGCCACCAAGAAGAAGACAAACACAGGCCCGTCGTGCCCATAATGCCCTTCCTGCTGCATTCGCCAATCCTAATTGAGAACCCACCACTTCTGCAGCCCCGTACTTCCTCCATTCACATCGCCAACCAAATGCAGTCGGCTGCATGAGAGGCATTTTCTTGGAGGCGCATGCGCGGCAGCCCCATGAACGGTCGCTCGTTCTGAGAGCTCCGCTCCACTCCGGCCTTCTAGCCCCGCCACAGCAACAAATAGCGGCGGAACCGGACCATCGAACCCCCTCCTCACTCCCTGAAGTCCGGAGGGACCCCCTCGCATGACCGGGAGCTCGGCAAGACGGGACTTATCCCGATTCCTGTACTCCAGCCCGCGGACCGCGGCCTCCACCAAAATGGCGGCGCCCCACGAGGCCCCTCAGGGAATCTGGAGGCATCCTTGGAAGACTTTCCTCCCCTGCCCTCCCCCAGCTCCATGATGAAGCCACAAACTGAGTAATCCCCAGGATGGGCTATTTACTGGATCCCAATTGAACTCCTTGGACTGTAACTCCATGGAATCTCCCCCCCTATCCCAGATGGAGGAGAGCTGCCCCCCGCCCAGCCCTCAAGATGATCTCTCTACCCCCATCCCCACTGACTTTGCTGCCCTAATGAACACTTTCTCCAATATGTTTACGAGGGGTTTGGCACACAATGCCTCACAAATTACCACAACTATACAGGCGGATCTGCAACAGCTGGGTGCACGCATTGAAGCAATCGAATCAAAGACTGATCAAATTGCTGCAGTTGCCAACCAGAACACTGACAGGATTCAAGAATTACATGACCAACTGGATATGGCATACTCAAAACTCGATGACCTCGAGAACAGGTCTCGAAGATACAACTTCAGACTAAGAGGCCTTCCAGAAACCTTTAAAGACACGGAGAAAATAGTTCGTTCTTTCATCAAACACTTAATTCCGGATATATCAGACTACAGGTTGGAACTAGACCGGGCACACAGGGCATTACAACCACCACGCCAAGATGGCCTACCCAGAGATATTGTGGTTAAACCCCATTTTTTCAGAGTCAAAGAAGAAGTCATGCACAGAGCGAGAGAATCTGAAAATCTTTCCTTCCAGGGACAGTCGATTCAAATTTTTGCAGACCTTTCCCCCTTCACGATTCAGAGACGGAGATCATTAAAGCCCCTGCTGAACATCCTATCGCAAAAATCGATCACATACAGATGGTCGTTCCCCTTTCGCCTTAACTTTGCCTACCTAAACAAGTCTCACAGCTTCACAAACTTCGGAGATGGGGAACGCCTGCTGCTGCAACTGGGCCTAATATCTCACTCTCCAACATCACCTACTGCCATGGATTCCAGAACACCCCAGTCTGCAAAGCGACCACCACCCTCGAGCCCCATCCAACCCTTATGGCATAAACAACAAGCCAAGAGATCCAAAGATGGACGCCCTCCTTAACGGAAAATCTGCTATCAACAGTGCCTTCTCCTCTCCAGGTCTTCCTGGAGCACCCTTTAGGCTATGGGACGCTGACACCCCAAGTCCCCGTTCTCTCTTTTGCCTGAGTTCTAGCCAGACCCTGTTGGGACACAGACATTTGCTTCATTTTTCTCAGGTCTCCTACATTTTTGGCTCTTTCGGTCCGGTTCTACTATATGTTTTTTATATGGCAGTTTGGCCGGAGTGGCTGCACTTCGCCTCCACGAGTTCCTGAGTGGTTTTTTCCCCCACTCAGAAACACCTTCACAACCCCTGTTACGGGGTTCCCGTTTTTTGGGAAAACCTTTTTAGAGGGAGGCTGTTTGCCCTCCCCCCTGATAGGATTCTTAGATTTTTATTGAGTTACTCTTAATATGTCAGACCGTTTATTTCATTTGTTTTACATTGTTTTTGACATGACCTATTTCTCTCTCTCAGGGTTGATCCTTCCTCACATTCGCCCCTCCCCATCTACCATCGGAGTCTCTCAGGGGCCTAACCATGTCGCTATATCCCAGATTCCAGGACCTTCGGGCTGCAGGGACTTGGACACTAGCACAAATTCTGATGTCTCAGGTAGGCTCTAGTTGTGTGATGAGCACATCCCCCCCTCTGATCCATGCTACCTAACTCGCACGTTCCTCCTCCCCAGATTTGTATAGCCACGCATAATGTACAAGGCATGAACTCTCCTGTCAAACGGCGCAAACTATTTAATCACTACAAATCACAAAAAAAAAAAAAAATAAATAAAAAAAAAAAAAATAAATCGCAGTTCTATTGCAAGAAACTCACTTCCCAGCCTCATACAACCCCTCCTTTTTAAATGGTAACTACACCCAGTTTTTTCTTTCCAATGCCGAAAATAAGTCTAAAAGGGGTTGCCATCTGTTTCTCAAAACACGTGAAATTTTCCCCTTCCGAAGTGGTTAGAGACCAGGCAGGCAGGTTTCTATTAGTAAAAGGGATGATTGAGGGTATAATATATTCCTTTATCTCTTACTACGCCCCAAATAAAGGCCAGGCTTCCTTTTTCTCCACAATGATGTCCACTCTAGGTCCAAAACTCGAAGGGAAAATAATGGGAGGAGACACAAACCTCCCTTTCGATACTTCTCTAGACAAATCAGGGTCGGGGCCTTCCCGCTCCAGAAAACCCCCAAAACATAGTACTAAAATAGCATCCACTCTACACTCTCTGGGCCTGGTGGACATATGGAGAGAAATGAACCCTAGGTCCAAAGACTTTACCCATTACTCGGCCCCACATCACCTCTATTCTAGAATCGACCATATTTTCATACAATCACATAATATCCCCAGGGCTCACAAAGCAGTTATTAGAGACTCCCCCATTTCGGACCACTCCCTGGTTCTCCTATATCTGCAACAATCACCTAACCCGGGAAATAAATTCATATGGAGACTTAATGAAGGGCTCCTTAGTGACCCAATACAATGCTCGATTATAACTAAAAGAGATTCAAGAATACTTTCGTCTTAACGACACGGGAGAAATTTCCCCCGGCCACGTTGTGGGCGGCTCATAAGGCAGTTCTCAGAGGGAAGATTATCCAAAGCTCCTCCAACCTTAAAAAGGAACGCACGGCTGACACAAATAACCTTAAGCTACGATACCAATCCCTGTCTAGAGCTCATAAGAAGAACCCCACTAGGGACTCTCTAGAGGCGTTGGAAAATGCGGACTTCTTTAAACCTTGTCCTCACCTCTGAGGCTGAGAAACAGCTCCGGTGGTCAGGCGCACGGTTTTACCACCAGACAGACAAAATAGGAACTAAATTAGCCACTAAAAACTGTCCCCAAAACCTCGATCGGCGGCTTTACCCAAAATTCGCACCCTTTCTGGTGAACTTTCCCAAAACCCCCAAAGTATAATGGAGACATTCCACAAGTTTTATACATCTTTATATAAACAGGAACAAACAACATCTGACCATGTTACCTCAGATTTCCTGACTAGCTTACCCCTTCCCAAATTATCGTCTGAGCACTCTGACCTTATGGACGATCCCATATCGGAAGCAGAAGTGCTTGAGGTAATTAAACATCTGAAACTAAACTCGGCCCCAGGACCTGATGGCTTCTCCGCAGGCTATTACAAAAAATTTGGCCCGACCTTAACCCCGTACTTGGTCAAATTCTTTAATTCTCTCAGGTCTGGTTCACCCCTGGATGAAGCCCTCAATCTGGCCTTCATCTCGGTCATTCCAAAACCTGGCAAAGACACAACTATGGTCTCCAATTATCGTCCTATTTCCTTAATCAACAATGATCTCAAAATATTAACTAAAGTTCTTTCCAACCGGCTAGCTTCCTGCATAGCAGCCTATATCAACAAAGACCAGGTGGGCTTTATCCCGGGGAGACAAGGACCTGACCAGATCAGAAGAGCAATTAACATCATCTCTATTCTTAATTCCCAATGGGACGGAGGCCCCCCGCAACACGGCTATTTGCTATCCATCGACTTGCAAAAGGCTTTTGACACAGTCACCTGGCCCTACTTATTTCATGTATTAGAACGCTGGGGTTTTGGTCAACGTTTCATGAACATCCTTAGAGCCCTGTACTTCGGCCCTACAGCACAGGTCAGATTGCAGGGCTACTATTCTGATCCATTCACAATAGAAAGAGGTACCAGACAGGGCTGCCCGCTATCCCCCCTTCTGTTCGCCATAGCCATGGAATCCCTGGCTATCGCGATCAGAACTCACCCCGATATCAAAAGGGGTGTTGTGTGGTAAAGGTGAGCACAAATGCGCCCTCTTTGCCGACGATTTGTTACTATTAGTAACCTCCCCCCTGGTCTCTACTCCTAATATCTTTGCTTTGCTAGATAGGTTTGGGGAGGTTTCTGGCCTACGAGTTAACGTTGCCAAATCTTCCGCCCTGAACATTTGGGTCCCTCCTAACGTTCTAAATAGCCTTCAAAACCACTTTCCGTTTTCCTGGAACGAGGTAGCACTGCCATACCTAGGGGTCAATCTCACAGCAAATATAGCCTCTCTCTACTCATCTAACTTTCCTACCACCTTCCGTAAACTGATTCTGGACCTATCCAAATGGGACAACCACAACTTATCCTGGCTTGGCCGCATTAATGCAGTCAAAATGACCCTTCTACCCCGTATTCTTTACCTATTCAGATCCTTGCCCATACCTATCCAAAAATCACAAGTTCAACCACTTCAATCCAAAATCATAAAATTCATATGGGGATCGAGGGGAAGTCGTTGTGCTCAACACATTCTATTCCGCTCCAAATCACAAGGGGGTCTAGCTCTCCCCAACATTTGGTGGTACTATCAGGCAGCCCAGCTAGCCCAGATATCTATAGTTTATTCAAAGGGCCAGAAACCTGATTGGGTATCAATGGAACGCCATGCAATACCTCACCACACGATTGACTTCCTAATTTGGTCTCCCCCCAAATTGAGACCACCCATTCTAGCCCCCACGCTATCACACTCTATTGCTCTATGCGACCGACTCTATAAGAATTCCTCCTTGATTTCTCCCCTTAAACCCCTAACACATATTTTTCATAATCCAGACTTCCCGCCGGGAATGAACATTTTAGCATTTAGTTGGTGGTTGAATAAAGGACTACTCAGAATAGGGAACTACTTCTCCTCCACAGGCCCTCTCTCTTTAGCCCTCTGTACAAGTAAGCTCGAAATGCCCCCCGCTGAACGCTTTCGTTTTATGCAGATCCAACATTTCCTCCATTCTATTTGGCCAAACAAACCAGAGCCCCCATCAATAACTAACTATGAATCATGGTGTGCGAGTGCAGTGGATCAGAGAGGTGGGATCTCCATCATATATGCCTCACTTGCCTCTGCTGTGTCCAAGCCCCCGTACGCCTTAACCTGGGAAAAAGACCTTGATTTCTCATGGGAAAGTGATCAATGGTTCTATTGCTTTCACCGCTCATTTAAGGGAATCCTTAATGTTTCCCTCATGGAGGGCAGCATTAAGGTGCTCATGAGATGGTATAGGGTACCCTATCTTTTGGCTAGGATATATCCTGATGCTTCCCCGCTGTGCTTCCGTGGTTGCAACCATATTGGGACTCTGCTCCATGTATGGTGGACATGTCCACGAATAAGGGGATTATGGAACAAAGTATTCTCAGTGATCCGCAAAATATCCACCGCCCAGATCCCTCAAACACCGGAGATAGCCTTATTGAATCTGAAAGTGGATAGGGTTGGTAAATACACCCAACAATTGATCTTTTTTGTCCTACTGGGCACCAAAATAACGATAGCCTCTTGCTGGAAGAAACACAGAGTCCCATTCACAGCGGTGAAGCATAAAATATCCTGGATTATGGCGCAAGAAAAGATAGTGAGCATTATCCAGGATAAAGTTAGTAAGTTTGAGCTTATTTGGGAACCCTGGGCCAACTACTGCCATATCTCCTTGCGTCCTGGTATGAGCCCTCCAGGGCAATGTGTTCTCTGAGGGACTCTGAGCCCAATCCCCATCAAAAGCGATGGTAATTCCCCCATATACCTTCCACTCCACCAGACTCCCTGTACACCCTCTCCCTTTAGTACCTTAAACTCTGTTTATTCTTTATGTAAAATACTCAACCCTGAGATTGATTTTAAATTATTTTTTTATGTATACCTTCCTCTTTTTACCCCTTCCAATGGGTCATAATAAAACCCTAACACCCTCTGGCCCCAAAGCTCCAGAGCAACCCTGTTTGCTTAATTATCTCTCTCTACTAGGACATCCTTAACCCTAGGTTTATATGTCCACCTGTAGATAAACTTATATGGAACAGGACAGGTCTAATAAACACATTGTGACACTGATAATGGGCTACCTTATTTAGATTAGACTCGACTGAGGTAGGGAGTCTGGGAGAAGGGTGTGGCCCTATGCCCGCAGTGTGTTCCCATAGGGGCGGGTGGTGGACCTCACCCCTGATCTCGGATCCCTTGAAAATAATTCAATAAAGCCTTCCGCATCTAATTTAACCTCTCCTCACTTACTCCAGATAATGAGTTCGCCCGACTCATTTGGGTTTTTGATCTGTCACCTTACTCATCTTTCCTTGTTTTAATGCCAGAGTTTTGTATATTTTAGTGTATAATTTGAATTTAAGTTCAACTGTAACTAAGATTCCTGCTGATAAGACCTTTCATTTTACGTCTTGCACTGAGAGGTCTCCCATTGTATTATTTGTCTCCCTTTGAATCCTCATATCCTTGCACCATGTAATTTCTTTTACAAAGGTTATGTAACAAATTTTTCTTGCTACTACCAATAAAAATTTATTGAAAGAGAGAGGCATTTTCTTTATGTCCTCCCAAGTACCCCTACCCAGCGAACCCCCTCAAAAAAGATGTCGTGTCTGCAGCAAGCGCGGATATAGGCGTGACACCCGCTATTATTGTCCTTCCTGTCCTGACAATCCTGGTCTTTGCATTGGTGAATGTTTTGAACGCTACCATTCACTAGTTGCGTATTAGCGTAGGGTACAGCATTGCACAGACTAGGCACACTTTCACAGGGTGTCCCAAGATGCCATCGCATTTTGAGAGACCCGAACCTGGAACCGGTTACAGTTATAAAAAGTTAGTTACAAAAAAAGTGTAAAAAAATAATATATAATATATATATATATATATATATATATATATATATATATATATATATAAATAAAAAAAATAGTTGTCGTTATATTGTTCTCTCTATTCTCTCTCTCTATTGTTCTGCTCTTTTTTACTGTATTCTATTCTGCAATGTTTTATTGTTATGTTTTATCATGTTTGCTTTTCAGGTATGCAATTTTTTACTTTATCGTTTACTGTGTTTTATTGTTAACCATTTTTCGTCTTCAGGTACGCCATTCACGACTTTGAGTGGTTATACCAGAATGATGCCTGCAGATTTAGGTATCATCTTGGTATCTTCTTTTTAGCCAGCAGTCGGCTTTCATGTAAAAGCAATCCTAGCGGCAAATAGCCTCTAGACTGCTTTTACAAGCAGTGGGAGGGAATGCCCTCCCCCCCACCGTCTTCCGTGTTTTTCTCTGGCTCTCCTGTCTCAACAGGGAACCTGAGAATGCAGCCGGTGATTCAGCCAGCTGACCATAGAGCTGATCAGAGACCAGAGTGGCTCCAAACATCTCTATGGCCTAAGAAACCGGAAACTACCAGCATTTCATGACTTAGATTTCGCCGGACGTAAACAGCGCCATTGGGAAAGCATTTTATCACACCGATCTTGGTGTGGTCAGATGCTTTGAGGGCAGAGGAGAGATCTAGGGTCTAATAGACCCCAATTTTTTCCAAAAAAAAAAAAAAAAGGAGTACCTGTCACTACCTATTGCTATTATAGGGTATATTTACATTTCCTGAGATAATAAAAATGATAAAAAAAAAAAAAAAAAAAAAAAAGAAAAAAGCACCCCTGTCCCCCCTTGCTCTCGCGCAAAGGCGAACGCAAGCGTCGGTCTGGTGTCAAATGTAAACAGCAATTGCACCATGCATGTGAGGTGTCACCACGAACGTCAGATCGAGGGCAGTAATTTTAGCAGTAGACCTCCTCTGTAAATCTAAAGTGGTAACCTGTAAAGGCTTTTAAAAATGTATTTAGTTTGTCGCCACTGCACGTTTGTGCGCAATTTTAAAGCATGTCATGTTGTTTGGTATCCATGTACTCGGACTAAGATCATCTTTTTTATTTCATCAAACATTTGGGCAATATAGTGTGTTTTAGTGCATTAAAATTTTAAAAAGTGTGTTTTTTCCCCAAAAAATGCATTTGAAAAAATGCGCAAATATGGTGTGAAAAAAAAAAAAAGAAACACCCACCATTTTAATCTGTAGGGCATTTGCTTTAAAAAATATATAATGTTTGGGGGTTCAAAGTAATTTTCTTGCAAAAAAATTTAATTTTTCATGTAAACAAAAAGTGTCAGAAAGGGCTGTCTTTAAGTGGTTAGAAGAGTGGGTGATGTGTGACATAAGCTTCTAAATGTTGTGCATAAAATGCCAGGACAGTTCAAAACCCCCCCAAATGACCCCATTTTGGAAAGTAGACACCCCAAGCTATTTGCTGAGAGTCATGTCGAGTCCATGGAATATTTTATATTGTGACACAAGTTGCGGGAAAGAGACACTTTTTTTTTTTTTTTGCACAAAGTTGTCACTAAATGATATATTGCTCAAACATGCCATGGGAATATGTGAAATTACACCCCAAAATACATTCTGTTGCTTCTCCTGAGTACGGGGATACCACATGTGTGAGACTTTTTTGGAGCCTAGCCGCGTACGGGACCCCGAAAACCAAGCACCGCCTTCAGGCCTTCTAAGGGCGTAAATTTTTGATTTCACTCTTCACTGCCTATCACAGTTTCGGAGGCCATGGAATGCCCAGGTGGCACAACCCCCCCCCCCCAAATGACCCCATTTTGGAAAGTAGACACCCCAAGCTATTTGCTGAGAGGTATAGTGAGTATTTTGCAGACCTCACTTTTTGTCACAAAGTTTTGAAAAAAAAAAAAAAGTTTTTTCTTGTCTTTCTTCATTTTCAAAAACAAATGAGAGCTGGAAAATACTCACCATGCCTCTCAGCTAATAGCTTGGGGTGTCTACTTTCCAAAATGGGGTCATTTGGGGGGGTTTTATGCCACCTGGGCATTCCACGGCCTCCGAAACTGTGATAGGCAGTGAAGAGTGAAATCAAAAATTTACACCCTTAGAAATCCTGAAGGCGGTGATTGGTTTTCGGGGCCCCGTACACAGCTAGGCTCCCAAAAAGTCCCACACATGTGGTATCTCCATACTCAGGAGAAGCAGCTAAATGTATTTTGGGGTGCAATTCCACATATGCCCATGGCCTGTGTGAGCAATATATCATTTAGTGACAACTTTGTGCAAAAAAAAAAAAAAAAAAAAAAAAAAGTCTCTTTCCCGCAACTTGTATCAAAATATAAAATATTCCACGGACTCAACATGCCTCTCAGCAAATAGCTTGGGGTGTCTACTTTCCAAAATGGGGTCATTTGGGGGGGGGTTGTGCCATCTGGGCATTTTATGGCCTTCAAAAATGTGATAGGTAGTGAGGAGTGAAATCAAAAATTTACGCCCTTAGAAATCCTGAAGGCGGTGATTGGTTTTCGGGGCCCCGTACGCGGCTAGGCTCCCAAAAAGTCCCACTCAGGAGAAGCAGCTGAATGTATTTTGGGGTGCAATTCCACATAGGCCCATGGCCTGTGTGAGCAATATATCATTTAGTGACAACTTTTTGTAAATTTTTTTGTCATTATTCAATCACTTGGGACAAAAAAAAAAAAAAAAATATTCAATGGGTTCAACATGCCTCTCAGCAATTTCCTTGGGGTGTCTACTTTCCAAAATGGGGTCATTTGGGGGGGTTTTGTACTGCCCTGCCATTTTAGCACCTCAAGAAATGACAGTCATAAACTAAAAGCTGTGTAAATGCCAGAAAATGTACCCTAGTTTGTAGACGCTATAACTTTTGCGCAAACCAATAAATATACTCTTATTGACATTTTTTTTACCAAAGACATGTGGCCGAATACATTTTGGCCTAAATGTATGACTAAAATTGAGTTTATTGGATTTTTTTTATAACAAAAAGTAGAAAATATCATTTTTTTTTCCAAATTTTCGGTCTTTCCGTTTATATCGCAAAAAAATAACAGCAGAGGTGATCAAATACCAGCAAAAGAAAGCTCTATTTGTGGGAAGAAAAGGATGCAAATTTCGTTTGGGTACAGCATTGCATGACCGCGCAATTAGCAGTTAAAGCGACGCAGTGCCAAATTGGAAAAAGTCCTCTGGTCCTTAGGCGCATAATGGTCCGGGGCTAAAGTGGTTAATATCTCCTAAACTTGCACTGATTGAGGAGCAGCAGCTGTGACATCACTGAGCTGTGTGCCACTGCAGAGACTCCGGTGCATGACATCGTGGCTCATCCAGTCAGATGCCTGGAGTCCCCAAACCGGGAAGGAAGACCGAGTGAAGATGGAAGCATCTGCAGTGGTGACAGCGTGCCGCTGGAGGGCTTCGTTCTAAGGTAAGTCTTTTATAATGTGCTAGTATGCAGTCACCCTAGTCAGTCCTAGTATGGATATATACACATGTAAAAGCCTCAGTCAATGCTGATCTTCATGTCACACCCCGACATGTTTCACCCCATCCAACAGGGAACAGGGCTTAATAACTCTTTAGCCACCTAATGTATTGTGGCGCATAATGGAAATATGTTGACGCTTAGTGGAAGTGGCGGGTGGTTGTGTGTGTGGAGGGGGCAGGTCATCTTCTGCATCGGGGCCCACGGGCTTCAAGCTACGACTCTGGTATACTGGTGAACTGTGAGTATAGGGGGTGTATGGGAAATGCATGGAGTGTGCTTATATTAGATCAAAAATTGAAGTGTCATCTTTTTTTTTTTGGGGGGGGAGCTTGCAAGTAGCTTGTCTTGCCTAGGGCACAGAATAGTCTACCACTGGCCCTGTTTTGTAAAACAGGCACTCCTGATCTGGGGGGCAGTTCAGTTTAATTACAGTGCCCAAGGCAAATCAGAGTGCCAAGATCACAGGTGTCAGGAAATCCCTCCCAACAGACGTTCTGTCACTAGGAGGATTCCTGTGCATAGGAGAGCCGTCCGGCGCATGCGCAGTAGCGCGAATAGCGGCACACAGGCACGCACGGGAGCACGCGCCCCTTGTGACAGCGCTTGGTGCCAACAGGGGACCATTTAAAGAGACTGATGCCTTGCCTCCTTGCTGTCCGGTCTACAGCGTTTCCCGAGACCCCTGCTGCCTTGTTACCAGTTTTTCCTGAATCCAGTACTTACTTGGCTTGTTCCTGACTTCTCTGTTTGCTGCCTGCCCCGATCCCGGCTTGGACTCTGACTATTCTCTTGGTTTGCCCCTATGTACCTGATCTGCCCGCCAGTACCTTGACCCGGCTTCTCTGCACCTCCCTGCATCCTGCCATGGGACTACAGTGCACCTCCCTGCTGTCTGCATCCTGCCACGGGACTACAGTGCACCTCCCTGCATCCTGCCACGGGACTACAGTGCACCTCCCTGCTGTCTGCATCCTGCTACGGGACTACAGTGCACCTCCCTGCTGACTACAGGTTCCAGCCCTCTACTCCAGTGTTCCAGTCAGGCACTTGTGCCCCTTTGCACTCCCGAGCCCCTGTCCACACTTCCAGGGGTTCCCGAGTCAGAGGTATACGAGAGGCCGTTCTCTGCATTCCGGGCTCCACCTACCAGTTACGTGACAACAGGGCAGGATTCCTCCTGTCAGATCAAATAACAGAGGACTGCAGAGCAGAGTGGAGTCTCCCTCTCCCTAGGCACAGCAGCAGCTCCCTTATGAAAAGAAAAGCCAGCAGCCATCCTCCTAATCAGTGGCGGCCCATCAATAGGGGGCGCCCCCCCCCCCAAGCTACTTATGAAAATTTTCTTTTTTTAAAGTGTCCCTTTAACTGGGTGTGTTGAGGACGCCAGCCACAGGGGTGCTATTGGAGGCATGACCCATGTGTAAACACGTGATTGGGGCTAAGAAGCTCTATTTGCCTCGTTTAGAGTGTGCTCGGGGCTATAAGCTCTGCGCCCCGAAAACTCCACCTCTAGCATTAGGTATCCTGTTGATTGGCGGGTCCATAGGGTGGGACTTTTATTGGACCTGCGGTGTCATTGGCTCACATGCTGCCTGTCTCCTTCAGCAAGTGAGGGGAATCACCAGCAGAAGAATGGTGGCGGGCTCAGGGCAGACAGGGAGCGATAGGTCCGTGCAGAGGCAGCTGTCTGTTCATCTCCGTGTGACACGGACTAGGCATCCAGCAGTGCACACAGGGATCACATAGAAATCTCCAGGTACAGTACATGCCAGGACTGGAGGGGGGCAGAAGGGGCTATTATCACCGTGTCCTGAGTGACTCCACAGCAGCACTTTTAATCTCCAATTTTACTTCCCCTCTCTCCCTGCAATGGACCTCTGGGCACTTTCCCTAGCACACCAAACCTCCCCCTCCACTATCTCCTGTTTGCATGGATCTTCACTGCTCTCATCCTGCAGCCTCTGGTCTCAGATCTGACCATTCCAATCACTGACTGCCACCCTTTCCTTCCCAGATTACTTTATCTCTTTTACCTGTTCAGCAGCTCAGTACATTCTCTGCACTAATTTAAGGTGGCCATAGTAGAAATTAAAGCAATCATCTATTCTATGGCCACCTTAAATGAGTGCAGAGAATTTACTGAGCTACTGAACAGTTTGGAAGAGATAAAAAGGAAATTTTGGATGGATAGGGTGTCAGTCAGTGATTGGACCCCTAGAGAGGAATGCCCAGATCTGAGACCACACTTGTAAAGAACTCAGCACAGGGATGGTGGGAACCCCTCATAATGGGCACAGCAGGTGTACAGACCCAGGAATTTGGCACAGGGATGGTGGGAACCCCTCATAATGGGCACAGCAGGTGTACAGACCCAGGAATTTGGCACAGGGATGGTGGGAACCCCTCATAATGGGCACAGCAGGTGTACAGACCCAGGAATTTGGCACAGGGATGGTGGGAACCCCTCATAATGGGCACAGCAGGTGTACAAACCTGAGAACATAGTATAGGAATGGTGGGAACCCCTCATGATGGCACAGTGAGGCACAGTTTTACCTAGCAGTAATGATACATAATCACCCGATAAATGGCTATTTACTGCCCTGCATTACTGAAAGTTTAATTTTTCAGTTTTCACCCCCCAAAAAATTTTAAGCACCAGCTGCCACTGCTCCTAATCCTTCCTCCTCCTGGACCACAGCCAGTCTTACATAACAGGAAACCTCCGTTCTTCCTCCCACCCCCCTACTCTTGTCAGATGACTAGCACTGCAGAGCCAGTCAGCTCTCGGTGTACAGCAGTCTACTCTACCAAGGAAACAGCCAGCAGTTCAGCTGTTATCATACCTTTGTTCCTTGAGGGTGCTGTGATGGGCTCATTCTCTCTGCTTCCAAGTTCCTCCTCCCCCTTCTTTTGAGCGCTAAATGCAAATGCACCATGTCACAGGGTAGCACAAAATTCTGAATCAATCCGCCCCCCTCTCAGCTGGAACTAATTAAACATCAGAGGCTTATGGGACTGTATCCCTCCTCTACAAAAAAGAGTCCCCACCAAATAGCAGACAGAATTCACAGGAGGTACAATATTATTTTTAAAAAAAGTGGCATACAATGCAGACACTTTTTTAAAAATAATATTATACCTACTGTGAATTCTGTCTGCTATTTGGTGGGGACTCTTTTTTGTAGAGGAGGGATACAGCTCCAAAAGACTCTGATGTTTAATTAGTCACGGCTGAGAGGGGGCGGATTGATTCAGAATGTTCTGCAGATGTGCTATTTTTTTTTAAAAAGCACCTGGTGCCTTTGCAATTTGGCGCGCAAAAGAAGGGGGCGGAGGAAGCAGTGGGGAGCAAAGCCTGAAGCAACAAAGGTATGATAACAGCTGAGCTACTTGCTGTTTCCTTGGTTGGTAGACCGCTGGGGAGGGAGAAGCGTTGCTGTACACAGAGCGCGGACTGGTTCTGCAGTGCTAGTCATCTGACAAGGAGGGTGGAAGAATGGGGGTTTCCTGTTTAAGGCTAGCTGTGGTCGAGGAGGATGGTTGCTTGCTGTTTTCATAAGGCTGCTGTGCCTGTGGAGGGAGAAGGAGACTCCACTCTGCAGTCCTCTGTTTGATCTATGGCAGGAGGAATCCTGCCCTGTGATCTTGGCACTCTGGTTTGCCTTGGGCACTGCCACTGCAATTAAACTGAACTGCCCCCCAGATCAGGAGTGCCTGTTTTACAAAATAGGGCCATTGCTAGACTATTCTGTGCCCTAGGCAAGACCAGCTACTTGCAAGCGCCCCCCCCCCCCTAAAAAAAAAAAAAAAAAAAAGAGAAAATGATCTAATATTAACACACTCCATGCATTTCCCATGCACCCCCTGTACTCGCAGTGCGCTCCATACACTTTAGTAACAAGCCAGAGCTCTTGTACATGGCGCACTCCTGCACCCCGCACTGTGTAAATGGCGCACCCCTCAGATCTGCACTCTTAACGTGATGCACTCCATGCATCCCCATACACCCCCATACACCCCCTATGTTTGCTGCACACTCCATGCATTGCCTGCACACTCCATGTACAGCTCCTTGGTTTAGTGCAGGCAGTGAAGGAAATGGAGGAAAGCGTTCCCTATATACTGTATGTTCTGTATATTTACACATTGGGAGGCTGTTATATAATGCTCAGGGACAGTGTCAGAGGGAACACAGTCACCAAGTATTCCTTTCTCCCAGAAGAAATCATGTTTACTATAGAGCCCAGGTTGGCAACCTGTGGGCCACGATCTACCAGTCGATCGCATCCAGGTGACTGGTAGATTGGTCCTGGGCTTGCCGACCTTCAGTCACTGATTGTGGAAGAAGGTGGCGGCTGGCCACAGAAAAAGAGAAGCAGGGCAGGAGGGAGCAGGTGGCTGCGGGGCATCAAGTAGGGTTGCCACCTGTCTGGGATTCACCCGGACAGTTTGGGTTTTGAATGTGTCCGGGTTTCAGTCCACCTGAAACCCAGACACCTTATTCAGACCAAATCTCATCAATATTCCCCCTATAACAGCCACTCCCTCTGCATCTTCTGCTGCTCACCACCATCAGCTCTCCCCCTTCCTCTGCACCTTCGACCTCTCACCGCCCCCCAGCTGTCCCCCTCCATCGGCACTTTCAGTTTACACTCTACCCCTCTGCACTGTTTCCATTCTCACTTGGCTTCTCCCTGAGCCTCTTCTGCTCCTCATCCATCCATGCTTTGGGTCACCTCCACTGTAACACAACCTAACTACCTTCCATGCATGCACATTACATGCTGCTTGATCTCACTCCCACTAGCAATGCCGCTTCTCACTTCAGAACTGCCGCTCTCCCGTTCATTCAGCCTCTTCCTTCCCCTCACCACCGACTCTGGTCCTCGCCTCCTTTCTCACCTCTATCCACACCTCTCACCTTAACCACTTCAGCCCCTGAAGGATTTACCCCCTTCCTGACCGGAGCACTTTTTACAATTTGGCACTGCGTCGCTTTAACTGCTAATTGCGCGGTCATGCAATGTTGTACCCAAACGGAATTTGCGTCCTTTTCTTCCCACAAATAGAGCTTTCTTTTGATGGTATTTGATTACCTCTGTGTTTTTTATTTTTTGCGCTATAAACAGAAAAAGACAAGAAAATTTAAAAAAAAGATATTTTCTACTTTTTTGTTTTAAAAAAAATCCAATAAACTCCATTTTAGTCATACATTTAGGCCAAAATGTATTCGGCCACATGTCTTTGGTAAAAAAAAAAAAAATGTCAATAAGCGTATATTGGTTTGCGCAAAAGTTATAGCGTCTACAAACTAGGGTACGTTTTCTGGAATTTACACAGCTTTTAGTTTGACTGCCTATCTCCTTTCTTGAGGTGCTAAAATGGCGGAGCAGTACAACCCAACCCCCCCCCCCAAATGACCCCATTTTGGAAAGTAGACACCCCAAGGAAATTGATGAGATTTATTTGTCCCAAGTGATTGAATAATGACAAAAAAAAACATTTACAAAAAGTTGTCACTAAATTATATATTGCTCACACGGGCCATGGGCATATGTGGAATTGCACTCCAAAATACATTTAGCTGCTTCTGAGTATGGGGATACCACATGTGTGGGACTTTGGGAGCCTAGCCGCGTACGGGGCCCCAAAACCAAGCACCGCCTTCAGGATTTCTAAGGGCGTAAATTTTGATTACACTCCTCACTACCTATCACAGTTTTGAAGGCCATAAAATGCCAAGATGGCACAACCCCCCCCCCCCCCCAAAATTACCCCATTTTGGAAAGTAGATGCCCCAAGCTATTTGCTGAGAGGCATGTTGAGTCCATGGAATATTTTATATTTTGCCACAAGTTGCAGGAAAATGACAATGATTTTTTTTTTTTTGCACAAAGTTGTCACTAAATGATATATTGCTCACACAGACCATGGGCATATGTGGAATTGCACCCCAAAATACATTCTGCTGCTGCTTCTCCTGAGTACGGCGATTTTTTTTTTTTTGGGAGCCTAGCTGCATACGGGGCCCCGAAAACCAATCACCACCTTCATGATTTCTAAGGGCGTAAATTTTTGATTCACTCATTATACCTATCAAGATAGCCCCCCCCCCCCAAATGACATCATTTTGGAAAGTAGACACCCCAAGCTATTTGCTGAGAGGCATGGTGAGTATTTTGCAGCTCTCATTTGTTTTTGAAAATGAAGAAAGACAAGGGACTTTTTCCCTTTTCGTCAATTCAGGACAGTCACAATAGAGAGAGATAGTCTCCTCCCCTTCCTCTGGAAACACTGCGCCAGCCCATAAATTCTCTCCTCCCCTGCCGGACCTCAGTTATTAGTGTTTCCTCCGGTGGGGAGACACTGTGCAGAGGAACCAGGCCGGGTGCAGTCAGGGAGATTGTGGCCTTTCTTTCTAAAGAACATCCCTAGGGAAGCAGGGGCTTCCAGGATAAAGAGTGGCGGTACATACCGCAGCTGAAGCCACCCCTTCCTTGCCGAGCGCGGCATCAGGTCGTGGGGGACCCCTATCGCGTCCACAGGGCCGCAGCATGGAGACAGTCCGCTCTGCCTGTACTTTGTACAGGCCGCAAATTTGGAACCAGCGGGCCGGACGACGGGTGACATCATTTCCGGCGGGGGGGGGGGGGCGGCCGCTTTCCCTTTGACCCGCGACTTCCGGTTCCGGATCGCGGTGCTGATAGGGGGCCGGGCTCAGGCTGGAGTGAGTCGCTACACGTGGAGACAGTGTGAGACTCTACACAGGCAACCACCTGCAGTCATGTCTGAGGCAGATGCTGCAACTCATACGGACGCTATCGCCAGCCTTCCAAAGGTAAGAGTTCCCTGGGGAAGGGTCCTCTTTATCTAAGGATTGTTCCCCCTCATGTATGGTTCCTTACTTAGAGGGGGGGCAGACCCCCTGGGTGGTCAGGGGGTGGGGGGTGTGCGCAGTTCCCTAGAAGTGGTTCTGGTACACTCCCAGGGTTGTTTCCACTTAAACATGCTGAATGTAATATGTGGTTTTTGTATGTAATTTCAGAAATCTACAGAAAAAACAAAGTCCACGCATGTCTCTAAAAGGAAGTGTGCCTCTTGCAGAGACAGTTTAGGGGAAGCATGGACCAAAGTTTTGTGTAAAGAATGCATAGACTCCCTGGTTAAGGAAAGGGAATCTGAACAGCAGTCTGGTTTGGCAGCTTCTGTGAAGGAGCTATCATCCACCTTTTCATCCTTTAAAACGTTTTTTGAGACGTTTCAGCTTCCCTCTAAACCCATTCAGCAGGATACAACCCCGCCTCATGCTCAGGGCTCTGCACCTGCCAGATCTACTAATTTAGTTATGGCAGAAGAAATGTCAGGCCCTTCCGGGGTGGAGCTGAGGCAACCGGACAGTGGCACGTCTGACTCCCATGAGGAGTCAGAAGGGGAAGACCAGGACAGGGAGTCCAGGAAAATCTCCAGGTATAAATTGTCCCTGGATGAGGTGGAAGACCTCTTGGGGGCAATATATACAACCCTCGGTATACACGAGGATAAAAAACCCCTATCTCTCCATGACCTTATTTATGTATAAGGGCTTGGGAGATCAAAAAAGAAAAGTTTTTACAGTACATGAAGTTCTGGTGGAAACGATTAAAAAGGAGTGGCAGGATCCTGAGAGGAAACCCTTTTTCTTCTAGCTCCCTTTAAAAGAAGGTTCCCATTTTCAGAGGATCCAGCGTCCATTTGGAAAAACCCAAATTGAATGCTGCCTTCTCTCAGGTCTCTAGACACACAGACCTGGCATTCGAGGATATGGGGGCCTTGTCGGATGTCATGGACAAGAGGATAGACTCACTTCTAAAAAAGACGTGGGACTCAACTGTGGGTAATTTAAAGCCAGAAATGGCTGTTACTGTGGTAGCCCGCAATTTAGAACATTGGCTTTTCCAGATTCAGGAGCATATTGAAGCTGGCACAGCCAAGGAAACTATCCTAGCTTCGTTCCCCACGATTCTGCGAGGAATCGCATACATTGCAGACGCCTCGGCAGAGTCAGTCCGTATGTCGGCCAGATCAGCGGCGCTGGCAAATTCGGCCAGAAGAGCGCTCTTGCTGAAAACTTGGCTGGGGGACACCGCCTCTAAGGTCAAATTGTGCAGGATACCCCTGACAGGTGATCTACTCTTTGGCCCTGGGTTAGAGACGGTCTTAGACCGTACAGCGGACAAAAAAAAGTCCTTTCCGCTTAAACGGAAAGCCCCAGCTCAGACAAGGAAGGGGTTTCGTCTGAAAAAAAGCAAGGA